>JAZHYW010015038.1:0-371671 GCA_037355805.1 Ixodes ricinus | reverse complement strand
TCTCACGGGTAGAAATCAAATTCCACAGTTTGGAATAAAGATTTCCGGAATTCCTCTCATAGAGTTGCGGAAAATGCTGAAAGTCACACTAAACACTCTGCACATTTCTTTTACGCCGTAAAGCCTCCTTTATTCCCAGTAGTGTGGTGCTTACGGCTCTACCAGTGCTACTAATATTTTAACGTGACTCGCCAAACAAGCGTACAACTGTTCATCAAAAAGCCCCGAAGCGTTCCCGTAAACGTGATTTCTGCCTCTTGGCGAACTAGCAGGCATCCAATCGAACACCGCCGAAATGCGCTGCTGATATGTACCAAAATATACAAGACGACGCATTCAGATAAAGTAATCAGGGAAAGACATCTCGCTTCCACGGGATGTCTTTTAGCTGCTCTGGAAGTGCATTTTCGGTGAAATGGCCCGCAGGATGGAGAAAACAATGGTCACAGGGACACAGCTAGATACAGCAACCGGCTCGAGGTCGAGTAGCGGCCTTGAGCTGGTTGTTCGCACTTTTTTTTCTTCCAAGAATAATTAAGCAAAATAAGGTCTTGGCTGCTTTAAAATTCAGTGGGCAACTAATGATAATGGTGCAAGCGCAGATCTAAAGTTGGTATAACCGTGCGTCACCGTCGCTCTTTGTGGGTGCCTTTGTGGGCGCCAGCCAGATTACACGAGTCCGCCTTTTACACGAGGAAATTGAAGGACTTATGTTAAGAAACAACTAAGGGCATACACTAATGTCTCGGTCAGATTTTAAACCTGCAGATCAGGCATCGGGTGGACCACAGGTTAGCTCGGGGTAGCCAGAGGACTTTTACACAGGAGATGCCCCGTGCAAAATCTGCAGGAAGAAATCTCAGTACGAGTTGCGAGGCCGAGGCGAAATCGAGATTTTGGTAGTACAACTAGAATCCTCAAAGTGAAGCTTCAGTGAAGTTTTTTCATTCACAATTTTGGGTTAATATACCTTCGGAGTAAAGTTAGTTTGATTTTTGTCGAACGTTTGAACTCCGTAGGTTCGAAAGTTCGAAATTATCGACTTTCCAAATGCGAAAAGATCGAAATTTCAAAATTCATGTAATTTAATAGCACGACATAATATAAAAGTTCAAAAATAATCGAATTTCTGATCGCGAAAGATCCGGCAGCTTGAAAATGATAAAATTTAAATTACCAAGTTCGAAAGTTTGCCGCGTTTTGAAATTTTCGAGCCTCTGGTTTCGGCCTCAAAATTTCAACTGCAAAAAAAAAAAAAAAAAAACGTTTGCGTTATTTTTATTTATAGTATGTCCTCTGTGACGTTACGGTGGAACCTGACGTCACGGTTGAATTGTGGCGTGACCCCAGGTCACGTGACACCATGACGCGTTACTTGTCATTATCGTGTCTCGTGACGTCACCCGAGTCTCCCGAGACGTTACGTGGCCATTAGAAAAGCACGAGATCACGTGATGTCATGGTGTCACACGGCATCACTTAATCACCGGGAAATCGCGTGGTCTCGTGACCTGACGCCACATGACCACGTGATGGGCCGTCATATCACGTCATGTGACACGCAAAAAGCAGAGGCCTCGATTGTTTCCCCATTTTTCTAATGACTGATTCACACATTTTATTTTGAACGGAGGTGTCAAGGCGGTTGAGGAAAAAAAAGCCTTTAAAATTACTTACGACTCGTCACCGTTGCAGCACGAGGTTGAGACCCTAACCGTCGTGAACACCGTTACGTCTTCAGCGAAACATCACCTTCTAGGCTTCGTGCCATGCAGGGACAGGAAAGCGCTAAGAGCTGGCCCTGTCATTTCTATGCCTTCAAGAAGGCATGAAACACCGCAGCATTGTCTGAAATGTGTCAACCTACAAACCGTACTTCATCATTCAAAGTCCGCAATTAATAAAGGCAATGTACAGAAACGCATCTTGTCTGGAAGGACGTCTTTCTTTCATAGGACAGCAATGCTGGTCCGAGATTATGACCAGGTACCTTAAACAATCATTTCTGGCAGTAAGCAACTCTCAGCGTGGAAAGAAATAATCAAGCGAGCGATCTCAGCACAGTCACTTCGGCTATAGATGTCCTTTAGAGACGTGGAGGCCTCGACAATGAGATCAGTTGAGAGGTTATTTTATGTTGCATCAGTACAAGCTTCCTAATCACGTCCCCAAATTTTTTTGCAAACCTGTTACGCGGCCCATCTTAGAAAAACACTGTTATAAAAAATACATTTTAAAAGGCTTAGAAGGGACACCATTTTTTTTTACAAAACAATTTTTTGTGTGCAATATCTATGCCGTTAGACGCAATTTGGGTATCCCTGCTCTAGGAACCGCCCATAATAAAAGGTGATTAACTGTCTAAGCACTGGGTGCTGGAAACTTCATCATTAACCTACCGATTAATCGATTGATCCTTTAATCACGATTATAACTTTCAACCGATTATTCAATTGAATTTTGACTAACAAAAAAAGTTAAAAACGCTCCGCCTTCACCACGCAGACATAAACGAGTACACATGTATTAAGGCGGACTTTAGGTGAAATTTTGACCTAATGTAAACAGTAGGGTGAGATTTGCCACTCAGAACAAGTTGAGGAGGTTATACGTGTCCCGGCCATTTCAAGGCCGTGTGAGGTTTCGTTTAGCGCAGGAGAGACTACTTTAAGCTATCAAAGAGCTCGCTATTGCAGAAGAATGTTGCCTCTGCGCCTGAAGCAATTATTTTGAGTGTGGGTGTTTTTTTACTGTCCTCAACAACAGTTCAAGGCTGATTTAAAATCTGAAATTTACATTGCGCGCTTATCACATATTCAGCAAAGTAAAAAAAAGTTTTTATTTAATTCAATATGCGTGGGAATAAACTAAACCGATCGGTCGATTAATTATTCGATTAAAGGATGGCAAATAATCGGGTTAAATCTTTTAATCGACGACCAGCCCTACTAAGCATCGTTTCCCTGCTCTCATTGTTGGAAGGGATTGAGATGTGAATTGTTCGTTGTAAAATTGTTTCTCCGTGCCGTAATAGTATGGTTATCGACAATAATTTTATGCTTGAGACACAAATAATCTATATAGAGTCGTTATCGTTTTCAAAAATTTCCCGAGGTCGCCTTATCCGCTTCGGTTTCAGACGATAACAAATACGACTGCCGGCGTTTGCAGCGTGCTCATCGGGCGTATCTCGTTGGCCTTGGTTACTTTAATGATTGCGAGTTATTCTGAGTGAACTATGGTGTTTAGAGGAAGATGTCCTCAACCAATTGTCGCAAGTACGCGCATTCTGGAAGGGCTGTGCGGAGTGCTTGTTTTGCGTTGCAGGACAGCCATAAACCTCAGGCGTCCCACGTGGACTATTCTGCTTGGTATCTCTTGATTTGTTCGCCTGCGCGTGTTGATGCCGAATAACGTTGTAAATTCCCGTAATAGCAGCTTCGCTGCTCTGGTTCAATGACAAGTTTCATGGTTTCAACACCGAGAAGATACCTACAGAGGCACTAATCTGCGAGCCATTTTGCTGGAGGCAATCGGACGTTATAGGCTCGCGTCAAACTTGTTCAGGTATGTTTTTTGACCTTTCACTTCGAAGGGCAAGCAGCTCTCAAGTTTTGCAGTGCACCTGATCTGCCAAAACGCATATATTTAGGTCACGTTTTAGTTGTGGTTTATGACGCTCACCCACCTTCAGGCGGCTGGCATGCGAAAAAAGAAACTCGAACGGAAAATTGTAAAGGACTGCATATTTATTTTGTTGATTTTTTATAGTCCTCTCCGTTTCTTTTAACTCAGATCGACAGAAGGTGACAGACGCTTGTGTTGAACCGTTGTTCGTGCATGATTGAACGCTAGAACGCAACCTTCGTGGTCGCGTCTTGCGAGCGTTGCACGCGTTTATAGACGGGGACGGGGTTGCAGACAGTTACAGGCGGAAACGGACGCCTACGCGCCGCTGTCATGACCGCGACTTCCTGACGTCGTAGGCGATTACAGGCGGTGGTGGAACACGACGAGAATCTGAGGGAGAGGAGGAGACGAGAGGGGACGTCAGAACGCCGAGCTCTGATTCGAAGGATTAGTGGGTAGACCTAAAGCTAGCTGCCTTTGTTTCCATACCAGCCGTTGAACGTGTTCGAGTGCGAGAGTGAGACGCCAGACGCCGGCGTACCGCGTTCTAACGCGTTCGACGAGTGCAGTGGAGATAAAGCCAGCTAGCTTTAGGTGTACCCACTAATCCTTCGAAGCAGAGCTCGACGTTCTCACGTATCCGCGCCCTATGTTCTCCTCCTCCTCTCGGTTTCTCGGCGCATAGCTGGCGATGCCGGACGCTGCCACGCGTCTGCTCCCACGACAAGCATGTGGTGCCAGACACCAGTCTAGACGCACCGGACATGGCGACAGGGAGACAGACACTAGGCTTGCGAGTGTGATCCGCCGAGCAACCGAGCCAATCCAGTATAATGGAGGTAGGAAGAAGAGGAGGCGACATTGAACCTGTAAGTGTAACATTACTGCTCCAGACAAACCGTTCCTCAGGGCGTTGCTCTGAGCGAATACATAAGACTGGATTTCGTTTCGAAAAAAAAAAAGTCATCTTTCAAAATTTGGACATGGAATATAAACGTTTAAAAAGAATAGTCCAGGAAGCCACATTTTACACTTACCACGACAGAATTTCGCCGAGAATTGGCTGTTTCTGAAATATTTGTGACGGCAGCTCCCGATCCTTGAGACGCCTTGAGATGCCTGCTATTACAGACGAGGAACGTATACGAAATGACTGAAGTACGCCGTCTGCAAGTTTGAATATTTTGCATAATAATACGATTTTGATCGTTCTTTTATTGGAAACATGGCAGGTCTAAGAAAACTCATCATGTGTATGAAAACGAATTGTGTTTGCGCGCGATATGTACGGAATACTGTCTGTCTAAAAACACACGAATGGAGATCTACTAAGAATGCAGCGGAAGTAGTGTTCAGAACATAATATCAAAGCAGAGTCAAGCCCTCTTTTATATTTTGCAGTTAACGTGTATTGAAATGAAGGAGCAGTTTCTTTCTTCTTTAACATATCTGTTCGAGACCCCAAACTTTGTTTTTCAGTCTCTCAATCTGGGTGTTTGTTTTGTACCTGTATGCAACCATCACACCGCGAAACAATCCTGCCGATTCTTCCGTTTTTGGTAAGACTCCAAATAGCAAAAGTGCTGGGTAAGAACGTCAGGTAAGTTATATATATATATAGGCAGTTCGTTTGATCGCACGCACATGCACAGACGAAACGTCTGTGCCATCAGAACTCCTTGAAACGTGTGCTGTACTGCGCTTGCACGTTGATAAACTTTACGTCGTCGTCGTACGTGATTTGGCTTAACTAGTGTTTTCACGCTTCTAATATACTGCGGAAGCCATCACTGGCCAGGCGTTCGCGCGCTCTGCCACCTCGAGCGTCGATCAAAGTTGTTCACAGGCACTCCGCTTCCAAAATCCCACAGGAAGTTGACCCCGAGATTAGAAGTGTTGTTGCTCGTCACCAACTTAATTTAACGCAGAGGCGTACTCTTTAAGAGAGAAGTTAGAACCACTGAACCCGCAAAGCTATCGTGTCATCTGCCAGCAAGTCAAGCTTGTTTTCAATACTTTATTACGGGTCTTCATCATCGCTTTATGGCACTGAGACGATAGTAACAGTCTTCATTATTAGATATTGTGAAGACACAATGCTTACAAAAATTATTAATTTTTTTTATCAAACAGATTCTAACCTTCACATCGAGTCCCCCATGCATTAGTTTATTACAACGGCCCTAGCAATGGTTAGTTTGGAGCTCAGCGCCTTTTTGTGACGTCATCACTTACGGGGTTAATCCCGGCTCAAGTTAGACAAGCAAGAAAACCGCAAGTGAAGCCGGAAGCAGAGGTCGCAGTCGGTGAGAACGCCCCCAAGGGTGGTCAAAACAGAGGTTTCTGCCAAGTCATATAAGGAACTTGCGGGCGAGGCCGGCCCATTTGTCTTCCCACGAGAGAGTCTCGCAAGCTATGATCCGGCCCAAATAACATCTTTGGGCATAACGCCACCAGATGTGAACCCGGGAACGGACGAGCCTTTCACCAGGGCGGAACTGCTGGGAGCCCTTTTCTCCATTACTATGTTGAACACCGCCTCGGGGCCAGACATAATCAGTGTTTCGGCTCAGCGCAATCTGCCTGAGGCAGAGATGCGGGAGCTGGTGGATGTTTTCAACAAGGCCTGGGGTTCGGGCCGACTTCCCGCCACCTCGGGACATGCCACGGTCTTGCCCATCCCCAAGCAGGGACGACACCTGCAGCAGCTTCACTACATGCGACCGATCTCCCACGTCACATTCCTGGAAGCTCATGGAGAGGATGGCGCTGACGCGGATGGAGTGGCACGTCAAAGCCAATGACGTCCTCCAACCGTGCCAGGCCGGCTTCCGACGCGGCCTTAGCACGCAAGACTCTCTCGCCCTAATCGCGGAGGACCTCGCCGGCGGGCGGCCGAGCTAAGACGTCAAGATCGCTATCGCCGTGGATGGACGTGAAAAGGGCTTTCGACGCGGTTCCCCACCCGACCGTGTTGGCCGCCTCCTCGGCGGCGGGCCTCACCGGAAGACCTTTGAATACATCGAGGCGTTCCTCGGTAGGCGAACCTTCAGCACCTCGGTAGGCTTATCATCTCCGCTAAAGGTGGGGGTCCCACAGACCTGGGTGCTATCACTGCTTCTCACTCCTAAAAAAAAAGGTTCCCAAAAGGTGGAACAACCAAATTTTACACCCTATATCGGGTAAGGAAGGAAGTGTCTTGCTTATTACCTCCTCGAGGGGGACAGACACTAGCGCCCCCTATCCCTCTTAAAAGGAAGGTTACCAAAAGGGTGGATTAACCAACTTTTCCACCCTCAATCTGGTGAGGAAGGAAGTGCCTTGCTTAATACCTCCTCAAGGGGACAGAGAGTAGCGCCCTTTATTTGAAATGCGTTTTTAGAAAGTGACGTTAGCCCCCACATCACTCCCGTCGTTCTCCTTTGGGTTTCGTCGGCGGCGGAACGCTGGTACTTCTCGCCTTTAGAAACCATGTTTTTTTGCGTAAAAACAAATGGAAAAAGCTCTTTATTTATGGAATTTTATTGGAGATTAGTACAAAATGACAGGAGCTCATGTTTGTTTACAATTTTATTTTACATAGTTTTGCAGGACATTTAATATTATTTTTATACAACCATGTCTCACCTGTGACTTTCAGGTAGCGCGTCCCGACCTGGGCGCAGACAGGGACTGCCAACCCCTGTCTGCGCCCACTTGAAGACACCCAGTCGGTCTTCAAACAGATGCAACATAGCCCTTGACATCGCCCAGGGATTTCTTGCAGTGCGAGGCCTAAGCCCCTCCCCAGAGAAGACCCGGTACGCCGTGTTCCGCAACACCATCGCACGCCGCGAGACAACGCCCCGCATCGATATCAGGTTCGGGGGCAAAACCATCGAGGACACCAAAGTGCTTCGAGTCCTCGAAGTTTACTTCTCAGCATGCGGCCCACCCGAGACGTGGCTGAGCAAGACCAAAGCCTGCGTCAGCCAAATGTTGCACCTCATCCGTCGCACCACTGCCAAAGATTGGCGCGCTGACTCGAGCACTCTTTATGGTACCCTGCATGTTGGCCTCACTGGGGGAGGGGACTTGAGTATCTGGAAGTCCTGAATTGAAGGGCTACGTACTTCGTCACGGGCCTCCCGAACTTCACGCCGGTCGTCCAGCTGCAGGCCCATATGGGCCTCAACATCATTGGGGACCTGCTAAACGAGGCGCCTTTTGGGCAGCACCGCCGCCTCTCGCGCACCAGACCTGGGCGCGCATTCTCGGGCTATTGGGCGCACATTCTCGGACCGATGTGTTCCCTCTAACAACTACGTCGCCACCTCCCTGGAACCTGCCAAACCTTGTCCCCGACAGGCCAACGCCGTCCCGAGCCAGCGGCGGCCATCCCTGCCGGCGCCGGTCCGGAGCGGTTGCGCATGAGCGCGAAGCCGACGTCGATGGCCCCGAAGTCCGTCGTTACTACTGCGACGCGGCCGCGGATCCCGAGTCCGGCTTCATTGCCGCCACTGCCTACCCCCAGGGTCGACCTCCAGTGTCCGGCTCCCACAGTGTCTCGACTCCTTTGAGGCCGAGCTCCGTGCGATCCTGATGGAAGCGGAGCTGAGCGCTCCACGACGCCACCACTGGAGGGCTCTCACCCGCTAAAATACTCATCCACTCCGACTCGGCAGGAGCGGTTGAGGCGTGCGGCCATCGCGAGGCTCGAAGAAGTCTTGGAGGCCCGTCGCAAGCAAAAAAGTCGTCTGGGTTCCGGCCCACGCGAGTGCCGGGGCAACGAAACGGCGCACCGTGTGGCAAGGCTGTCTTTGTCTTTCCCCTCGGCAGGTCAGCCGCTGCGACGCCCTCGAACCTTCCCTCCGGCTCGGACCGGGACCGGTACCGTGACCCCGCGCCGCCACCGCACCCCCGTACCAAGGCTAGGCGGCGCCTGTCCACCCGACTGCCCGGCTGCGAGGTATGCATACCCTGGGGGTTCTCGCGCGCGGCTGAGGTCCGGCACCGCCGAATCGCCACCGGCTGCGCATGGAGGGCGCATCGCCTGATCCGCCACGGGCGACTACCGTCCGAACACGCGACCTACGACCGCTATGGCCCGGGCCCTCAGGTATCGCCGCCGGCCCTGCAGACCACCGCCACAGACACCACCACCGGCCAACCATCTGGGCCCTTCGCAACCCTACGACACCTCCTCTGGGAGTGCCCAACAAGGCGGCGGGAGAGGGAGGAGACACTCGCCCAGCTGGTTTTGCTGGGCCCGGTGAGGCCTAGATCAGCTCCCGGCGTATGTAAGGATGGCCGGTCTAGCCGACCTCATGCAGCACTTCCAATCTTCGACCGTCCCCCTCCCCCAGAGTCGTATATGTAGAGAGTTTGGCCATTCATTGGGAAGTATAGTAGACAAATGAGGAGGCCCCATTGGCCGAAAGCGTGCTTGGTGTGTTCCAGGGCGTCTTCACGAATTCGAATGCGGCCAACCAGTAGCCAGAAATAATACACTGGCGGTGGAGTGTGTCGGAGTAACCCTCGGTGACTGAAAATATAGTGCATCCTAAATCATGGTGGAACATCGCGACTAGCAGAACGATCGAGATAATCCGTACGCCAGGCGCCGAGGACCGGAAACCTGCCGTCGGACAAACTTTGTATCCATACAAAAACTGGTGTTCCTCCGAAAATCATGCCCCCTTTGCAACGCGCCGCTAAAGTTATTTGCATTTAATAATCGGCCCAACCTTTAGGGACATAAATTAACTGAGCCACGCAGAAAAATAATTCGAGAAGCATATATACCATCCTTCGACCAAGACAAAGCCCAGTCAATTCTGAATCTCTTACTATCGGCAGTTTGTACCACAAAAAAAAGAAATATGAACACTCCAAAACCTTTATAAATAAACTCCAACGCACGGAACAATTTTTCAAGAAGCCTCGTTCTTCCAAGAAAAGGCAAAAACAAAAGCAGGCGGGAACGAAGGGAAGTAAAGAAAAAATTCCGGTGTAGAAATGAGGTACAAGCAGGTGCGTCTTTGAACGCACCACGCCTCGTCAGGTAGCCTCGCCAAATCCTCCGGCCAAGCAGCAGTGACACATCCGCGGTGGGGGTGTCGCGTGTTTTCATCGATGTTTCTTTGCTGCCACGACTGTTTTCTTCGTTCTTTCGTATTCGAGCTCGGCCTTTTGTTCTTAGAGACATCCTTAAAAGAGCCATGAATATTTAAGCCCCCTTCTTATCAACCCTCTTGGAAGGAAGACAATTTCGAAAGACAATATGCCGGCCACACCCCCGATATAACATATACTGGTCCACTTTCGTGTTGGACAGAACAGTAAGCGAAGTAGGAGAGCCCAATTCCAACTCTGAAAGGGCCTTTTTTCTAAACTACCGGATAGTTCGTTTTTGTCTCCACCGATTTGAAATGGTGATCTGGAAGCTCAAGGGCAGTCATGCTTCTCCTTTCAACGATGCGTTCATTCCCGTGTCAGGAATGAAGGGACTTTAAATTAATCCATGATAATGTTTCGCAGGCTTCAAATTCGCGCTTCTATTACTCTGCATATTTTGTAAAGATAGCATAAAGATGATGACCAATGTTAGGCATGAGTGCATTTGGTCTTTTGGGCAACCGATTAAAGACGACACAAGGGTCACACGTATATAGATGCAGCGAGCGCAATATCATGCCTTGACCTTGGGGGCTATGCAAGACGGCGGGACAAACGGACCAGGACATCGCCGCCTGGTGCGATTGCCGCAGAACACCGCGCCTGCTGCATACAGATACTTCCCATGAGAGCATGAGGAAATCAAAAACTATGGGTGGCAATCTCGTACTTCTCGCATTCGCCACTATATGATTGTTACTTGATGTGTAGCAGCTAAAACTGTGTCTATCCAAATAAAATAATTATTGTGTCCAATCATTTCTTATTGTTTACATTTGTAACGCCTATATAATTTATGAACATCTAAGACGCGCAGCTGGCGCCATGCTAAGTTCTGTGTTTGCAAACTAAATACTTGATAATCAATTTGTAACTGCATACATTTCTGTCACTGCCCATATACTAGGTGCTCATATCGGATATATTCAGATGAAGAGCGCAACAAATTCCTAACTTACGTAATTTTGTTAGTGAGCACTCTTACACTGCGTAAAGTCACATCTAACGGCTTTTTCTTTAAAGTTGGCTAAATGATACGTTCTTTTGTTATCTGAAAGGTAGTTGTAGCATTCATTTTCTGTGTCCGCCTAAAACAAAGATCGCAGTTGAAATAAGGGTTGCTGATTATATCCACACAAGTTTTACCGCGTTTTTGTATTGTAAGTCTAAGAATTTATGTGTGAAATATTTTTTTCCGGAGCATGTTTAACTAAACGCTCTTCTAAATAACAAAAAAGAGTCAACGTGAATTTTTGTGTGCTCTAATAACTTCTATAAGCATTGTTAATATTAAGTCAATATTGCAATTCACTAGACGCAAGGGATATAATTATGCAACGCACACGTTAGATACATTGTTCATTGTAAATAAAGAAGCAATATAAACGTAGCTATTCTCTACTCGTGCAGGTTCTATTGTTTCGAAACTGTAGCACTTAGAGTAGTCGCGAGTATCTTGTCTTCTACAACACGTTTTACTGTGTTTTGTGTAAATACAAACAAAACATTCTAATATGCCAAGCGACCACTCTAGTACGCGTGGGAGAAATGCGAAGTTATTAAACCGTTAGAGCAGCAAGAGTGATTGCTAGTAAATCAAGCGTCCTGCACTCAAGAATTTTCTTAAAATCCTCGAAAATTGGTTGTAAAAGCACCCTGTAGCCCATGCGTTTTATGATCCATACGTAGAGCCATGAATTTGGCATTATTACTGCTCTCTGCGTGATATCTGTGTTAAGATTTATATTCGCCACCTATTCGTAAGATGATAATTATGCGCGGCTGTATTTGTAGTGTCTTAAACTACCCCCCTTAAAGTGTGTCAAGTGTCAATTCGTTTTTGCGCTAATGTTCTATACTTAAAACCAAATACGCAACAGAAGGTGCCTATGTGCTACATGACCATATTCACAATTTTCATGTATAAATACATCAATATTAAAATTCCCAGCACCAACTCGTTGTTGTTGTTGTTGTTTTGTTAATCTTGTTCGTTTTGTTAGTTGTACAACATTTAGTCTGTAAGTGCGTTGTGTGCACCATTCAAAACGTATCCGCCGCTAAAAAGGACAGTAAGCAAAATGTTTAGGCGCATAGGAACACGACACAGTTATTGCACACACGTGAACATTGGTTCTCGCTTTGAGTATAAAGCTCAATACTGCCATACACAATTCAACTTTAATCAACCGTGCTTATGTCGAAAACAATTTTGTATTCCACGCTAATGGTTTCAGTAGATTGTGAAAGAGCGCCTATGTTTCGTTCGTTGTAAATGTTCTTCTCCGTGTATGTGAGTTGAATTTGGTAGGCTCACCTTAGTGTAAGGCCCAATTAAGATATTGTTATTTATGGCTGATTCGATGTTTCAATCCATTAGTAAGGAAATCGGGAATTAGGCATAACGGAGGTGTCAGATCGTCGCTCAATAAGATTTGCACATTTATCGATTCCTTTTTGTCCCTGGAGACAACTAGCCATATGAGGAAGCGAACGTTGTGATATTTCCTGCGAAAGTAGTCTATTAATATCGTTAAACGACGATTTCCGAATTCAAAAGTTGGCGCCCTGTGAAAATGAAGCGGATTAAAAGGAATCCCTACAGGGCACGCCATCTATGTGTCAGAGAGAGAAACGCCACGCTCCCCGATCCCGCGGTCTTTTTAACGCCGCGTCTTTCCTTTCGTGATTCTAGATATTTACTTTCACAGACGACCATAACTTATCGGCAGCGCTACAAATCTTCCCAAATCTACTCCGATAAAAACTGCACTTTCACTTTAAAAATCGAAATTGCCAGTGAATGAACAAGGAGCCTTCACACAAATTTAAATAGATATCAAGGGTGCTGGTGCCATCTGTCGTCGATGAATTCAGTCACCGCTCCCCATGGCACTCCAATTGATCCAACGTTGAATTCCCAACACCGAAGTATCGTCCGTTTTACCTCAGTTTCCAAGGCGTTCAGTCCGCGGCAGAACAGAAAGGATGTTGTCACTTACCTGCAAGGAAAGAGAAATAACACCGTTAGAACAGATACAGACAATGCATTTTTAGTAAAATACCATGTCAAAATTTGAGATTTTAGACTACTGGCCCAGCCCCTACTACTGCAAGTTATAGATTGTAGTCATTGGCAATACACACAGTGTTTTTTGTTTTGTTTTTGTAGGTTGAAAGTATGAAATACAAGAAGACGCTGGAGATTAAAAAAATATATAGATGTTCTCGACCGCGGCACACTTCAGGGCAGCAGTATAAAGAAACAATTAGTGGCTTGATTATCTAAACTTTTCTTTGTAACTAGTTTGGTTGGTATATTATTAATTAGAGGTTTGCAGCCCGTTGTTCATATAGGCGAGACGAGTTTGTAGATTTTAGAAAAAATGTATTCCTCCTCTTATGACGTGGTTGATAGTAGTAGTTTCTGCAGTGCAAAAAAGACACTAACGACCTATTCAATGTGGTGCGAGTTTACTTGTGATTTCGCGGTTGCAACGTTGCTTGTGCCGCAAGAAAAGCGTGCTGGAAGCTAAGGTGCTCAACATCATCGATGCGAAATTCAAAATCAAAATCGCACCATGTGAATCGGGCTTAAGACGGCAAAGAACACGAAAGGCCAGAACAACACCGCCCCTCGCTTTCGAACTATCGCTCGCTTTCGCTTTGAACTTGCCGCAGCTCCCGAAATTCGCCACATAATAACACCCAAAGAATATTTTTTGTCTAAAATATATCAACATATTTGGCCTATATAAGCGATCGGCTGCAAATCTTTAATAAACAAAATGCAAGTTAAAACAACACGTAAGAACGTTGTTGAGCAAATTTTAGTTTAGGCCACTGTTTGTTTCTCCATACTGGTTGCCTCAACGTTCATCGCCTTCGATTGCGTTATTCTGCAAAAATAACTTCTCTCTCTGGTGTCCTCTTAGTCTTTAATATTATTTGCCTAAGGAAAAAAAAACATCCTGTATAACCTGTGTGCTCGCAGAGGGCACAAAATTACAAATATAGAACTTGGATCAGTGCTTTTCTAGCCCCGAGGTTAGGTTGGGCACCCTACGGGCCACTAGAAAGGAATATATTAGTTAGGACACACATCATTTTTTAAATCCTATTACGAAAATATTTTCTTTTCAATATTTAAGCCGTAAGACGTAATTTAGGTGGGAGCAGCCCTGCTCTAGGTCCTGCCCGTACCCAAAGGTGTTTAGCTAGCTAAGCACCGTTCGTCAGCTCTCATGAGTTGGAGAGAAGATTGACGTGTGAAAGTTTCGTCGTAAAATTGTTTCTCCGGGCCGATAATATTTTTAGGAACAATATTTTCGTTTAAAAACAAATCTTCTGGATAGAGTCATTATTAGCTACGTCAATAAACCGGCGTTTCAAGAAAGTTGAACCTACCATCACAAAACGCATTTATTATTTAAGAAAAAGACGATGAAAACATACAAAAATGATTTGAGTTAAACAAATTCTTTCATTTCTTTAAGATTCATAGAATGTATAAAAGAAAACAATATTTTAGTTTCAATATTTCTAACATATCTGATTCAAACATAAACTAAGCAGTTACAACCGTTTATTAACCATTCATTCTTGCACTATTCCAGAGACATAATCGAAACCAGATCCAATATACTTCACGAAATGATACACTACATCTCTGTTGTAAATTCAACTAACTTATAGGAATAAAAGTTTCAAAAGTTACAAGCTAAAAAAGAGACATATACCATAAGATTATTTAAATTATATCTAAGCAATTAATCTAAAATCAAAACTAACTTGCTTTTCAATATCAAATTAACTGTAGAGCGGGTAGGTAAATTTGATTTCACACAAAAACCATAAAACAAACTCGGACAGGGGGCGGAGAAAGATATCTTCTTGAAATATATATCCATCGTCATTTGTCCCATCCTTGTTTTATTCTTTCCGTGTCCAGCTTTAAATATATTTTGAGCAACAAAAGAAAAAGAAAGGTACGCAAAATTGGTCAAGAGCAGTTCTCGTTGTCTCGGTTCAAAGACGGAGAAGACAATAACTCAAGGACGGACCTAAATTTTCAAGGCTGAACTTTATTTCGAAGTTAAAATCCTACTCAAATTATATATAAAAATAAATCCACGCAAATAGAGCAACAGCCTGATTCCTGTCCTGTGAGTTAGGACTTTCCCAGTTCGGTCTTTCTAATTGGCTTTGCCTTTAAAATACATTTTTATCGCATCAGACATTATTATTTAATTCATTTGAGATTAAACCTGTTCGACTGATGATTTAGGTAGAGATATGTTTATTTATTTTATTTATTGCTTTCGCATAGAAATTGTTTTTGCACCATTTTTTTAAATGAGGCGTACTGACTATTCTCGCACGGGTTATATTGTTAAACTGAGCTCATGACGAAAGGCGTTCGCTAGGAACATCGTTTTCATGTCCGTGAAATCGTCAGCAGAATTCTTTCTGTCTTAAGAGTTTTTAAAGCTTTTTGGGTTGCCTGTCCATTGTGTCTAAGTCACAGCAGCATGCTCATATTTTCTAAACAGAAACAAGTAATTGAAGTATTTCTAAACATATATTGCGTAGTTCAATTAGGTTAAATATTACCGCCACGCAAATACAACATGGCAATTACATGTAGTTACTTGAAAATATATATCGAATTACAGAAAACAAGTAATTGGTGATAGCTTCCATCCCAACACGGTTCCAGGCCTGAGGCGAGAATTTTTGTACTCTACAGAGTGCAAGGACTCTTGGACCTTTAGTTCGAAGTGCCATTCTGTTTGCATACTGCAGCGCATTAACAATAACAGTTCTCAGTGGCTAAGTAGGGAGCGACAGAGCGTGTAGAGAGAATGCCACTCCGAAGAATAGGTGTCAGACCGGGGGCGGGGGGTTTGCGACGAAGCAACCTCTACGTGCAGTTCCCTAAACGAAGGGAACTGCCCGTAGTCCATATATACCCTAGAGCAGCAATAAAATATGTAGTTTCTGACGTGCAAGAAATACAATTTTTCCTATATACGACCGATATTCAAGTATTACATTATATTTTGATATCAGGAAGATGTAAGCAAGCACTTTAATTGTAGAGTCGACCATCCACGCATTAGAAAGAGCGATTTCCATACGGCAGTACAACCATCACTGGAGGGTGCGAAGAGTTGGTAACGGGCTAGGATGCAGCAGAAGCTCCGCCTCCACTCTGAGTTATCTGCCTCTTATAGCACTTCGCCGTCTTGTGAGCACGCATAAACAGATCACGACGGGAGGTATTGAGAGCGTGCTGAAGACGGAACTTCCACCGCTTTCTAAACCTAACACTGGCGATATCGTAACGTTGATTCAGGCAGAGTTTCATAATATACACATACAGAAATCCCCGGCAACCTTTCTTTTTTTTTTTCCCGCAGACTACCCGGCCGTCACAAGTAAATATACCGAGTGGATCGGGCGATGCTTGAGCAAGCATGCAAGTATCGCGTAGATGGAACCCAGTGTGTATGAACTCTCGGCGCAGTGATCGAACCCATGGCTCCCAACTCGAATATCTTTCAGAGACCGAGCCAACCATTCTTGCAGTGAACAAATCCACTCTGTATGTCGTGTTTAGCTCGGTTGTTCTTCGCGTTCGGAACCAAGCGATTCGGTGGAGTTGAAGAATAGTCTCGTATAGACTTTGCAAGGCTTCGCATGAGTGCCGCCATCTTTGAATCACGTGACACGGCCACCATAGCGTGGCTTCAACTTGCCGCTCCGCTCACCACCTTGGTGAATTCATGTTATCTGTGTCTTTGTACCTGATTGCAAGCTATGCATTTTGTGCACAACTTCTGCCGTACACTTTGTAGCACGTTACGACTTTTGTCACTGTCAGCGTACCGGTTACATGTGACTGCGTGAGGAGGGAGGACGCACAGGAATCAGCGTTAGCACTGACGCACATTGAATATAGGGGTGATTAAAGAAAAAGCACGAGGATTAAGACGTCAATTACTCAAGACAGCTCAGAATTTCTCGGCGGTCACGGAGGGACATTCGAAACAAGTAGCGCAAGGTATCTTTTATGATCTCGAATTTGGGTTTTAAGGAAAGTGACAAAAATAGTTAATAAAAAGACAAATTATGTGTGATTCCTGAAGGCATCGTACTTTGCCTTCTTAAAAATTTGAAAAAAAATTGGTTGTTGAATTTAGAGCCCAAATTGTGAAGGTGTTTAACCAACGTTTCACATCTATTTCATTTGAGCCGAGGAATATTGGTAACGTCAACATCACACGATTTGCGCGTTCGTGATATTAGACCTAAATGTGGTCAGTGGCATACCTAAGGTATGGTACGGTTCTGGGATGAGGTGGGGGGGGGGGGGCGCCGCCGAGTACCCGAGGAGGAAGCCTTGAGTTAGTATTGGACAAGGAGCGCCGCGGACCGAAAGCTGTGGCCGAGCTCGGGGCGCTCTCCACCTGGCGAAATATTGCGGCCACTCGGGCGTCAAAACTGAGGCATGCCAGAGCTGAACACCATATAGACGACACCCAGCGCAAGGGGCCATCTTTCCTTTCTTTCCAATGCAGCTCTTCCCGAACTTCTGCTTTCTGTAAATGAAAACATTCACAGAAAACTTGAAAATGCCTTGTTCCCACGAGACGTGATGCCGAAAAGGAGCAGTCTACGTGGAAATCACCCGAATTCAAGGTTCTTGATGCTGACAGGAATTTACATTAAGCGGCTGGTGACATTAAAATGTAAAAATCGCATATCTTTCAACTAATAAAGGTCTGTCTATAGAGGTTAATGAAGTGGTGCCAGACATTCAACTTCAACCAAACTTGCCGGAGATAACTTTTCTGGCGCCCTCTAGTTGCATTTAGCACATTTTACGAAATGTATATCTCACGCTTTACTTGACGGTCATGTCACTTATCCGATATCCTGAGTATTTCAGAACCAAATGTCCACAAGAAATAATTTATTTCCAAAAACGAACAGTGTAAAATGGTAATAATGAGTGGTTTAGCAGGAACGATAGTTAGAAACATTTTTTACACGGCCTTGGATGAACTATCAAAATACTTTTCGAGCACTTAATTAGTTAAAAAACAACCCAAAACCTTATCGCTTTTTTTAATAATTTTTTTTGCGTTATTATAGGAGGGGTTTCCAGTCTCTGATGTTCAAATACACAAAGTTGGCGTCCGCAAAATTAAAACAGTGAGCAGCAAACTTGCGTGTTCTCCTCAATTCAGATTAGCACAATTTTAATCAGGTTGACGACCTGCTTTTTTCACTATAGTACTCGTGCATTTGTATTTTCATTTGTTTACCTTTTCTAGAAACTAGTGTTTGAGGGTAGAGTCGTATACGATGAAAGCTCTCTTTGTGCATCAGTTCAGTTCTTTGGCCGAGCTTGGCAGAAATTACCGAGGAGCACGACCTGAAGGAGCGTAAGCAGTTCCTTAAAAAAGTTGGCTATTTTGACTCGAAACCACTATGTAGTTCTCAAAGCTGCTCGTATCAATGTCTGATTGGTTGTGTGCAACAACGAAGGCATTTGTCTAACAAAAGTAAACAAATATAACATAAAATACCAAAACAGCCGCGAGCCTGCTGAAGCCCAAAGCAAACAAATTGAAGACACCCAATGGCGACGAGCCCGATGGCGCGTTCTGTAGTCGCAAGTTGGACAACCACTCAGGTGGAAATGTCTATAGCAGTTCCAGCTCTAAAATGAAGCTGCATAATCCCGTCCTCAAGCTTTGTTATATTCCCGTTATAGCGGAAAACTTAATTGCGGTTAAGATGACTTATGTTCGCCTGTGGTTAGTTACATCTTGTGAAATGAAGACGTACAGGGCATGGCTCATTCTGTCCACGCCACATGCGTCGTAATTTTTTCTTCGGCATTCTTATCAGCTAATGTCGCAATCTTATGTCGAAATTGCGTCGGGCTTTCTTTGCGCTCTTTGCAGAGCACGCGATATAAGGCTGGTGAAACAAGAAATGCGGTGACCAGATCGGCTATGTTCTTGCCGTGTGCGCCCCTCTCTGTCAGAGTGCACCATAGAGCTCTTCCTCTCTCTATATATAGTCAGTTACAGGTTAAGAAAACTTTTCGAGAAAAAGGAGGGCTGGGGAGAAGGGAGCAGACGGAATGCTGGAGAGCAGAGGATTCAGTATTCTCTTCAGCATTCCGTCTGACTCCTCCTCCCCAGCGTTCCTTTCCCTCGAAGACTTTTCTTAACCTGCGACTGACTATGGCCGTCGAAGTGCGGAGCTGCGCAGGCGTCCGTGGTACGTGGGCGGGGGTGACGTGTTTTTGTTGACGATGGCAGCGCCAGTAGTTAGCGGAGTGCGGCGTGCCGCGGCAATGGAAATTTGGGTTTATAAAGTGTTGTGCGTTAGACAGCGCGAGGATTGCAACGGACGGGGCGACATTCGCTCGTGACATTAACGTGAAACATCGGCGTGTGAAGTATTCCCACTTTCTAGCTTTTAAAGATCGTTCATCTCACGATGGTGGAACCACTTAAGGCCGGTTCAGACACTTGCGTTTGAGTGCGTTTGACTGCGTTGCGGCGAGAACCGAAAGCGAGTCACCGGCACATCTGTGCTTCGTATGAAGCGTGGAATCCAATTCAAGGAATCTTCTTGGCACGCGGTATAAGCAGCAGGGATGTCCTGGTGTCTCGCTTCCGCAACGCAGTCAAACGCAGTCAAACGCAACTGTGTGAACCGGGCTTTAGTCTAACCGATAAAGCAACGGCTCGCAGAGCACGCAGCTGCTTTACCGGGTTTCTTGGACTCTTCAAGGAATTTTCCGGTTCGTTAAACTAAGTCCCTGGATTTGTGTTGTTAGATAAAAGAGCTGTGATTTGTGTCACAGTGCGATACGTGTTTTGCCCTGTAGCTGGTGTTTCACGATATTCCGCTGTGAGAAACATCTGGTTTATTAACCATTCTACAATTGCCCGGTCTTCCGTATACGCATGACCGCTATCGTGCATCAGGTACACTGTCCTAGAAGCGATGAATTGACAACTATTTCCAAACACTGTTCGTTTCGTTTTGCAAAATCAATGCGCATGCTGCTGTTCTTTTTTTTTTTTTTGGCCTTTACGCAGGGCGGTTTAGCTCGTCAGAGCCCTCATTTCACCATGTTGCGACTGTAAATGTTGCTAAATTGTTCATCGTACACTGTAGAAATCTTGTCTTTTTATCTATCACCAATGTCGAGAAATTAAACTTCGGTGACTGGTTCAAGAATATCAGAGCGCTTTGAGTCCGGAAGTTGAGATCGGCAGAAAAAGATCCAGATTGTAGCTCTGGCCGCGAGGAGGAAGTACCCTATTGAATCGGGGTCAGAGGAGAGAGGCGACCATTCGAATTCGCCACTAATTAGAGGAATGCTAATGGCCTCGCCCTGCATTTCTAAAGCTGCCAGTTTCTGTGACTCCAGTTAGGCCCAGTTACACGGCAGGCCAAATTGCAGCTAGCTGCTGACCACGGCTTGCGTGAACCGAGATCGGCAATTGAGACTTTTCGTAGACCCTTTTCTCTATACGTAACGCTCACCGCTCCGAAACCGCTACCGCGCATGCGCGCCGCTAGCATTTTTGTCAGATTTTCATGTTTAGTTGCAGGTAACGGAGAGCGTTCCGAGACGCCGGATACGACCAACGTCCTTAGTTTCAACTAGGACCCCTTGGCTACATAACCGACTTCGAGATGGTGGAGACTACGGTGTCGCTGGTCACGAGCGTTATCGCGGCACTTACTGTTATGACAAAGACGTCGGCACGCTCCGAGTGAAGGTTTGTCGTAGCTTTTCCCGTTCGGAGGTCATATGTTACTAAATCTTTTGCCATCACAGGTTAGCTCAAGTCACTGCAAAGTGCCAAGGGGAGTTTAAAGAAAATAAAAGATGGAGTTTTTTTAAATATCGACGCACAATCTTGCCACATTTTGAGAAATTAGCCGCATTTCCGCTTTAATAACAAAAGGAGAATTAAGGGTGGGCATATTATCTTAATATATTGGTAAGGCATATTTAAAGACTCGCATTTTGATATGTTTCGTGAAGTATTATAAAAAATAGTTTATTTGCAAAACAAACTAATTGTGAAATGTCTCTAAAACGCGTTTTTATGCCATGTTTGATTTTTTGTTTGCATAGATATATTTTATTCATATTTTTAATATTTTGTGTATGCGTTGTAAATCTTTTGTAAAACGTATTAAAAAGTTATGGTGACGTGAAAGCTTCGATGAGGAAATGATTACTGTGCAAATTAGCATTGTGAACTCTTCTCAATTTCCACGCCTCGAGCTTCTCT
Source organism: Ixodes ricinus (assembly GCA_037355805.1). Taxonomy (NCBI): domain Eukaryota; kingdom Metazoa; phylum Arthropoda; class Arachnida; order Ixodida; family Ixodidae; genus Ixodes; species Ixodes ricinus. The sequence continues at coordinate 350,543 of JAZHYW010015038.1, read as the reverse complement.
ATTTTATAACTCAGCGAAAAAAATTGTTACGGCGTTCATATATAGCTGAATGTTCCTCCCAAGAACATGGCTTTCATATGTACTTTTAACAAAAATATCTAAATTATGACCTGGACCATCATTGCATGAACTGACGTGGAATCGCCCTTTAGATGATCAGCACGGATAATTCGGTTAACGCCAATGTACCCAAATAAAGGATGCAGCCATGTTGTTTCTGAAATTATTGGTGCGACCACTGGAGGGCAACGCTAGTCCAGCCACCACCGCCCCCTTTCGGTCATTCCGAAATCCACTGTAACTGTCCGAAACGTGGCGTGTTGTTGTGATATGCTGCGACACTGGGGACGCGTCCGAGAAATCAATATAGCGTGACTGGAAAATATAAAGCCGGCATTCACTGCGGCCAATCGCATCGTGGAGGGACGCGCACGGCGTGCCGCTGATAAACGACGGCCCAGATTACGGAGTTAATGAACCTCCTATTTCGCTATATATAAGTCGCTCGCGTGTAAAAAATGGCAGAACCTTCTTCGATCAATGGAGGGTCTCAATGGTGGTCAAGCTTTCGGTCATGCGACCTTAGCGCTCAAGGCCCTATATTTAGAAACGCCGCCATTGTGAGCGCGATGAGTGTCGCACGCCGCCGATACTTTCCGGGAAGCTCCATTCGATGGTCTTTACTGCGCACAGAAGGCGCAATTGACCGTGACCGTAGAGGTCTTTCGCACACCGCTACCCCGAGCACTCTCGCATGAGCGCTTCCACAATTTTGTGCACGTACACTCAGACGAGTGTGAACACTCAACCGTGCCTTCGTGCCCCGGGGACGGTTCTTAATCTGGCATTCGGCATGAGCAGCTGAGCTGTTCGCATCTATCCGTCAACTGCAATTATATATACAGGGTGTTTCACGAAAGGTGGACAAATTCGATATCGCGAAAACTACGCGTCGCAACAAAAAAAAAAAAGGTTTGTGTCCTTTTGGTCCTGGGCCAGGGCCCTATTTATAAAAAAATAATAAAGTCCGAGATAATTAGATTGTTAATTATTCTTGCGTAATTAACTTTCTTAATATTGTGTTTAAGGGCATAGTTTCAATTAGAAAATTTCTCAGCGTCATCGAAAACCACTAAATCAACAAACTGCAAAACGATAGAAGGCACGCGCAGCATTTTACGGCTTTCTGAAAAACCGCACAAATTCGACGGGTTTTTAAGTTTCGGTTTGCTATCGGAGCTCATCTCGGCCCCGGCAGCACCGTGCCCCGTGGAGAGATAGTGCAACCAACCTCCGGAGAGTGAGTTATCGCCACATTTAGGCGATCTCAAAAAATCTCCCCAGAGGACACCTTTAAGGGATACTACAACGAAATTTCGGCGCTCGTTTTTTGGTCTATATGTGTTCAAAAGAGCAGTATCACATGGCACATACCAATATCTTGTTAAAAAAGTCTCGAAAAAGAATTTTTAAACGAATTAAACGATTAGCAAAGAGCACCTGGTGGATGTCGCTAACGCCTCGTTTGTAATGCTCGTCTAGGAACCTTGAGAGCTAGTGACGGAGGTCGTCTCGCCTCCGGCCACGACGAGAGAAGCGGGGAAGGAGGAACCAGAGAGGAACACCCCTCTTCCCGAGAATCCATTTTGTGTGTCGCAGAAGTCGCTATTGTCCCCCTACAAGATTATAGAAGATTAACCCGTCCACTCAAAAATTCGTAACAAAAGCAGCCGCTTCTGGTGGCTGGAACGAGCTGAGGCCTTATCAGCTTAAAATACAAACGTGCGATTGTCATTTACGGATATTGTGGATCATATTCAACCTATTTTTGAACACGACGGGGATATTTCAATTTCTTTGAAGTATCCCTTTAAGGGTGAACGGAGTGTAGTGCTGTTCGCGAGCGCTTCTTTTCATGGGACATTCTTTCCATCCATTCTTCTCGTAATAGCTTCTTCAAGACACACAGTATGCGGCGGCATTACCAGCTGCCGTCTCCCATCATCTTTCTTTGTTGTGAGCCTGTCGACTTCATGAACATACGAACACGTCACCACTTTCTATTTTACCCGTCGAGCATGTCTCCTTTTTTGTGACCTGTCTTTCCGAGGAGTCCGATGAAAACGCAACGTTGTTTAAGATTTGCCGGAACCTCATGTAGCGTGCTGTTAACCACAGTTTCTCGCACGGTGCGTAAAGGATTATTAGGCCGACCCTCTGAGAACTGTATGTACTCGTTTTTTCTACAGGTCGCGAGTGACAACTGATGGGCACCGCCCCGGAGCTTCAGCCTCGCGTAACGCTTAGGAGGACATCGCAAGATGTCGAAGTGAAGCGAGAAGTACAAAAAAGCTTTTAGGGGAGTTGTGTTTTTTTTTCTGTAGACGTCTGACATTGTTTTAGTTATGCCTGCAGTTTAATAACACATACCTATTCTCATGGTGATTGGCTGCGTCGATTGCACGCTCGTCAGAATAAGCTCTTCGTTCCGCACCTTTCCACAAAACGATTGCCATGGCAGCGCACTGTTTTTCCCAACTAAGTTTAGTATTTAACCAGGCTACGCGACGAATGACAAAGTGTGTTGACCACGTGATCGCAATTTCTCAAAACTGACGCGCCAAAGTTATTTCGTAGTTTAATTTGTTCTCCTCGGAAACTTGCATCTTTCAAAAACCGGGAGCGAGATTATTTTTCAAGAGTCGACGAGCGGACGAAGAGCATAAGCTTCTTTCCTAATCTTGTTTCTGGAAGCTGTTTGGACCGTTTCGTTTTCTCTACGCGAAAAAAAAAAAGCGAAAGTATGGGCTTGTGAAGCGGGACACATATATAACTTCAAGTGGAGATCTTATGAGTGCATTTTTGAAAACCAGTAAATAAAAGTTCAAGTGAAGGGCCGTTATAAAGTTCAGGAATAGGATTAGAGGCAGACACGAACACTGCTGAAACCCGCCCTCAAATATAAAGCATTGCCAGAGCTCTCCTTTATAACATGCGCCATAAAAGCCATACAAACAGAAGGAAATTCCCGCAAGCTGTGAGCGACAGACATCTTGGCAGGGCAAGGGCTTTGGCCCTTTGAAGAATCTAAAAAAAAGTATACGTTAACTTTTTTGCAGGAAACGCACACAGCCAATACGGCGAAGCACAGATGAATCCCAGCGAAGTGCGAGCATCAGAATGCCATTAGACCTTCCAATCAATCAGCGAGCGAGACGTCACTCTCCTTGCCCCTGCCCATAGTAAATTTATCACGCATTTCTTTGTCTAGTCATATACTAAGCTTTGCTATATGCTCAGACCCTTTGGTTGATCGCCGCGTTTGCCTGTTCTGTTTGTTTTTCTTTTAACACCCCGCAACCCTGATTAATGGGTCCTACAGCGTTGTAAAGTTCTACAGGGCGAAAGCTGACGGGTATCCCACTCTGCTTCTCCAACTGTCTCCGTTAATTGCAATATGAAGCGTCGAGACATTATGTATTTCCTATAGACGTTTTTTGTTTCCTGTCGTTCTCAGTCACGGGGATTCCGTATCTGGTATGCGGGACGAAAAAATAATAAAAAATTTCAACCTAGAATATGGGAGAAATTATAGTTGAGGCCAAACAAGAATCTGTGAGACAATTACGCATTTCTCGTCAACACCTTCCAGCGGCGTGGAGAGATCAAAACGATGTTTTACACCATACCAGAAGTGACAACATTCAAGGGGGTTGCGGTCTTGTGGAAAAGGAGTATAGGCCGACACGGAGTCTCCACACCAAGTGCAGGCCCTGCACGTGCGCAGAAACCATATTCGCGTCAAGTGGAGCACTGTGCGCATGCGCCCCTCTGATAGCAGCGCCACTGCTGCGGTGTGACGTCAGAGGCACCAGTTGGTGTATATACACCGTTCCAAGTAGGTCGATGCAGAAAGGGAAAAACACTCTCGAACCAGAGTGCTGCGCCAACGCTCCTCTTACCCTTTCCCTCGAAAGCTCGTCTGCTTCACGGAGTGGACTGTTAGAAAGCACGTGCGCGGTGTACGGAGGCTTGTTGTTTCGACAATGTTAGACGCCGCTTTGATATTATAGCGTGTTTTCGCGCGTGACATGGCCTATGCAAGAAAAGAATCGATCGGGCAGCATTGTGCTGTAATTCGTTGTACAAATAATTTAAAAAAAAAACGTGAAATAAATGCCGATTCAGTGCGCGAGACCCACGCTGTCAAACAGGATGAATGTGGGTGCGGACCGAAAGGTAAGCGGAGGGCTGCTTAGACATTGAAAAAAAAGAAAATAGTTGCGTGACTCCTGGTCCACTGATTTAATAACTCTATTTTTCTTCAAGTGGAAATTGGCAGGCGACGCCTGGTGCGGAACGAAAATGCGCCGCCAAAATTGAAGCGTCGGGTATGCGTAATTCGATCGTTTTTGGGGTTTTTTGAAATTGTCAATTTACCTGAATACGTTAGTGCGAATGGCCGAACGCTTCAATTACTTGCAGAAAATGGAAAACAACAGCAACACCCGCGATGTCCACGCAGCATCGACATCTTTTGGCAGCAAGCTGTCTTTACCTGGTCAACTCAAAACTGAAGAAAAAAGAAAAGAAAGGTTGGCATGGCTGCCAACCTTTCTTATCCTTGCTGGGAAAGTTTGGAAATGGAAGGAAGACGGAAAAAGGGGGGGGGGGGTAGTTTTGGTCTGACGCCGCTGTGCACAGCAAGACTGGGCACAGAGCTCAGACTTTGGCTTAGCTTTGGGGTAGACTCTCCAACACGAATATATATATATATATATATATATATATATATATATATATATATATATATATATATATATATATATATAACACAGCCTCGTGTAGTACACGCCGCGACACAGTTTGTGCAGAAATAATTTTCACGCGAGGCGATTACAGAGGGGCACATCAATGTGCCAATATTGTGACAGTGAATTCTAAACCAGAAAAAAAAATAAACAGATCCGTCGCACTTGCTATCTGTACTCGGTATTTATATATCGATTCATATTTAAATTTGAGGTTTCTACTATTTCAATTAAAGCAGACGTGGCAGCGCAGGTCTGAGCCGCTAACCGCGCAGTTTGTTCAAATGTTCCCGGTGCCCCCAAGCTGCGACAACTCGAGCTCAGCGCAAATTCACATGCCGTAATTCGTGCCATCCTGGCTTCGTTCAATCCTCAATTTCACTAGCGATCCTCAATTTCACTAGCGATCCTCAATTTCACTAGCGATCCCCAATTTCGCTAGCGATCGAAACGCCGAGTTCGGTTTGGGAGCGACGACTGCCCCAGAAGCGCGCTAAAATTACCCACAAAAAACGCCAGGAAGGCAGGATGCACTTTTCCCCATGCCTGGCATACCGATTAGGATAGTGCACGCTTTCCTCCATGGACGAAGACAATGAGCCGAGGGCGCCGAATACGGCAGCCGTGGCGGCAGAAGCAGCTGCGATCGGTGTGACTCGGTGAGCAAGGTAACAGTCCAGTAATGGCGGTCGGTCATTCGGGCGGGTTCAGATTCTCCCAAATGCCCGGATGTGGGTAGGCGGCGCTACACTCGTTAAAATGGCGCCGGCCAGGAAGCCCAGCTTGGAACGGTGTATAGTCGGTGAGAAGCTAAGAATGCCGTAGAAGCTTCGCCTCCAGCATGCGCTCGTTGCCCGCCTCCAGACAGTACCACTAGCGCCGGAGGCGGAACACCTGCTGCATTCTTAACCTGCAGCCGCCTACTATAGGAATACAACCTCGCTTTCTTCCCCCAGCCTCCGCAAAATGTAGGAGTTTATCTACAAACAAGAAGGTCAGGCGCTTTTTTCGCAGTGGCCGAGTGGGCTCGCGCACACCAGCTCGGAGCACGCGGAGCGAAAGCTCGCGCTGCCTAACCGAGGGATCCTGTGTTCAATTCCCACCCCTGCCCGTTTCGATCTAGATGAGCATCTTACCGGCATGCGGTCGTGTATCACTACTGCGTGGTGCACGTTAAGAACCCCGGCTAGCGGTTGTACTGCACTGGCTAAATTTCTCATCTGCAGCTGGGAGGCAAGTGATCACGAGTATAGCGTGAGCAAGCATTCGATTTGGACTCCTGACGATCAGTGCCTCGACTTGCGATCGAGTAGTGGCCTGTGTCCAATCGCTACGATGACGAAAACAGCCGAGCCTGAACAATGGGGGAGACTCAGAACATGCCATGTGCTTTGCCAACCCGAGCGCCTGTCTATAATAAAACATTGGCAGAATATAATCGGCCCCGCATCCCGTGGGTGCTTGATTTGGCTGCGAATTAATGGGGATGAAAGCGGCTTGTTTTATCTATTTTTCTCTGCGTCTGACATTGTTGATAGAACTAAAGCTGGGGTCACACTGTTTATACATGAGTGCCTTCATGTGCGCTTTGCTTAGGGTGGAGACATCTGGCCATTTTGTCTCACACTTTAATTTTTATTTTGTGTTCAGATGCGCGTGAAAGAGCCTGCCCCCGCACGCGTTTGTGGCGCTGACTGGGCTTTGGCGACATTTTGTTTTCGTCGATTTTTTTTGTACTTTACCCGTGAGCGCGTGCTGTTGGCATCGGGTACGACAAAGGGTGGCATCACCCTAATCAGAAGGACATTGAGGCACCCTAGTTTATACATTATACAAAAGACACTTAGGATACGGATTCGAACGCGAGTAACCGCGAAATTCATGGTTCAAATGCCGCATGACAATGGGTTTAAAGAGAAACTTGGCACGCGGCATTCGAACCACGGATATTGCTATGACTCGTGTTTGCACACTGTCTATTGTATAATGTGTGATCAGTGTGACCCCAGATTAATGCGCGTTTCATAGTCTAGGATTGTGAAGAAATAATTCTAAGCTGATTGTTTACGGAAGGGGCAAAAAATTGTTGCACCGCCTCTTTAAAAACACTGAATAAAACTTACGCTTTACAGATCAAGAGGTTTTAGGCTCGACGGGTGCACGGCGCCAGACTAGACGTACTAGGTGTTGTAAATCACTGCGACGAGGCAGCATCACCCAAATGCGCGAGCTGGGGATTATGCGCTCGCGAGGTTAGTGCGTTCAGTTTCGCATTCTCCTATAGCATCTCTCATTCCCCTCCCTCTTTTACGGCTCGTATTTTGTTCTGGCGCTGAACGCTCGGACTTCTCCGCTGTTATGAGGCTTGTCACTGACTATAGACCGTCATTTTCCGACAAAAACATTTACAAAAGTTTTAAGACATGCCCAGTGCGCTGCAGCCTGCCCTCTGCTGACCCAATCATCGGCAGCCGCAAAGAAACGATTTTAGTTTCCTAACCACGAGGCGATATTCGATTCCGCGGTGGCAGCTACTCGGAGTGCAGTTCATTTTCTCGAGACGGTCGTTGATCATCAGCTGGATTCTTCTAGTCCGGCCACCGCAGCGGCTCACAGTTTCGCGGTAACGAATGTGTCCATAGCTTCCTGACGCCACATGTCTGTGAAAGAACCGTGTAAACTGGATGCTAGAGATGAGGATCCGAATCAACATCTTCCAGAAAAAGAGGCCACAGTGCTAGAGTTTCTACCTCACTTACCTGAGGCCAGGTCCGGTCAAGGACTTAGACACGAGTGCTACGCGAGCACTTGGATGTGACTCGTGCTTAATCGCATGTTTAATCGTTCGGGATAGGTTCGGTAACGTTTTTCTGACGCCAATTTTCTCAAATTTTTATTTTCATTTATATATGACTAGTATTATTTTTCTTTATAATTTCGAGTCTCGCTACTTTGCTTTGTTTTACCGTCCGCATGTTTGGCTAGGCTCCATATTCATCGCTAAGGGATAAATAGTGCGGTGGTCAGTTCGGTGAAAAAAGAAATAAAATCATAAGCGAAGAGAAAGAGAAACATGTTTCTTATTAATGTCTCATAAATATTTTGAACAGAAATATCGCACCGCTCAAGAATCATTGTGCGGTCTCTCATAAACGATTAAAAAAGGTACATCACCGCGCTAAGACGCATCTACTTCAAAATAAAATACTGTCCAATTTTAGAAGGACAGCATGTAGTCTTATCAACTGGTAAAATAAAGAAAAGAGAGCCCTATCAATTGGTGTGCGCATCAGAATCTGCATAGATAGGTAATGAATTATTATGCATCGATACTCGGGGCGGCATTGGATGTCTCTCAAGTTCACTTTGCTGCGCTTTTGAAGAATAAGCTTAGTTTGAGGTAGCCTGGCGATCCAAAGCACTGGACTATACTCCGTTTCACCTTATGTTGTACCGCAGCGAAGGCTAGAAGCGCGAGCTCATAGCGTTGGCAGCTGCCCTTAATGCACGAGAGCTTGTGCCGCCGAGATCTGCCCCAAAACAAGGAGCTCGCGCTTGTAGCCTTTCCTGCGGTACATCATTACGTGAAACAGAGTATAGGCGCCCGCCCGTTAAATCGTCACTGGTCATTTCCACCGCGAGGTGGCCAAGTGCGGTTCGCCAGGAGAGCGGCGCTCCGCCGCTGATAGTAGGCCGGTGTAGCGTATGCGCCGGGGCTTTTCGAGTAGCGGCGCGTTGCGATAAGAGCGAATAAATGACTACGTGTTTGTTGAAACAGTGCGTTATGTCATTCTCCGTGGCGGGTAGCAGCAAGATAAATCCTACAAGTTTCGTACTTAAACATGGGCTGCCATTTGGGCTTTCGTTGGGGGATTATCCTTAATAATTTTCTCGATCGGCTTCTGTTCTGCTTTTGCATATTGAAAAAGCTCATGGGTGAAAAAAAATTATCACAAGACCAACAACAACAGCAACAACAAACAAAACAACAAAACTCAGGGAAAGAAGCGCGGAGAGCAGAGCGCCTCCTTGGAAGCGTCCAGCGCGCGTTGCCATCGGTCGTGCTTTGATTGTGCGTGTGGTCTTGAAGGTCGCGAGACGCCGGAGTATCATCTATGATAGGAGGCTCGCGTTAAAGGGAGGACAACGGAAGTGCATTCCTGCCGTGTCTATTCTACGCTTCAAAGGACTCCGCTATAGCCAGCCGGCAACAGCCACGCGGCGCCACCAGAGTGAGACACACGGTCCTACCCTGTCTCGTTGTAACTTGGCAAAGGGTGAATGAAAACCCCACATTGCGTGTCGGAGGCTTATGTAAGCGCAACGCACACATAGTGGAGCGTGACGCAGCGAAAATCCCGATACTTCTTCGCAGTAAAGGCAAACTTCAATGATACGTAGTCAGGTTCTGATTGGCCCACCGCGGCTGTAGCTTCCGCCGTACTGGCATATTATGCGATCACGGCTCTCTGGACTACTCAGTATTTCTTGCTTCAGACACTAGGCTAAGCGGCGCCACCAGAGTAATAGCTCACGTTTGAACAATGGTACCGCCACTCTCAGGCGTACCCAATGTTTCTCGCTTCAGTCGCTAGATAGCGCCAAACCAAACAGCATTGCAGGTTGCCTGTAATCTATTCCACAAGCCTTGTGTCAGAGTCAAAGGTGAAAATGTAGAAGGACTCCAGAATGTCTATTTCGCACAATGAAACACTAAAATAGAAGACGTTCCGTCTAATACCCTGCATTCTGCGCCCGCGTCTCGCGCAGTGCTTCATCAAATACTCGCGACGAAGTTTGAGAAGATATTTTGAGTGAAAGTAGAGTCACTGGTAGCTTTTAAAGGGGCGGAGCAACGATATCCACTCAGGATTGTTTTTCACTTCACGCGAACTTACTGGCTCTAGAGAGACCCAAGCATACTCGCATGCGACGCCATTGCCCAAGCAACCTCTTGGTTGTGGTGGAATTTCAAGAATAAAAGCGAGCGTTTTCTTTCAATCTCTCCTTCACCAAACTTGATGACATAGTTGGAGTGCGCGCAATATACACCCCAGTGAGGATATTTTAATGCTGCTCATAATTTGGACTTTAGCACTGCGTCGGCACTCGATTTGGGCTCGCGAGGATCAATTGCTCGACAAGCATTCGGGTAGCGAGCGGCTGGTGCCCGACCGCTTTAATAACGACAATAGCCGAACCCTAACAATGTCTGAAACTCAGAGCGCGTCCTGTGCTTTGTCATCCCCAGCGCGTGGCTATGGTCAACATTGGCGGCATTTAATCGGATCCAGATCACGTTGTCACGGGTTCCGGCTGCAAGCCAAGCCAGATTCACATTATTCGACTTTACATGAGATTTCATAGTTGCGACATCACTCGCGTGGCAAACAACAACAACAAAAAAAAAGCCTTGGAGAAGCTGCAGAGCCGTTTATACCGAGAGAGTTTGGCGTTCTTAAGGAGAGTTTGACAGCCTGGCAACCACAGCAGCGTAGCCTGACAACCGGGGCATGACTACTTCCGTCCGCCATTTTGGGGCTCTGACTCATAGGGACTCTATGCGATTTCTCAGGAATTAACGAGACAAAGAAGTAACACAATTTTTTTTTTGTTATTGCGGAATCCGCTGGTTCTAGAGTACAACAAGGTCCGCCCATTGGTCAAACTCTCTCAGTATAAAAGGCTCTGAGAAGCTCCGGGGTTCACTGCCGCGCTTGCAAAATCGCAAGTAAAATCGCGCTTTGTGAATCGAGCTTTAACCAAAAAAAAATGCTCGTTTTGCTATTTTTTTTGCTACTATTATTGCACGAGGACAAAATCTAACACGTGTTTGATGGGTTAAAAATTGGGTTGTGGGGATATTTATACAGCGTGTAGTTGGTCAGCCATTTTTACAGTTGCGACGAGTCACTCGCTGTAGATGAGCAATTTAGCCAGTGCAGTACAACCGCTAGCCTGGGGTCTTTAACGTGCACCACGCAGTAGTGATACACGACCGCACGCCGGTACGATGCTCATCCAGATCGAAACGGGCAGGGGTGGGGCTCTGATGGGTTATAAAGGTCACCGATTGATTAGAAATGGTATTGACGCAAAGTTCAAAATCGTCGTACCGCGAATTTAGAAAACGCAGTCATGTAGTTTAACAGCTGATTATGTGATGCAGAAAATTAAAGAAAGAAAACTTATAGTAAAAAAACAAACAGACATCACGGTAACGTCTAGGGCGTGGCGTTAATATAATCCCGCTGTTTGCTTTCTGATTTGTTTTTTCGACGTTCTGATCGGATAATGCCGAAATCTTGGTGACTGTGAAGCGATGATATTATGCTGGATATTTACAAAACCCTCCGTTTCTTAAGCTGTCGCCCACTCTAGAAGCAAGGGAGTAAGTAGCATTACCATAAATTTTATGAGCGCCGAATTAATATGTCAAGTAAATGATTCCAAGTTGCACCACACTGAGTCTTCGACGTCTAGCCTCCTTTTGCCTCCCATTAAAATTTTCTTTTTGCACGCTTTTTTTATGCGCTACCGGATAGATAATTCCTGGCTGCCGCCGACGATAATACTGAGTGATAGATTGGTCGCCTACGAGTAAAAAAATTATCCCCCCAGCTCCGAGTGCACGCCTCAAATTCTCTGATCCGTCGGCAGACAATGGAGTAGAAACTACATATTCGCCGGGCCAATCAACCGCCTTCTTTTTGTCGCCTGACTCCGCATTTTGCGTGTGGGTATAAACGAGATCGAGATCACGTGGCGAGAGGAGAGACGTACGACACGTCAGACTAGTGCTTAGCTTCCACTGCACTGTCATCTGAGGAGGGAACGAAGTACAGTGCCATGTATGTATTTTAGGCTTCATTCTTTATTCAGTGTCAACGACCGGAAGAGAGACAATAAAAAAAGAAAAGAGATCGAAGACAATAAAATATTGTCCGCCATGATTCTTCCACCGGAGGGGGAGCGATGTCCGGCCTGCGCGGACCGACATCGTCGTGAATTTTTAAGGAGAGACGGCGCAGGTGCTTCGGTGCGGTAAATACCCACCCTTTATTTCTGTCTTCGCGAACAAAGAATGAAAATTAAAAAAGGAATAATATTGGAAGAAAACAAAATCTGTTTCCAAATATACCCGGCAATCATAAGCACACAAGAGTTGGGGTGCCTGTTGTTGCCGGGAGCTTCGCTTCGGCTCGAGCTAGCTGCCCCCTTTGTGCCGCTGGACAATCCAGTAGGAAACAAAAGTAAACAGCAAAGAGCTGTTCCTTAAAATGATGGACACAAAGGAGTGTAAGCCGGACAATTCGGATCTTCGCCATGATGTTCGTGATTTAGGTGTTCAGAGTGAGGCTAGATTGGCGAACAAAAACTTACACGCCTAAAATAGTTTCAGAGTACAAATACTACGACTTCCAAAAAGCGGTTTCACTTGAACCGGATGATATTCGCCTGCGCTGGAGAGCCACACCCAAGCTGAAGTGTTTTAATGGCAGAGATTTGAGATAGAAGGAAACAAAATTAGAACTCCCTCGACGGCTTATTTATTTAATACTGACCTTCTTTCGACTTCAGAATTATTTAATTTTATGCATGAAATCTTGAGTTCTACATGTGTTGTCATTTTCACTTCCTCTGCCTAAGTGTATTGAACATGTTTTCGCTCAATTTCTCTCCTTAGGCCTTTCAATTGAAATTTACTACGACTTTGCACCGATGTACAATTTAACCTATTAATCGGTTACCTTTAACTAATTAATCATTCATTTGCGGACTCTAATGCTGAGGCCAATACAATCGTTAAAATTGCGCTGGAATTTAAACATCAGAATATACAATTGAGGAAAATGAAGTCTTGGATTCGTAAAGCCTTATCGCTGAAGAAAATGCATGTTTTAATGCAGCCATTTCATTCCATTTATTAGCTTGTTTGGCCTAAATTCCATTGCCTTGTGCCTACAGCAGAAGTAGAAAAGAGCACAGGAAGAGATACATAGATTTCTCTACTAACATAAAGTTGCATTTAATTAGTAATATCTGAGTAACTTAGTGGTGTGGTGTACGTGTTACTTACCTCGAAATATTTATTTTATGAAAACATTAAAAAGCACAATTAACAAAAAGTTGTTGAATAAAGAATTTACATCAATATTTACAACTACGAAATGATGCACGTGACAGCCCTATTAAAAAAGTTTAATTTGGAACAATTTCAGATGTGGAATCAAGGCCGTTAAAGGGGAACTCCGCCGATTTTTTTGGTAGTCTTCGATTTGACTGGAAATTAGCAGACCGCATCAATAACCCTTTCTCAGCTGATAACCAACACTTTTTGTAAAAATAAAATTTATCCGTGAATTTATTGAATTTTCGAATTACGCCGGCCAGCGAGGGTTCGAGGAGGCGACTTTCTACTGGCAACAATGAAAAATCCCTATTTTTCCCTATCCGCGTACGTCACCGGCGAGGAGGCGGACGAGCGACTCGGGCAGCCGCGAAAGTGGCTTTCCGGGCGCCAGCGATCAAGATTATTTTTTCACAGCTTCAAGGTTAAAAGTTATTTTGCCATGAGTAGCAATCTGTGCTCCGCGGTAGATTGTAGGAACAGTGCCGGGAAAAAGCTTCTTTTACCCTTGTGTTCGTGGGAAAAGAAAAAAGAGCTATTCGGCAGCAATGGAGGCCAGCCACGTTAAGATCCTTCTGAGCGAGCTCTGTACCGGGGGAACTAGTGTAAGATGAAACATTTTCACTTATGCTCGGAATACTTTATAGACCAACACGAGGGCTTGACGTCACCGAGCTGCGGCGGCGCTGCGATCGCGCCGGAGCCGGGTGGTGTGGGCAGAAGGAAGCACGTTTCGCATGGGCGTAATAGCATTTCAGCATGCCGCGAAGCTGTGTTGCCGTTAATTGCACCGAAAGGTACCAAAAAAGTACCGGAGTGAGTTTCAACAAGTTCCCGACAGACTCTGAAAGGCAAAGAAGCTGGATAATATCCGTGGATCGAAGAGAATGGTCGCCTCGCAAGAACGACCGTTTGTGCGGCAAGCACTTTCTTGAAGGCAAGTGTGGCTTCCATTTCAATCTCCGTCCCGAGGCTTGGTTATGTGCAGGGAAACCGTCGTCTGATTGAGACCACCCGGATATCCTTCCAGCGGCATTCTGCGCACAAAGCACCGGCCAAGCGCTCGTCGGAGGCTCGCTACGCCCGTGCTACTAAGCAGAAGGGGATCGGCGACAGAACGGCAGTGTTGTAGGTGTTACCGAAAAAAGTAATGAAATACGTTACTCGTTACTTGCAAATAAAAGGTACGCGTTACCGAGCTACGCAGAAGTGACGCACGTTGCTTCTGCGTTACTTTTTAAATTATGATTTAACACGGTTTACTGTTTTGACGATACAAGTGTGCATACGCTCATATACTAAGAAACCTTATGTTCATGCAGAAACTGAACAGAATTACTTCATCTCTTTTTACGGTTTCACCCAGATACTCAAGAGAAAAAACGCAAAGACAAACGCAGTAAACTCAGAAATTCACATGGTTTGACGCCTAAAAACACGGAAAAAATTGAAGTGTAATTTCTTTAAGACTTGGGAAGTAGTAATGCGTAAAGTAACTACGTTACTTGAAATAGTAACCTAAGTACGTTACCCATTACTGTGTCGAAAAGTAACGAGTAGGTTATTGCGTTACTGAAAAAAGTAACGCGTTCCTGGTAACGCCGTTACTTGTAACATGTTACCGCCAAGACTGCAGAGCGGACAAAGCGTTACCGCTTGTCATGCCTTGTCAGGGGTTTCCCCTGGAATGAAAATGAGGGGGGGTGTCTAAATTTTTAGGGGGAAGTTAGGGGGGGGGGGGCATTGAGAATATAGGAATCGTTGCGAATTAAGGGGTGCCTTCAGAAAGGCAAGGGGGATTTACACCCCCGTAAAGGGGGGGGGGTGTAGGGAAATCACTGTGCCTTGTGGTCATGAGGGTAGGAAAAATATCACACTTTGACTTGAAGACAGACGCTGTGTGTATTTAATCAATTAATAAATGCACTTCCGCAGACCCACAGTCTGCTGATCCCGCCGGCAGTGTGGAAACCGACTCGAAGTAATCATAGGCCTCGAGAGACTTGTGCGCCTGCACCGTGTCGGCCGTGAACTGGCTTGGCGAAAAAACTAAATAAACAACGACGTGAGCCGTCGACTTCGGTGGAATCAACTTCACGTCGGAAGTCCAGCAGGCCTTGTTTGCGGCGTACGGATCCTCGAAGCCAACGCCGTCCACACACAGTTTGTCTCGATACCGCTGCCGTGCAGGCTCGGGTAGCGAGCTCAAATAGTCGGGCATAGAATAGGACATACGTTGTCAGGAAATACGACGCACAAATAAAGCTAGAAGCGTCCCTACAACGTCAACAACGAGCGTACGACACACAACGCAATGGCGAAAACACGGAGAGCCGGACCGCTTTTGCCCACATAGTTTCCGCGCATGCGCGGCCTTGCGGCCGTGTTGGTAAAGAGAGCCGCTCCTGTTAGCTGAGTGTATTTCTTTCGGCTCGAACAGCTTCAAGAGCGGCAAGCGCAAACTCAGGCCGGCTGTGACCACTACGACATCCGTCGAAAGAGGAGCGCTAATATTATCGAGAAAAATAGTGCACAATCTATAGTCGGTGACAGGTCAAGAACGAAGTGGAAGCTCTTCCCACCTCTTTCCACTTGAGTAGTACGAACGCCGGAGAGGAGGCGACCTCCTCTCCACCGTTCGCTCCGGTGAAGTGGAAAGGGGTGGGAGGAGCTTCCACTTCGTTCTTGACCTGTCACCGACTATAGCACTACGGTCGACATTTGGCACAGTCACACTTGTTATTCACAATTGCTTCAATTTTTTAATATTTTTTATAAACATTATATTTGTTTTGGACATCGAATCTATCTCGGGCAACTCTCCGAGTTCCACTCACGCGGCCGATCTGTTCAAGACGTGAAGTGAAACGCCTGGACAAAGTTCAAGTCTGAGATTGGGCATGACTTTCGACACATTGCTATTCCTGTCTGGTATCACAAAGGTTTATGGAGCATGTGTTGAGCTCCATTAATCTGCGATAGAGCCATTGCCTGGTTTGCCTAATGGATGGCGTGCAATACTTTTTCTCAAAAGAGGTGGTGAAAACGCCTTCATTTTATTCTATTGCAGAGAAATGTTATATAGGGCCGAAAAGTTGTTTTAAAACCATAAGAATAATAATTTCGTTGAGGGGAGGCGTGTAAATTTACAGCTGATGAAAACTGTGTAAAACCAAAACTTAATAAAAAAAAGTCTTATATAGAATTACTCCTTTCCTAGGTGCACTGTGGATGAGTGTTTGAACGCGTTGCATTCTACTCCAAAAGTAAAAAAAAAAAGATATAGAGAAATACGGGTACAAATTTCTCTTTGAGTAACTTCTGTTAACTTATTTTGAATTAAAAGTTTTATGATGCATTTCTGTATTTTAGGCACTGTTTTATCTTCAAGCAAATATTCTTTATTTGAAGATGAATGAGTGTATTTGTGTATTTTATACGCATTTCATTGCACCTTGATGTTTTGCTTGGTGATTCCGGAGTTCTTTAAATTGTCATTTTTACACGATCTTTATGAACAGTAACCTGCCATCTGGCCTACACGAATGAGAATTACAGTCTAGATGTGTTAGGTCGCAGCCCAGCACGCGCACGTTCGCCGCTTTGGAAGGCGAGCAAAGAACGCGCAACGCACGAACGATGAAAATGGAAACGACCAGAAGCGTTTTCCTGAAATGGTCTATAGATCTTTTGCTAAATTACTTAAAAACCAAGGAACATATGCATGCTACAAGAGCAGTTGCACGTGCGGGTGTCTGCAACAGTAACTTTTCTAAAGAAAATCTAAAGCAACTGGCACGTTCCTTCAGGTAGCATGAGCGTGTGGGGCACCTGTACCCACATTCCGAGCACTCTCCGTGGTGCTTTGGTAATTTGTAAAAAATGCATTGCGTTACTCTTCGACCTTTCTTCGCCAGCCAGATTCTGATAAAAGGGAACGGATCTGCTAGCAATTTCACGAAACTAGCGAGCCACGGCTTGAGCGTACCGAGTTTTAAAAACAGTTTTATCAAAATTCCAGTTGCTTCCTTTTTTTTTCCTACTTTCTCATAGTTCAGCACGTAGGCCAAGGTCATACTTTGTGCAACTGGAGATTATCAGAAACTTCAGATAGCACGAACGCCCCTGTTTTCTCGCTGTTTGACGCGCTGTGAAAGGCGGGCGCGAGCGTACCTAATTGCCGGCCGCGCGCCTCGCTGCCCGACGGTGACGTCACGCATGGATTTGTGTGTGTGTGGGGGGGGGGGGGGGGAACTGGGGAAAAACTGGGGAGGACGATGTATTGGTTTCGGCAGCGAACAGAATATAACTTTTTTTAATTAACTAGAGTGAATCTGGAGGAACGAGAGAGCATTTCGGAATCAGAAAGCCATCCGCATTCAGACGATGCCTTTGGATTAGGCAGCTAGAAAAATCGGCGGAGTTCCCCTTTAATGAATTTATCGAAGAACCGGTCGGCTAAACAATCATTGGCACACCGAGTGGTTTTCATTAAATGTGTTATTTTTCGCATCACGCAGTAAGGAACACAAAAAAAACACAAGCCACAAAAAGAAATAACCAAACCTCGAAGTCATAATGAGTGCCTTGGTAATACGGATAGCGAAAACCGAATGGTAACGAAACAAGGAGGATCACATGCAAGCTTTCTGGTAAAAAAAAAAACAAAAAAAACATTATTACGTTTTTTGTTTATTTTTTTATTGCTTTCATCAATATTTTATTAGAATTAAAATCTCTTCAAACCACTGCAAGGAAAAAATGATACCTCGGAGCTGCTTCACTCGTTTTCGCCGTCGCTCCGCGACGGCAGAACAGCACGCAGAATATATGCACATTTAGAGCCAGCTAAGCAACCTCTTCGATTAAAACTTTCGATGGCATAGTATTCGAAAAAAAAAAAGTGTTTGACTCTAAGGGCCAAAAATGCCGTCGCTGAAAAGAGTTTGAAACAAATTACCGGAAGTTTTCAACCTTGTGAAACAGCGAGGACAAATGGCAGCCCTCTTGCAAGGGTACGAGTGCCATCGTTCCGTTGGTTGACACTGGATACCCAATTTCAGAACTTTCAGCTTCTCAAGACGCAGGCTATATATTCCTGAGGGCTTGTAGGCGTACAAATGTACGGTGCACGCCACATTGGATCGTGGTGTCGAAGATTAGAACGAGCAGGATTCTGAGTTATCACTGACTGAAACTCAGCACTCTACTTGCTGAACGTGTGCGCTGTTCAAAGAACACAAATCCGCATTTTACAGGCATGCGTAATACGCAAGCGCGAAATCCTCGACGCTTTTTGGGTTTTAGGATGGGAGAGGCACGCCACGAGGGATTATGACTCGGTGATCCACCTCAACCGCGGACGGGATTTCCTCATTCCGAAGAATTGCGACTCAAAATTCTGGAAATGCGATGAATGTACCCAATTACCATAGTTGAGGGAGTCGAAAAATCCTAGCACACTCTAAAAAAGGGTATCACCTTACACCCTTTTGTCCCATATACTTCACCCCAAAACTTCAGTTCGACGTACAGAGCACTATAGTCGAACAGACGGCCTCACATTTTGCCAGGGGCTTGATAGCGGTGCGATATAACTTATAAAAAGGCTAAAGTACGTATCAAAAACCACAGAAAGAAAACACTGAGGTTCTGCAGTAAAACAAAAAAAAAACGATTTTTAGAGCGCAGCTTTTAGGCGCCCGTTTCCGGCTTGAGCGGCGTCGGCGTAACCGTAGAGGTCACGTGACTCCCCCCCCCCAAGGTCACGTGACCTCGGGGGAGGGGAGGAGAGGAGAGGGAGAGGACGAGGGGGAGGAGGACGGGGAAAGGGCAGGAGGAGAGGAGGAGGGGAGGAGGAGGGGAGGGAGGAGGAGGAGGGAAGGAGGAGGAGGAGCAGAGAGGATGGGGAGGTGAGGAGGAGCGGTATACCCTCCCCTGAGTACCCTCCTTTTTTGTATTCAATATTACGTACATTAGCTATTTTAATAAGTTGTACCCACTGATCTCTATGGTCTGGTACACGTTACTAAAAAAGTAATCGATCACAATTACTATTACTCTTGGCTAAAAAGAATTCGACTAGATTACTTGATTACTCGACAGCAAAAGTAACTGGACATTACTTTAAGAAGTAACCGTTACTTTTCCGATTACTTTATTGGGTGAAGAGACTTACATCTTTCGCGCTCATAACAATGAGCTACTTCCAACCTATATTTCACATTTTCACAAGTATTGAAGAAGAAAAAACTTATTCCCTTTTCGTGGTCGTTGCACCTTCTTGGAAACTCTGGTTCCAAATAAAAGGTATTTTGTTTTCTTGCTTTATATATTTTCTTGTACTGGCAACCAAGAGCCCCTTATTCTCTTTCGCGCACACACGCGCTTCTCGAGATATTATTCACGTGTGGATGAACTCGCATGTTATACAAAAAAGCAGCAGCTCCAGGATTTGTAACGGATCATGCGTAGTATCCATTAGCGGAAGAGATCGCCCCGACCACTTCTTAACTCGAAACGTCGCTTGTCACAAAGACCACGTAGGGGAAATACGGGATCTTGACGTGTATTTGAACTGGCTTTGTTATATTTTGCATCCGTTTTAGATATTCTTGGATTCTGGTTCTCTTACGGGCTGCCAGTAGGTACCGTTGGCAGGATTGTTTTCTTTTTGTTTTATTTCTGTGTGTGTGTGCGTGAGGGGGCTAGTTTGAACGAAGGACTTACAAAGCTACATTCTGCTCCCTCAAACTTCGCCCTGAATGGCCTTTGTAACGCACTGGAGCTCCTGGGTCTTCCCACTCCCAGTCCTAGTTCGAAAAAAAAAACGGACATTCCACAGGAACTGTACATACAAAGGGATTGACCTTGCTTCCTACAGCCCCGCAAAAATATTTGTCTTTGTTTAAAAAATGATGCAAATCTTATTTTTGTCATTTCAGAAAAAAAAGGTGTGTGCGGGAAAGGGGGGGGGGGTGTTCCGTGAAAAATTAGTAATGGTTAGTAGTAATTTGTATTATTTCGAAAAGTAATCAAATTACTTCTGTGATTACTGTGAAATAAAAGTAATCAAATGATTACAAAATTACCCCAAAAAGTAATCGATTACAAGTAATTTGATTACTTGCAATGCGTACGTATACAAGTCTGTCTCTATGACAGTTGCTGGATCGCGTTTGTCCGCTCCGCGAATGCGGTCACTGGCGGGCATCTTTTTGGCAGAGTTTTATTACCTCTAGCCAAGGTACAGCTGCTGCAGCCACTATCATCCATTCATGGCAGTTGTGGTGGCAGGCTGCGATCAAAATGGCGTAGGCGATTTTTCGTGCTTGATTGAAATTGTTTGACAAAACATATTTTTGAAACCCGGCGTGAACGGTAGCCCGATCTTTGAGGAGCCGGTGAAAGTTTCACGAAATCGCACCACCGGGGGAAAAGCAGCACAGCACGCATCGAAAGTCGCATCGAAAGAAGCATCGAAAGCAAACGCCGGTGCGGAGTCTGCTTTCGATGCGAGCTGCGCTGCTTTCCCCCGGTGCTGCGCTTTCGTAGAACTTTCGCCGGGTCCTCAACGATGAGGCTACCGTTCACGCCGGGTTTCAAGAATCTGCTTCGTCGAACAACTTCAATCAAGCACGAAATATCACCCAGCGTACGGTGTACTAGATCCACGGCTATTTTATGGCAGCCTGCCGCCATTGTGCTGTACGCCATATTACTATGATGGCTAGTGATAATATAACTCTACCAAAAAGATGGCCTACCATGGCCGCATTCCCGCCCATGGGCGGACCTGGTCAAACGCGATCCAGCAAATGTACATAGAGATCAGTGGTTGTACCACACTCCTAATCAAGCCTCTCGTGAAATTAGTACCGTCAGATCGACCTCAGTGCGCTGTATGTCGAACAGGAGTTTTGGGGTGTCTTATATTGGACAAAGAGTGTAAGAATACACTCTTTTTTTTAGAGTGCAAGCAGGTTGTCCTCTAGACTACATGTAATGAAATCGAACACCTAAATGGGCGTAGGTCCTCAGAGACGGCAGTTCTAACTTAGAAAAAGGTGGATTGCCTGCAAACAACAAGTACGGTTTGAGCAGCAACAACGCATTTCAAAGAGGGGGTATTTGGGGCTAATGGGATGTCATGCTCATTGTGACTGCAACTGGAACGGTTTAGAATATTTTTGTGGGCCACTACCTCTTGGGTTAAGTTAAGTATTTTTATGTGTGTGCAAGTAATGCCGCCACTCTCAACTGCGTTTATTCTAACTTTTTTTTTACCAAAACTGTGTTTTGTCAGGAACAAAGGATTTTTAGAAACATATTTGCGGTGATAGCGTAATTGCATTTTAGTTTGAAATTTCATGCGGCATGATTTCGTTTAAGCTACGTACATTTCCCCTGATATGCTTTTTATTCGACTTGATTTACCCAATTTACCAGTCTATCATAGCCTTTCAGCTTCTTCAAGAGTAATTTGCCCATTACTGCATATATTACTTGCATAATATCCGCACGGACTGATATTGAAATATGATAATGATGCGCCTTTGCTTATATAGACGCTTTCAGGAGTCAGTTACTAGAGCTGCCACCAGTCGGCGCGCCCTCCACGCGCAAACCATTGTCAGAAATGGGAAAGAGAAATTTCTCCTCGCCGATGCCCTTTCCCTCTCAAAAGTTCTCTTTCCCTCGCTTCAATTGGATCTGGCGCGACAGGTGACCGTTGTCTTCCCATGATCCCGCGCGATTCCGTCGTCTGCTCGAAACCAACGCCATCACTGAGCCAGGCGTAGCGGCGGCTCCGTTGTTCGCGGCCCGGCAGTAGGTTTTTTATATTTTACCACAACCTCGGCGGCAACGCGATGCCATCATTCTGCGCTGTAGATTGCACAAACAGCATGGCGAAAGGAAAGAAGCTTTTTTGTTGTCCCGACGGGAAAGGAGAAAATCTTTAACGGCGAAGACAATGGCTCCAACAGATCGGTCGAAAAAGTTTCGAGTGCCTCCGAGGGAAACTTTGCGAGGTAAGTCACTGTCAAACTCTGAATGGTATTACCTGTCTCTTTCGGTCTCGCCGATGAAAATCGCGTAGTACGATCATGAGACGAGACAAACACGGAACTATATTACCGGCACGAAGGACTTAGACACGTCTTTTCGCGCGTATTTGATCATAGAAACTGACTCGCTCACTCTTAGCTCGCTTGCATTGAGTCGGCCGAGTTGAGAACGATAGTGAGAGACTAGGGTGCCACTAAAATAAAAATGATTGTAGTGTTACCGCGTGCATCTTGCGTCAGTGAAAGGAGAGTCACCAACGATCGAGCACCTCGCGATTTTTTTGTGCAACATATTTCCGCGATCGGTACTTCACAAATGGCAACTAAAGATATGCGATGCTGCATTTATTTTTCAGGATCACTTCACGGACGATCAGTTTGTACCAGTGATCTTGGCAAAGACTGGTCTCAAGAAACTCAAGCCATGTGCAGATCCTTCCATTTTTCACACCGACCTCTTCCGAATGTGCAATATTTTGCCTTGTAGCAATAAATATTTTCTTGTCTTCATCTTTGTATGTGATTTGTCTTTTGTGATTATTAAAACATCAATTATTGACAATAAAAAAATGTTATGGTATTTAAAAGGCTTTGCTGAAGGATCTCTCTGTCTTCGTTTCGTAACTCACGCAGTAACGTACGCCCGCGGGTGTGGGGCAAAGCTTATGCGCTTTGAGAGTGAACTCAAGGGTGTACCTTGCGCGTGAGAACGTCAAAACACTAATATATGTGATAAATGAGAAACGTGCTGGCAAGGCAACCGAGCACACGCTATTTTTCATTTTAACGGAGGGGATACAAGTGAGTGTATTTGATTATTTGACGTGTAGTTTTATGCACGAGGCGCGTATACAGCAGACGTCGCATATTCCTCCGCGCGCATGTGCACAGTTGCAAGTAGTATTTGACGCTTATAAAATGTGTATGAAGTAAACCAAGCTGCTGAACTGACAAAACCATCGGTGATGCTAAAAATTACCGAAAGGTAGTGTTTTACACGCATAGTGGTGTCATTTATTTGCCTAAAGCCCGGTTCACACAGTTGCGTTTGACTGCGTTTGACTGCGTTGCGGCAGCGAGACACCAGGACATCCCTGCTTCTTATATCGCGTGC
Source organism: Ixodes ricinus (assembly GCA_037355805.1). Taxonomy (NCBI): domain Eukaryota; kingdom Metazoa; phylum Arthropoda; class Arachnida; order Ixodida; family Ixodidae; genus Ixodes; species Ixodes ricinus. The sequence continues at coordinate 327,419 of JAZHYW010015038.1, read as the reverse complement.
CAAGAAGATTCCTTGAATTGGATTCCACGCTTCATACGAAGCACAGATGTGCCGGTGACTCGCTTTCGGTTCTCGCCGCAACGCAGTCAAACGCAGTCAAACGCAAGTGTGTGAACCGGCCTTAACTCCAGCGATGCCGATTCTCCATATGCACTTCGTTCAAGATACTAAACCGTTTTAGTAGAGCGTACGTTAAATCGCGAGCCTTGCGGGAGTTTCCGCTAGCAACGCAGTCCTTGCCCACGAACTCTATTTAGACGCAGGGAGAGGTGCATTCAATCCTGTGCCTGCTCTCAGCTTTTCCTGCAATAAACGGGTAAAAGAAATATATTTTCGCAGTGCATGCCAATGTTCAAAAATACTCAACTGCTTTTTTTTAATTATTAATCGTTTGCGTTTAGCGGAATTGGAGAAAGCTTGTCTTCACGCCCGAGCGATTCCAACTCTGCTCGTGCTATTACATTTGCCGATAGAGACGTCTTCCCGAACTTTATAACTCCAATAAAGGTGCACAAACGCTAGTTTCTTCATGTTAGAAAACAAAAATCTCTTTAAATTAGAAAAAAAAATCTAGTCCGCCGTATCCAATAACATGAACGGCCAGGCACCCGGTTGTGCCCGGCACACAGGCGCGCGCCGTCGCTCTCGTTGGGGGCCCAGCTCAGACATGGCGGCGGGGGGCGTGGCGCGGACATAGGGCGAGGAGGATCTCCGTCGATGGAAAGGAGGAAAACGAGGGGAGAGGAGGAATTGCGCTACCTTTCCGCTTTCTGGGCCACCATAGCCGACCTTCAGTTTCTCGCCGTGTGTGCTGCGCCCGCCGTCACCGGAGCTTTGTTTTCGTGTTCTTTTACGTTGCACGTTGAAATCATGTGTTTTCTTGAGGTCTTTTCGATATTTCGGGCTTTCATTTAATCATTTGATATCTAAATTTGAACGAAGCTCTTGTATTTTCTTATATATGGTATGGAATCGGACAGCGAATGGATAGACGATGCAAGATTATGGCGTAGGCTTCATAGACCTTGTAAGTTCATCACATTTTTTCGTTTTTGTCGCTAATAAAGGGCAGTCAACACCATTGCGACATATGTAAATCTCAACTGACGCAGTAAGGCTATCGCAGTCGTGCTTCTTGCTGCATGTGCACGCTTTAGACATCGTTTCCTTAAGTAAAAGCCGAACCGCATGTAAGCGATTTAGCGAGCGGCGACACGAGCCAATGGTTCAGTGCTGTGTGCATCAAAAATAAATAAGTTTAAACCGCATCTAAGCGATTTGGCAAGCGACGAGACAAGCGACGGCGACCCGCTTCGCTGTCGCTCGGTCAATCGCGCGACGAGGCAAAGCGACGGAAGCAAGCGACCAAGACGGTGAGCGACGTTTTTTAGAAATCCAAAAACCGAACGACGCGACGGGTGACAGTGAGAAATCTTCGTCGCTGACTCTCGTGGTTGTCGCCGTCCTTCGTGTCGTCGCTCGCTGAAGAGCTTACATGCGGTTCGGCTTTTACTTACGGAAACGATGTCTAAAGCGCGCACATGCAGCGAGAAGCACGACTGCGATAGCCTTACTGCGTCAGTTGAAATTTCTGTATGTCGTAATGGTGTTGACTGCCCCTTATTAGCGACAAAGACCAAAGAATGTGATGAACTCGTACATGGTGTCTGAAGCTTAGGCAGTAATCTTGCATCGTCGATCCATTCGCTGTCCGATTGCGTTGTATAAATAAGAAAATACAAGAGCTATGTTCAAATATAGATATAAAATGATTAAATGAAAGCCCGAAATATCGAAAAGACCTCAAGAAAACACACGATTTCAACGCGCAACGTAAAAGAACACGAAAACAAAGCTCCGGTGGCGGCCAGCGCAGCACACACGGCGAGAAACTGAAGGTCGGCTATGGCGGCAGGGTCACGTGACGCCAAGATGGCGGCGCCCATAAAATGTTGCCCGAAAGGGTCTATATTGTGTTCAGTTTGTTTTGTTTTAATTTGTCATAGTAACTTAGGTATTTTTCTGCGGTAGTTTGTTGTTTAACAGTGATAATTCTCCAGTGATACAGCATACAGCAAAATGTGCAAAACTGTGAAGTGTCCAAGATTTTTTCGTCCACGGAGTGGACGATAAAACTGCGTAATTATTATATTTACTTATGTATTCTACGATCTATGCTGCTCGACAGCCGTCGCCAAAGGCTGGCTGCTTACTGTCCCCTTGAAATATATATTAAAAAAATGAAAGCCGTTTAGAACTCCCTGTAACGCCGAATTAGAGCGCAGCCCCTGAGGAGGAGGATGGAAGGATACTGAGGGGAGGGTACAACCCCTCCTTCCTCCTCCTCACTTCGTCATCCTGCCTGCTACTCCGCCACAGGGGCCACGTGGCCTCACGGGAGGTCACGTGGCCTCAGGGGGGTCACGTGACCTCACGGTTACGCCCACGCCGCTTAAGACGGAAACGGGCGCCTAAGAGCTTCGCTCTAAAAACTGCATGTGCAACGTGCAAATTAATTACAGACCATTAAGACACGCTAAATACTTTTGTGACTTTTGGAGCGTCCACTAAAGAAGACAAACCAATGAGTGCTCAGCTTACAAAAAGAAAGAAAAAAAATTGGGAATTAATAAAAGTGAATCAGCAAACAACATTTAGATGTTTCCCTTTTTTGTGTGAATCGTTGGAAAATAAATGCTTCGTGTACATTTATCTATATAAAAAGACGCGACATTAAAGGATTTGACCCTTCATTAAACAAAAATAATAGCCACTCAGCATTCCTTGAAATTCACACAAAACATAAGCTAACATTAGAACAAAAAAAAGTGAGGTTGATACGTATAAGGTGAAATTATATTTTTGTGAATACATAAGTTATGAGGCAATTTTTTTTAAATTAATATCTCCCACGCTTTTTTGTGACGAAAAGGCGTGGAAAATATGCTACCTTTTATTCAGAGATATTTTTCATTTCATCGAGAATTTCAAGCATACACGAGTAAATATAACATGAACGCGTCATTTCACGCATAAAATCGAAGTTAAAAATTCTTGGTAGAGAGAAAAGCGTCAATGTCGCAACGGAGCTGCAAGCTGATCTCGGACCTGGACTTCATCGAGAATCTATACGGCTCTCAAATGCCGAAATATTATCCGACCAAACAGTAAAAATAACTGCCGCCGTATTGAACGAGCAAACAAAATTGAAAGGTGATAGAATAAAAAATAATTTAGGTGGGGACGAAACACAGCTTTGCTCTGCTTTTCCTCTTTTTTTCTCGAAAATTTGTGCCCCATTTGCGTTCTTCGGTAGAGTGCTCGCTAGCAGAAATTGATAAAATAGAGGTGTCAATTCACAGCGACAGAACACCCGTCCACATATGAATATCACAGAACGTTTGAAAGAAACAGTGAAGGGAGTAAGGTGGGTGTGCTCCTTTTTACAGTAATTTGTTTGCGCTGTATCCGTATTTTTAATTAGAGGGCACATCGTAAAAGCCGCAGACTGCAACCGACGATTAACAACAATTAACAGCGATTCACATTTAAAAAAAAAAAAATAACGGAGGTTTGTTGCGAAGGGAAACATGCCAAACGTTCGAACAAAAGTGCAAGATCAGAGCCACGCTGCACATGTGCTCTAAAACACGATACAATCTTTATTTCATTTCACGCAATGTAGTTTACTGCTACATCTATAGTGGCAAAAATTTATTCTGCCGACCACTGTTTGCTGAATTAATGTTCATGGTCTAGACGAGAGCGACTGTTCCACATTTTCCCCGTGTCGAGTTTCGCGAATTTCGTTTGGTGCTAGGCCTAAGCCTTCTGTGTGGTTTCATTTGAAATTGATCAATCTTGTAAAGGCGCGGGTCTGTATTTAAATCTTTAAAAACGATATGCTATAGGACAATTCCTGCAATGAACAAACAGGCCACTAAATATGAGCTAGCAGTTCTAGAGAAACATTCTAAGTAGCGCGCGATGGAATATATCAGAAATAAAGGTTTTCCAACTTTGAACTTCGTTTTTTTCTTTTCTATTCTTGAGTAATTTTCGAGCTGTGCTTGAGCTATTCACCTGCTATTCTTGAGTTCTAAAATGATGATACGTTGAAAGCAGCATTCTTGAGCAGGAGATAAGTCAAGAGAAAAGTAGCCTATTTACTCGGTGGTCTCGATAATTGAGCAAAAAGATCAACGGATCCATTTAATATTTAGCTCTAACATATAAACGCACCAGTTTCTATAATCAAGATGTAAATTTCAGTGGACGGTCTCGAGTAATATTTATTTTCGTAGGGTACGTTGTTGGGCTAGTTGGTTCAACTTAGTTAAACATATAAAATAGCGCAAAAAAGACAAAGACAAGAAGTAAACAGGACAAGCGCTTGTCCTTGTCTTTTTTGCAGTATTTTATATGTTTATTTAATTTCGATATTCGTCACTTGATACTTTTTTTTCTTTGCAGACGCAGTTTGCTGAGTTATAATTTCGTAGTGGAGGAGATCGTTGGCGAGAAAATGTAAATTTGCTCTTACTTATTTTTATCTATTCTGTAAAGTACTTGAACAGTATAACATACTGCTTAAATCCTGCCGCATTGATGAGAAATTGTATGAGCTTGCAATAAAAGACAGACAAAAATATGTTACAAGGCAAGAAAGATTATTAATGTATATAAGAAGGGTTCTGCGTTCCTGCTTTTGACCCCCCCCCCCACCCCAAAGAAAAACAAACAAAAACGGATGACCGCATGCTAATTTGTTTTTTCGTAATTCAGTTTTAACCAATGAAGATTGGTAATTTAGAGCGCTATGGCACAGCTGATGGGCCTTTGGAGGAAAGCGGGGGGGGGGGGGTCGTAATTGTGTTACATTGTGACACACTTTGGCGGATTGTCAGTTATCTTTGGGATCGCCCAATATTATGGTAAAAAAGAGTTTAACAATAATGTTTTTTTTTGTCAAACATTGCTCTGCTATTGGGCTTTGTGTGCCGACGTTTACGTAATTTGGACATCCCATTTGAATAATGCTCATTTTTCCAAATGTCCCTGATCAACTCGTCATTGTATGTTAGGGTCTTTTCCCATGTTCTATTGGAGTCAATGACAAGATTCAAGCATTGCAACCAGGGTTTCATGAGTGCATCACGTATGCAGTGCTTTGAAACGTTGTACCAATTGTCTTTCAGCTTCAGCATTTAACGGATCGTCCAGATCGAGCCACTGTGATCAGAATGTCAGTTCTAACTGTAAATGCGGAAGGAAAGACTGAATGGGAAGATCTGACGGCCTTGGTAAATGATGAGAGAAAGTTTTTAAAACTGATGATTATAAAGAAATAAGAAGGGGCGCGCCTTACTAAAGGAAAACTTGGGAACTACATGCGTTGTTATGACTGCTTTATAAAGTAACTGCGCTCTAGATGACAAATGATATTCAAAGTACCGATGTGTAGAGCCAGTCAATATCCGCCTCGTCTATAACTGTTCCTGCGTGGTTCGTCATTATTTTAACATTTCACACGCTACAGTGACAGAAAGGCCAACATACGAGTATATAATTCTGCATTTTAGTTATAACCACGGTTTCCGGATTGCTACCCTTTCATAAGGTGATTGCAAGTTCTCCCTTACAGCACCGCGCTAAACACTGCCGTTTTGAAATATCCGCACAGTCAAGGGCCTACTGGCAACAGGATGACTCGGCACATAAAAACATTCATCATTGGGCGGCTCTAACATTGGACAGTTGGTCACATCGACAGCACAGAGAAGAATATAATAATCGACAAACCGCAATGTTTGGTAACTAGCTATTATCCCTGACGATTGTGCAGTTAGAAAAATAAAACGGGATTCTTTGATAAAAAAACTAAAACGAATGTAGATTTATTTATTGCCGACGGATGTGCATATTCGCTCGAGCATGATTCTATGCATATTTGGCACGTAATAGTTATTTCAAACTGCTAAAAATAATGTTAGTGAACAAATATACTCGAAACAGAAAATGCCCGGGAAATAAACTTTGCTACTCAGAGATAATAAGTCCAAGACTTCAAAACACAGCGTTTCGGGCCACTGCACTAGGTCTCAATGCGGCAAATTTGGTCGTACTGTCCAGCAATGAAGTAAATATGGCTGTTGCAGTCGGTGTGTTTATTTTATTTTTTGGCACGCCTGTAAACATGGTGTCCCATTCAGCCTGTAAGATCTTTATTTCATCGATGTCGAATTGGCGACGAAGGGGGCTTTTCAAACTCGGTGACATCACTAACGCACAAAGGAGTGCCCTATAAAATGTTATGTGGTGTTTTCTGTCTTTCCGTTGTAAATAAGCAAGTGATTAAAAAAGCAAATAACTCAACGTCAAATCTAGAAAGGGTTTTGTCACACGCCTGCTGTTTAGGTGACTCTACGCAGATCTCGGTAGGGTCCCCCGCGGAATACGGTTGCTTGAAAGTGTAATACTTCAACTGGCAGTCGAATCAGTTCTTAGTTCTGTTTTCTATCAAGATTTTTTGCGGAAACTACAATACAGCGGTACGTTGTTCCTCCTGTTACATGTACTTATACGGAAACCCGTCGTGAATCAGCACCACTCGTCCTTTCTCCGTCGCAATCCCCTGTATTTTTGGGAGGCGGAGGAGTAAAGCTCACCGGAGAAAAGCTCACCGGAGATACACTCACCGGAGCAAAGCTCACCGCAAATCTGTCCGGCACGGAGAAAAGCTCACCAGTTTTTTGACGGATGCGGAGAAAAACTCACCTACGAAACTAAGAATCGAGCGTTCACTCAAGTAGAATACGTTCACTCAACTGAAGTATTCTGGGGTGCCTGGTCCGCATGCGGTGATTCTGCACTTCACAAACACAATTTACTTTTAAAATATAAAAAAAAATCCTGTAACACGTCAGGCGTTTCCCAAATAAAATAAATAAATAATTTCAATAGAACGCTACTTGAAAGACAACGGGGGGGGGGGGGGGGATCGTAACCAGTGTATAGAGCTGCAGCTTGAGTAGTTTCTGGATATATATTTATGAAGGGACCTTGTTATCCAGCATACCGGAACCGCATTGCCAAATCTCCGCATGTCACCATTTGTTTGAAAAACAGTAATTTTAAATCGTACCTCTTTCGAAAAAAAAAAAAGGAAAAAATGTTGAATTTTTTTTTTTCTGGTTAGATCAGAATTAAATAATGTAGCACTCACGGGAAATGCGTTGTCATAAAAGCAGAAAGAGGGCTACAGCCAGTGTGGAGAATAAAAAAACAAGATAACTTAAGTTGTGATTTAAATCAGACCGCTTTTACTAGGATGATTCAAATAAAATCTTTGCCGCAAAAAAATAATACCCGAAACAAAAAAACTAGAACAAAAAAAAGAATTACCGTTTGTTTATCATTTTATGCTTCGAATACACGAATATGCTTCATACTTAAATCCAAGAATCATCACGTATGAAATATTTATATCGGAATGAGCACGAGCATAAAGCAGGGGAATTTGAAACAAGTCGATGGGTTGAGCTTTATTTCTACCTCCGACTTCGTTCGTCAGTTACGTCACATCTTTTTGCTATCAAATGAGAACGCAAAATATAGATACGAAAACTGGGAAAGTAATGTTGTATTGCAAGAAAATCAAATCGCGAAAAGAAAAGCCAACGCAGCTTTTTCGATAACGAAGAACAAAGCTGTGTTTGCTCTGGCATGGCGGAGCTTTTATTCACGAAAAGTTGCTACCATTGCAGTAATTCTTCTTTTCGCATTGCATTCACTGATCGGAAGAATTGATCGAACAACCTTCCGTGTTTAATGAAAAATATATGTCACTATAAAAAAATTAGTGAAAAATATTCAATATTTCCTAGATTCAATGACATTAGTATAATTTAAATAAAAAAATCTGACCAAATTTTTTTTGTAAATCATTATTTCTTTTTATTTTGCCCAGAGCAGAGGGACTTGATGTCAGGTGCGTACACCGTGTGAAACTGTCAACATTCATGTCATACAACTTTGTAGTAATGCAAAAATGTTATCTTTAAATTTCATAAAAACTAAAGTGTATACTTTTTCCATGCAAGGCTAATATCATTGTCTACCCGTATACATTAGATGGCTCTACATATAAAGGACTTTATTTGTGTGTGACCTGCGAGTTCTGATTGATCTACGCCTGAGGTTCGGTGCTCATAATAGTAAAATTTCAAATGATTCGTTTCGTTTGCTAGGCGTAATATCACGTGTTGGATAACCCTTCCGCAGCTATTCGTGTATATATACTTCATCTTATTCTCTGACTACTTTTGTCAAAATTAGAATTTCTTCGCCTGTATGAAATTCCATGGTCGTAACTCAAACCCACCGTTTGGAATGTGTGCAATGACGGCTTGTTCGAATTGTTTATGATCGCCATATCGGGCGCAAATTTTATTATGTGTATATGAGCCTTTTAGGAACTCTTCGTTTCTCGTCTCGTTTTGAAAGAAGATTAATTCGTGATTTAGTGTTCCTATACAGAGTACTCAGTGCTCTTATTGACTTTCATTTTTTTACTTGGTAAGATTTTGTTTCATGTTCCCCGACGACAAAATAGGTAAAATATACTTTTTTCCCACGCTCCTTACAATCTGAATCTCCCTTGATTCGTATGCAACCTCTCCATGATAAGTAAAATAACGCTGATATCGATTTTGTATGCCATTTGAAATGCTTAAAAAATGTGTACCATCAATAATTGCTCATTAGGTGGTTACCATATTTTTTCTGTTTTCTTTTTGTTATTTTAGACTATATTGTCACGAATGACAACTGATGAGGCGGTGATAACAAAAGAAACTAAACGTTTAATGGGGCGACACTTGTGCCCAAAAGTAAAAAGGAAACAGAAGATAATAACAGAGCGTCGCGGGCGTCGAAAGCGGCGAAGCAGCAGGATCGAACGCTGAGGCGAAACAGACTCCGGCGCGCCACGCGGAGCCCCTTATGTACACGCGTGGGCTTCTGGAATAATCGGCATGGAAGGTTCGACGCGTAGAACATTCGGGCCTAGAATAAACAACAATGTTCTCGAATCCACCAGAATATAAACTGGAAGCATAAATAAAATCCGCGGAACTCCCAGGAATCGAACCCTGGGCCTCCGCACGAAAGTCAAGCGTGGTAACCACTCGGCCACGCACGCAGTTGCTTGCTGACGCGCGTGGCATTACTCCCCCTTTAAAAAGGCATCGTCTCGATGCCACGCGAAAGGGCAACAAAACAGAGCAGGACAACCAAAAGAATGGGAAAATACGGAGGCTGGCAAAACACAATCCTATCAAGTGTTGCACGAGATCACGGTTCACAGTCTTATCGCGCGTAGTACGGCTTGAGGCGCACGACGTGGACGACTTCGGGTCGTGGAGGGCGGCGTGATGAAGTCCGTGTTCCGTCGGGCATCACCTCGTAGTTCAGATCGCCGAGTCGGCGAAGCACTTTGTAGGGTCCGAAGTAGCGCTTCAGGAGTTTCTTGCTTAGACCGCGTCGTCGTATTGGGGTCCAAACCCACACACGGTCTCCGGGCTTGAAGCGAACGTCGATCCGGCGAAGGTTGTACCGGGTAGCGTCGACACGTTGTTGATCTTGAATTCGGAGTCGGGCGAGCTGGCGAACTTCTTCGGCTCGTTGAGCAACCACCTGGGCGTCGGGTATCCCATCGTCAGCTGGCTCGTGGGGTAGCATTGCGTCGAGCATGGTCGACACTTTCCTGCCATGCACCAGCTGAAACGGCGTTACTCCTGTGGTCTCTTGCACCGCCGTGTTGTAAGCAAATGTGACGTAGGGTAACACCTCGTCCCAAGTCTTGTGCTCTACGTCGACATACATTGAGATCATGTCGGCGATGGTTTTGTTCAGCCGTTCTGTTAGTCCATTTGTCTGCGGATGGTACGCAGTGGTTCGACGGTGGCCGTTGCCACTGAGACGAAGGATCTCTTGCGTCAGCTGGGCCATGAACGATGATCCACGGTCGGTAATGAGGACTTCGGGGGCGCCGTGCCGGAGGACAATGGACTCGATGAAAAACTTGGCGACTTCCACAGCCGTACCTGATGGAAGGGCTTTCGTCTCGGCGTACCGTGTGAGATAATCTGTGGCGACGATTATCCAGCGGTTTCCCGACGTTGACGGCGGGAAAGGGCCAAGTAAATCCATTCCGATCTGCTGGAACGGCGTCGACGGGGGAGCAATCGGATGCAGATGTCCTGATGGCTTCGTCGGCGGTTTCTTGCGTCGCTGACACTCGTGGCATGATCGAGTGTAGAGGTGAACGGTCTTCGGTAGCCTTGGCCAGTAGTATTTTTCTCGAATCCTGGCGAGCGTCCTGCTGTAGCCGAGGTGCCCAGCCGTTGGGTCGTCGTGACAGGCTTGGAAGATCTCCTCTCTAAGGTCGGCAGGGATTACCAGCAGCCATGGCGAGCTGTTGTCTCCGAAGTTCTCCTTGTAAAGCACACCTTGTCGGAGGACGAAGGTCGGCAGGGCTCTCAAGAAGACACGGGGGATAGTACCCCCTCGTCCTTCGAGGTGCTCGATTAAGGCGCGCAACTCAGGATCGTCTCTTTGACGTCGCGCCATGTCGTCGGTGTTGACCGCCCCAAGGAAGCACTCGTCGTCATCGTCGTCGATGCTGCCGGAGGATGTCTCGACAGGGGCTCTGGACAGGCAATCGGCGTCGCTGTGCTTGCGGCCTGACTTGTAGACTACAGTCATGTTGAACTCCTGTAGTCGGAGACTCCATCGAGCGAGTCGTCCTGACGGGTCCTTGAGGTTCGCAAGCCAGCAGAGCGAGTGGTGGTCCGTGACTACACGGAACGGGCTCCCGTACAAGTACGGACGAAACTTCGTGATTGCCCAGACGACCGCAAGGCATTCTTTTTCAGTCGTGGAGTAATTTTTCTCCGCTTTGGACAGTGTCCGACTTGCGTAGGCGATAACTCGCTCGGTGCCTTGTTGCACTTGCACCAGTACCGCGCCAAGTCCAGCGTTACTGGCGTCCGTGTGAATTTCGGTTTCCGCATCCTGATCGAAATGTCCAAGAACAGGAGGAGTCTGCAGTCGTCGCTTCAGCTCGTCGAATGCCTGCTGCTGCTCCTCGGCCCATTCGAACTTCTCGGCGTCCTTCGTGAGGTTTGTGAGCGGTGCGGAAATCCTTGCGAAATCTCGAACGAAGCGGCGATAGTAGGCACATAATCCAAGGAACCTTCGCACGGCCTTCTTGTCTCTCGGCGCTGGAAATGCTGCGACGGCGCGAGTCTTCTCTGGGTCGGGGCGAACGCCTTCGTTACTAACCACGTGACCGAGGAATTTCAGTTCGTCATAGGCGAACCGACACTTTGACGGCTTCAGGGTGAGTCCGGCGGTCTGTATGGCCTGGAGAACAGCTCGGAGTCGTCGCAAGTGCTCGTCGAAGTCGCCGGAAAACACTACGACGTCGTCGAGGTAGACGAGACAGCTCTGCCACTTCAGTCCTGCCAGTACGGTGTCCATGACACGCTGGAAAGTTGCTGGCGCCGTGCACAGTCCGAAGGGCATAACCTTGAACTCGTACAGTCCATCCGGCGTGACGAAAGCTGTCTTCTCTCGGTCCCGTTCGTCGACTTCGATCTGCCAGTAGCCGCTCTTCAGGTCCATCGATGAAAAGTATCGAGAGTGGCGCAGCCGGTCCAAAGTGTCGTCAATGCGGGGGAGTGGATAGACGTCTTTCTTCGTCACCGCGTTCAGCTGTCGGTAGTCCACGCAGAACCTAAGCGTTCCGTCCTTCTTCTTAACCAGTACGACTGGAGAGGCCCACGGACTGCTTGATGGCTGGATTATGTCGTCGTTCAGCATCTCTTGAACTTGCTCCTGGATCACCTCCCTTTCTTTAATGGAGACTCTGTACGGTGATCGATGCACAGGGCGCGCGTCGTCCTCGGTAACGATGCGGTGCTTCGCAATGGCTGTTTGGCGCACCTTCGACGACGTAGCAAAGCAGTCGCGGTATTCGGCGAGGAGGTTAATCAGCTGCCGTCGTTTTGGGCCCGGAAGCTTAGGGTCGATGTCGAGCTGCGCAGGCGACGTACTGTCTTGCTGAGGTGTCGAGGGTTCGTCAGTAATGGCGGCGATTTTGGCGGAGTTTTGGAGGTCCTCGACGTGGCCAACGGCTGCACCTTTCGTGAGGTGTTGCGTTTCATTCCGAAAGTTCGTCACGAGTACCACAGTGCGGCCATCATGAAGTTCCGCTACTCCTCTTGCGACGCCTATTCCTCTTCCTAGGAGCAACTGGAGGCTTCCCTCGAGCAGAACTTCGCCGCAGAAAGCTTCGGTGATCCCGACGGGCACGAAAACACTCGACCGCGGCGGTAAGTTCACGTGACTTGCGAGAACTCGGACCGCGGATGATGTCGCTTTGGGTTCCTCCGGTGGTGAAACAGGTTTTCGTAGTGTCAACCGGTTTGCTCCGAGGTCGATGACGGCGCCATACTCGCAAAGAAAGTCCATTCCGAGGATAACATCCCTCGCACAGTCTTGCAGAACGACGAACTTCACAGGGCACGTCTCACCGTGGATCTCGACGCGAGCAGTGCATCTCCCGACTGGTGTAATGAGGTGTCCTCCGGCGGTTCGTATTTGGGGTCCGTCCCACGGCGTCATGACTTTTCGAAGGCGGCGGGAGAGCCTCCCACTCAAGACTGAGTAGTCTGCTCCGGTGTCCACGAGTGCTGATGCGTCGACGCCGTCGATGACGACGTTTAGGTTGTTGGACACCGTTTCAGGGGCGTCGTTGCGATGCGTAGCGTCGGGAGAGTGGGAGCGCTCCGTCGTTCTTGGAGGCTCTTTACTTCGGTCGTCTTCGGCAACGCCACCTCCAGGCGTTGCCGCACTTAGTTTTCCCGGCGACGCAGGGGAGACAGGCTCTCTCGGCGGGGTCGTGGCGCTGGGGACGCTGAACGTCGTGGCGATGGGGAGCGGGCTTCACGGCGGAGAGACGACACTGGGGAGGGCGAGCGTCGGAGGTACTCCTCGATGTCGCGAGGGCGCTCGTCGTACCTTGGGCGCGGGTCGTTCGGGTGGAACCCGCGCAGCCCCAGTTGTCTGTAGGGGCATCGGCGGTAAATGTGGCCGGCTTCACCGCAGTGATAGCACAACGGGCGTCGATCGGCCGTCCTCCACACGTCGGTCTTTCGTGGCGCTGCTGGTTCCGGGTGGCCGTGCGCCCGATCTTCCTGGCGTCGGGAATACTGCGGCGCTGGAGGTTCACGTCGGGGTGGTGCCGTGACCTGGCGGTGAGCTTGCGGCGGTCGTCGGGCCATGGCGGCGTAGGTCAGCGTCGGTTCTTCGGGTGCGGCCACGGTGACAGGGACATCTGGTTGGATCGCTCGCTGAACCTCGTCTCGGACCACCTCGGCAATGGAGATTGAGGCCGGGCGTTCAGCAGTCGGCAGGAGCTTCTTAAGCTCCTCCCGGACGACGTCACGGATGATGTCGCGAAGGCCGGGGATGCTTGGACTGATGTCGTAGCCCGATGCAGGAGCAGCAGCTACGCTCGAGTGCCGATGGTAGTGGCTGGCTCTTGCGAGGAGGGCACGTTCCATGTTCGTGGCCTCCGTGACGAAATCTTCGACAGTCGATGGGGGTTCCGAACAAGACCACCGAAGATGTCGTCCTTTACACCTCGCATTAGTATCCGCAGCTTCTTTTCGTCGGTGGCTTGAGGGTCGGCGCGAGCGACTAGGCGCAAAACATCCTCGACGAAGCTGGTGATGCTTTCATTCGGGCCTTGGGTCCTTGTTCGAAGGATATCTTCGGCCCTCTCGCGTCGGTGTTGGCAGGCAAACGTCTTCTTCAGTTCTTGCTTGCACACCTCCCACGACGTCAAAGAAGCCTCGTGGTTTTCCAGCCAGTGCCTCGCAGTCCCTTCCAGCGAAAAGTAAAGGTTCTGCAAGCAGTGCTCAGCTGACCAGCCGTTATGGCGGGCCACACGTTCATAGTGTTGCAGCCAGTCCTCGATGTCCTCGTGGGCGTCTCCGTGGAAAGGCGTCGGAGTTCTGGGGGCCACGGGTAGGTATACAACGGCAGGAGCGGCCGGGGTCTGGGCCTGGTCGGCCATCGTCGTCGTCCTTGTTGGCCTGGTCCTAGGTGGCAAGGGTCCTAACTCCGGGGGTAGGCCAAGGTTCCGGCGACTTGATCGGAGCTCGGTCTGGTCTTCGTTGGGTTCTTGGGGGCTTGTGTTCGGACTTGCGCTGTCGGAACTCGGAGGGGTACGCGGCAGGGGCATGCGTTACCCCGCACCTCCACCAAAATGTCACGAATGACAACTGATGAGGCGGTGATAACAAAAGAAACTAAACGTTTAATGGGGCGAACTTGTGCCCAAAAGTAAAAGGAAACAGAAGATAATAACAGAGCGTCGCGGGCGTCGAAAGCGGCGAAGCAGCAGGATCGAACGCTGAGGCGAAACTGACTCCGGCTCGCCACGCGGAGCCCCTTATGTACACGCGTGGGCTTCTGGAATAATCGGCGTGGAAGGTTCGACGCGTAGAACATTCGGGCCTAGAATAAACAACAATGTTCTCGAATCCACCAGAACATAAACTGGAAGCATAAATAAAATCCGCGGAACTCCCAGGAATCGAACCCTGGGCCTCCGCACGAAAGTCAAGCGCGGTAACCACTCGGCCACGCACGCACTTGCTTGCTGACGCGCGTGGCATTATGTACGTGCAACTCTATTAAGAACTTTAAGCTGTATGGGAGCTCCTTAAAGAAATCTAAATAAATAAATAGATCTTAATAATTTCGTTTTTATTGCATTAAACGACCTTTTTATTCGAAACTAATTTGTGCTTATCAATAATTATTCCCAAGGGCTTCCAGTTGCCTACCGCTACGGTGACGATAAGCAATTGGGAGTTTTCGTAGACCGCGTTTCCCCTTCCGCTAATCCCCGCAACGAAGAAGCCGCTACTGCGCCTGCGCGCCGATGGCCTTGACTGTAGAGTTCCGGGTATCGTAGAATGTTCCGGAGAGAGTTGCGGGGCGACGAAAACCATTTACAAAAACTCTCTATTATATTTTTGAAAGGATTGTGATGCTCAAAGCATCGAACCGCGGGCGAACTATTTTGAGCCCGGCCATTCCCGAATCAATACGTTTCCTTATCGCTCGAGCGTCAACGAAGTAAAGAACAGAAGCTAACAAACGACATATTGGCCAGAACAAATTAAAAAAAGGAAGAAAGGTAAACACTATTCAAACAGAAATTTTCAAAACGCCGGCGAGCGCGATGCAATTCCAAACAGTCCCATAGGGGTGGTATGACATGGTCGGTCACGAAACAATTATTTGCTACATTAATTTTTTGTTTACTCACAGTCGTAACGTTATGCTGTTGAAAGCCCGGTAAGGTATGAGCGTGGATCTCGAGAGCCCGGATGACAGACATGATCAATGGATTTTGTAGAAGTGACGAGAAGGATATGTGTACATAATACCAAGAGATACAGAGTCTACAGCAGGCTGCGAAGGTTCTTCCGGCTCAAAAAGAATATCTGAGTAAACTGACCCTTTTTAACACGAATGCAACAATCACGGCTGGCTCTCAGCGTTGTACGTGAATGATGAATCAATCGGTAAATTCATTCCCCTCCCTCCCGCAGGCACATCTTCTAATGTGCCGTCGCCATCTTGAAAGCGGGAACTCCGGGTTAGAAGAAAAACAACAACATTGTTTTGCTTTCCACACGTTCCTGGAAGGTGCATGGTCACATATAACCGCAAGTCTCACTTAATATCGTTGTACCTCAACCACATGTGTCGCTCATTCCAGGTTGGAATGTATCCTTTTTTTTGTACGTTCCGCATACCATACATTCACGCTTTGTGTCTGTGAATGAGGGAAAGTGGGAAAGTGTGTACGCGACCTCCACCCGCAGCAATGTTTATAAAACCTCGTTGCGAAGAACCGCATTGCGCTTGTTCGGGGAAGTTATTCTCGGTTGCCGTAGTCTTTTGCAGTCTTCGTCTGAACACTGAACAAACTACCAGACATAATATCCGCTTTTTCTTTAAGTTAAACTTGCAGTCTGTAGAAGACCACATTTTCATCGCACTAAGGTTTCCGATTCAAATGGTTAATTGTTTTCTCGATCTTTAATTAAGAATATTTTATTATACAAAAGGAGACGTCGGTAATTAACGGCGCCGGCATGAAATTATGTTTTAGGAACATTTCGTTTCTTTGCTGAAGACCTCTGAAACTGACGGTTAATTACAAGTGCGGTGTTAACAGAGAACATGTGAATGGACAACTTGAAATTTTAAGAGCCGTTATTTTCTGTCTTCTAATAGCTTCTTTCTGGTCATGCGACTTCGTTTCCACAACCACACAAAATCCGGAAAATACTTGACACTAGAAGTTCGCGAGGTTCTTACATACCGCGTGGGTCAAATGGATCGATGGCGGTTTGAAGAGACCGCATAAATCAGATTCTTAACTTATCGCGCTGGAATTTACTTCACAGGTGCTCGAGACTGGTGCATTCATTAATTGAGAGTATGAATACATCAAACCCCCGGAGTCAAACTGAAGAAAACAAAAACTGGTTTTGTTTATGAAAGAACTATAGCTAAGCCTTTTATCTCGAAATAATCAGAAAATCGTTGTGGGCTATTATGCCGTTTACTACAATTTAAATATTTGTGAAACAGCAAAAAGAAAATAGAATTGGCTGACCTATTCTTCACTTCATTTGGCCAATATAAACGCCAAAGTAACACATAATATGTTTTGGTGTACGTGCAAAGTATGTGAAAAATATAGTTTTTTTCCTCATTTTTTTTTGTTTGCTTAGGTGATATAATCTTTTTACACCTTCAGCGAAGGCTTCCACCAACTTCTGGCAGCTTTGTAGTAAATCCCAGCTCGATAAGTTAAGAAACCGATTAATGCCATTCCGTGAAATGGCCATCAATCCCTTTAACCCACACTGTATTAAAAAAAAAAGGCATCTTTCAGAATACAAATTTTGCAAGGAACGTTTCAAAACTTCATTTTTACCGCGTAAAATACGTTATTGGAATGTGTTGCCCGAAAGCGCGGTAGCTTGCAGCGAGCAGGAGCAATTTTGGTTTTGTTGTATCGGGTGCGCTTGTTGAAACTTAAAAAGATTACAATATGTACCTATGTGAATGGGCGTCTTTTAAATTCGGTACCATTGTTTTTGTGTTGGAAGTGTTTCCCATTTCCCACTAATACCATATGAAAGTAAAAATATAATTATTTCCTCACACTGAAGACGACCGCCCTGGGTCAACACCTTCCAGATAAGAAGTCCATCGTGCTGCACCATCAACGTCACCTTGAAAAGAAGACGCCGTGCACGGAAGGGAAACGAGTGTGGCGTCAGCATTCGGTTGAGAATCGTGACAAGTCCGGGACAGAAGAAATGTAGAGCATAGTTGCCGGAAGTCACGTGGTTACACCCAACCGCAATTTTTTTCTTCGTCTTTTTTGTTTTGTTGTTGTTTTGTTTGATTGAGCAATACAGACGAAAATCGCGCACGTCGCAAGTCAAACGCAGAAATCAAGCACTTCGTGCTTGACGCTTGTGCATTTTTCAGGCTCTTACCAATTCGTGTTCGTAAGACGAGCGCTATGTCTTCAGCCAGGAGAAGGGGTGACGACTCGGCGACGCCTTCGTGTGAATCAGCTTGGTGGTGGGGCGTGTCGTACGGAATAAATCCTTACTGTTTTGATTTGTAAACGATTTCTTTTTTTCAAAGCTAGACAGAGTCGCCGGTACCGCGAAAGGCAGTTCTGAAGTGGAGGTCCCACGACCGTCGTCTGCCGCCGACGCTTTGTCCGCTTCGTTCACCCCTTCAGCCCACGACTATACGCGATACGACGCCATGTTGAGAATTACGCAGAGAATGCACAAGGTTCTTCCGGTTTTCTGCTCAACCTTTTTTTTTTCTTTTCAAACAATGTATTTACAGATTTTTAGAAGGAACTCAAAATGGCTATCATATTGTTTATATCTTTTAAATATATTAGGTGTCTGCCTTGAATGACCCACGAATTTGATTATGTTTCGTGTGTGCGTCTAAACCCTAGAGGATTCTTGGCCACTGTGAATATTTTAGTCGTAAACTTCCTCTTTCTTTGTTCCATCGGTGTTTTTATGCTTGTCTTCCAAGGACTTAATTGTTTTCTAAAAATCTTTTACCCGCAGCTCAAAGCTTAGTATACTTAGCAATTCATTTTTAGGCAGTGTATGGGAGTAGCCTAGCTATAGCGTGTGTTTTTGCGGGTTTTCATTATGCATTACATAAATGCATTGTTGGGTTCCTTTTCCTCTTTCTTTCTATCATTAAACGTCAGTTGCTAGTCAGCGCTCTATCCTGTCTCCTTCGTCTATCCTTCCTTCTCATACTTGCGCCGTGAACTCCACATAATGATCAACCAACTAGTCCACCAGGTGATCGTGGCACGGAGAAGAGAGGGAGCACGACCCAAACCGCCCAGTTCTCGATCGGCAGTTTTCGAGAGGAAACAAAACAATTTTGAGCCGCAAATTGTGTTCTGAAGAATTGGGCTCTCGTGTGTCATGGACAAATAAAATCTTGGCGTGCATAAATACCCTGTCAGTGTAATTTTAAATAGACACTAAAATTTAAAAAAAAATTATATTATTAAAGGGTTTAATTGGGACATATTTGTTTTGTTGTTTCCCCGAAACTATTTTTTTTCCTATTTACGCCGTAAGGCGCAAATTAGGTGGAGGTAGCCCCAAAACGTAGTAATCTTCCTCCATATCTCGGCTCTCGTTTGCTGCGGAGATGAATGACGTTGGATTGTTCGTTGTAAAATTGATTCTCCGTGCCGGGATAGTATTTATATCAACAATGTTTCCTATAATTTGTTTGAGAAACAAATCATCTAGATTTGTTTCCAAAAATATACCGAGACTGCTTTTCCGCTTCGGTTTCACAAGATAACAAACATGGCTGTCGGAGTTTGCGGTGCGATCAACGAGGCCAGTTCGTTGAGTTCGTTTATTTTTATTCGTGCGTGTCGTTCTGTGTGCACCGAGTTGTTTAGAGGATGATCTCAACCTACCTAGTTTGCAGCAAACAACTGTCGCAAGACCGCCACTTCGGAAGCGAAGGGCAGATGCTTGTTTTCGTAATGGAACTTGCCTAAGCCTAGCCTCCCAACTATGTTGCTTTATCTTGCTTCGGTTGACGAAAATAATCCCCAGAGAAGGGAAGCAAGAGCGACGAAGGACAAACACAAATCTCCAAACACAGTTAGGTGACTGGTGCGTGACCGAAAAAATCCGCCTGGTCCGGGTATCGAACCCGGGACCTCTCCATTACAGGTGGAACGCTCTACCAACTGAACTAACATGGGGTTATGTTAGAGTAAATAGGTTTTTTCATCTGCCACCACTATGGGAAGCGTGCGACAAGACAGTGGCGTCGCGTTGCGGCTTTCTGCAGAGTCGTTTGGCGGGAAAATCAGCTGGATCGGCACGCCCACTTGGGTGTTGCACGCTCTTCATTATCACTCTGCAGCCAATCAGATTGCGGCGTTATTGACGCACGCTTTTCATTATCGCTCCACAGCCAATCAGATTGCGGTGTTAGTATATAATTATGAAGTCCGAAGAAGGAATCAGGCAGAGCATGAACATAATCTGCCCTGCCGTTCTCACTGAACAAAGAACTGCACGGCTTATTATATTCATGCGCTGCCTGATTGCTTCTTCGGCCTTCATAATGAGTAACGCCGCAATCTGATTGGCTGCGAAGTGATAATGACGAGCGTGCGACAATACAGTGGCGCCGCGGTGTGGTTCCCAACAGAGTCGTTTGGCGGGAACATCAGTTGGATCGACGCGTCCCGTTTAGGTGCCGCACGCTCCCTATAGGACCAAAAAGGGTGAAAGGCTTGCATTGTAAGGTTCAGATCATAATGCAATTAAATGCAAAGGTGCAAGCAAGCTGGACAAGAATGACGAAAATAATCCCTGGAGAAGGGGAACAAGAGGGAAAAAGGACAAACACAAATCTCCAAACACAGCTCGGTGACTGGCTCGATATCCGGTGGCTGGGTATCGAACCCGGGATCTCCCCATTTCCAGTGGAGCGCTCTACGAACTAAGCTAACCCCTGGTTAGCTCAGTTGGTAGAATGAATATTTGTAGGTCGCATTTTAATTGTGAGTCCTGACGCTCACCAAACGTGCTCGCGGATGTCATTCAAAAAAAGAATGGCTAAAGAAAAAAAAAACTGATTTTTTCTTTTAGTTTTTTTGGTCGTTTCTAATGCATATCGACAGACGCTGACGAATGCTTGTATTCGACCGTGAGTCGCACATGATGGAACTCTAGAATGCCGCTTTTATAGTCGCGTCTTGCATGCCTTGCAGAAGTTTGTTTATGAAGGGGCGACGGACGAAGGCGAAAATAGACGCCGAAGCGCAGCTTTCATATCCGCGTCTGGGCATTGCAGACGACGATAGACCTTGATCGAATAGCAGACGACGCCATAGGCTGCCGCGCGGCTGCTCGCACGACCAGCAGGAGGCGTCAGACTTGCAGACTAGACGCACCAGATGTCGGAAAAGGGGGCTTCCGAGCATGTTCGGCCGAGCAGCCAAGCCGATCTAGTAGTAATGAGCGGGGCCACTTATGTGTGGGTGGGGCTTATAACGGACCATGATCTCCACCTAAATTGCGTCTAACAGTGCAACAATTGCACAAAGTATTTTTTTCGTGCAAGAAGATTTTTTTTGTTGAAAACAATGCGTGTCTTATTTATGTCCTTTAAGAACAAACTGTTCTCTATTTTTAATTTTAGTGTTCTTTTAAAGTGACGCAAAGCAGTCAGCTCTCCGGCGTTGTCGTTTATGAGGTGCTGTATGGATTCGTGTCCCTAACGCTAAAATCGTTACGTTCCAAGGGCCGCAAAAGCGGATGGCAGTGTCATTCCGTGGTCCACCAAACACACGGATATCACTCCTGCGGCAGGAGGTTATGTCTAAATATTAAGCGGAAAGGATTACACTGCCCAAGAGAAAAAGACACACAATATTATGAGACATTAAATGCAAATCCGTCTGCAAGCTGTACCTTACTACCGATTCGTTACAAACAAATCTTAAATCTTCGCAATGACGAAACCGTTGTTAGGAAGAGTTCATTCGAAAGGTAAGGTTCTGCGTTTGCCTCCTATATGATATGACGGTTATTTAGACACGACGGCAAAGTGGAGTTAGTGTTGCGTAATTCAAACGTGCAAATAAGGCACGGTCCCTGATATGTTCCAGGCATCGTCCGCATATCAGCTAATACTAGTGAGAGCATCTGTAGTGTTTTCGAATGTATAGACAGTCAGCAGCAATGGAACAAACGAAATAAATGCAAACGTGCGTATTATAGCAGCGTGAAGTTCTCCTAAATTTTCTGGGAAACAAGGCGCTTATAAAACGCCGCCTACCTACACGCGTCTTTTGGAAGCAACGACGCGTTGTCCGGTACAGACAAAAATATACGATTATATTCAGCTTGACTCGATCACGCTATATTCTCGTTACACACTTTTTCTTTTTGTAGTTTTTGTTGTTTCATTTTTTTCTTCTTGAGTAACAACTTAAATGTAGCTGGTTTTTGTTTTCATTATTTTTGTCACGCTTTAAATTTCTTATCCTAGTATATTTTACTTTTTTTTGCGCTCCTTATTTTCGTATTAGTGTAGTCTCAAAACGCGCCCTCCCTTTCATGCTTGTAACAAGGACGAAGAATCACTTATATATATATATATATATATATATATATATATATATATATATATATATATATATATATATATATATATATATATATATATATATATATATATATATATATTCTGGTAATAAACAAGAAACGAAATCAATACGGCACGCTCTCAGGTTCCTGCGTTTTTAAGAAACCATTTATCATAATCATACGTTGCTAGGGAGAGCACGGCGCATTATAAGGGGCGTCTTACGTTAACAATCTCTTTTGTGAAGCAAATAAGACAAAGTAACACTAACGCCATTTTTAACGTTACGAAGAGAAATTCAAAATAACGACCGCACTCTACACAGCCCTTTATATGAGGTTGAGTACACAAGGGGAAGAAAAATATATACACTATTCGCTCGCACGAAACATGGGAACTTTGTACAAGCCTTCTGTATCGAAATTTCGAGCGGGTACAACGCACACGCGGAGGTAACTTTGGCAAGCCCGCTTTGCTTGCATCTCGAGCATACATAATGCCAGTGACTAGTACCCCTTGAATAGATTCTCTTTCACGTGACGTAATTTCGGCTTGGAATCACTCCGGAATATATGCCGCAAGCTTCCTTGACAATTCCAGCTCCCTCGAGAATTTTTGCGTAGTGATCGACTGCGCCAGTTGGAGAAGTTGACGACATCAAGAAGCATCTGCCGCTACTCGAGTTCCATGCATGCGAGTTTTTATTCGGAGTTTAGACCAGTGTGCGCTCAAGAGGTCGGCTCGTTAAGAACCAAAAACCCCGGCATATGCCTTGGGAGTAGTTCTCTGAGAGAGAGAAAAAAAGTGATGCGCCTGGGTTTAGGCAAACTTAATACCTCCCAATCGCTGTTCTCGAGTTCTTTCGTAGTTAGAGCCATCGATTTGCTTCTACGTTTTACCAACGCCACAAACGACGCTAATTACGGATCTCTAAAGGCTGAACGTAGAGAGAATTATGCGACGAATAACTGACGAAGTTCGCCCGACAGCATGCTCGCTTTGCGCGCGTAGTAGCAGCCACTGTGTTGATGCAACGCGCAGAGCAAAAGCCTCCGGGCAAAATTCGTCGATTTTTCGCGCCACATTCGGCCCATGGAGTTCAGTATTTATTCGCGAACAAATGGTGATAAAAGCGGGAAAAGTACCCAGCACGGGTCCAGCCTCCGTTCAAGAGGTTCACTCCAAGACAGTTAAGCAGGGCATTATAAGGTCAGTATTTTTATCATCGTTGAATAAACTCGTGTTCGCACTCAGAGGCTGAAAGCCTAAAGAAATAGGTACTCCGACTCAGGAGCGCCAGTTACCACATTGGTCTAGTGAAAAGGATGAGCTATAAGCTATTAACAAGCAAACTGCGAAAGGGACACTTTTTCTTTTAATTAGCGTCTACGTATCCGATATGTGGTACAGCAAAACCGGCAATACGTTACAACACGGAACGTTTAAAAAATGTAAAAGAGGCAAAAGAAGAATACGTGACAGCTGCGGACAAGAGCTGCAATATGTTTCTCTGCATACCAAATATTTCGTAGTCAAGATGACGACGGTCACAAGAGGAATCATATTCATTTGACGTCACAATTCAGTGCTGCTCTACTTTAGCCGCCGTCGCTGTGTGCATGGTGTGCACATGGGAGCGCAAGAAGTGTGAGGAGACGGATTTCTTTTGCTTCCTTTTGCCTTTGCCAAGTGTTGTTCTCGCAGCCCAGCTTATTCTTCACCTGTTTCACTGTTTGTGTACATATAGCTGCTAAAACTGCGAATGTTCTGACGTCCATGTGCTCGTTTGAGCGAGCGTGCACGTGGACAGTCCACCAAAAGACGCCTCGGGAAACTTTCTAGTGGAAACGGACCGGACGCGTTTGTACCGAGGGCCGGCAGACAGAGTTTGAAGCTCGATGACGTAGCAAGCGTAGAGTAAATTGGTATGAAAGATAACCTCCTACATGTGGTAAGAACGATCATACTGCTAGCCCTACATAAAGACAGCCGTCCCTCTTTGCGATTATACGTACAATCAAAACAACAAGCGCTAGGTGTGGATTCCACCCTCACGGCGTATGCATGCTGTGTAAACTATGTTTCTATTTGGCCGACAACCTATTTTCAATTCGGATATGCGTCCCGGTAAACAAGGGTATCAGTGTGGTATAAAAAAATCAATTTAACCCCTGAATGTTATTATCCGGCTCTTTATAGTATGCTTCAATTTCAAACGAGTGTATATTCCGAAATTTTGGTGCTGTCGTCTTGCTTCAACAACAAATGCATAAATTACAAACGTAAAAAAAGAAAAAAAAACTAATTGGAGAGGTAATCGACGTTCATATGTACAAATATTCGCTTGGGAACAGCGAGTGCTTTGCATCCGTCGATGTCGCTCGGCGCTTTGCCAACGTCGCGTGGTTCATGTAGCGCGTCCCGACCTCGGCGAGTCCTAATTCCGGAAGTAATTCGTGGCGCGTCCGCTCGGCAGACAAGGGTTGGCATCCCTAAAATCTCTCCCACCGCATATGTTTCGGCACCAGAATGGCCGATTAAAGCCAGAATAGAACAGTCACAGCGGACGCTATCGAATGGGATACTCGTGAACCAATACAAGCAGCCGTGCAGTACCCCAAGTGGCCGCTCCTGGAAAAATGGCGGCGTTGCGATCGCCATTAGCTCGGTTCTCGAGTACAAATCAATGAGACTTTTTTCATAAAAGGCTCTGTAGAAGTTTCCCAACTCAGTGGTTCTAGTAACGTTGGCCTGTGCACTGTATTCTTCACTTCATCTTTCTTCATTGAGCGCTTGGCGAAGATTGGGCCCGGCTCGTGCCCAATATTTTCCCCGCGCCCAGTCGAGAAAGATGAAGTAAGATATCCGCGAGTGCTGCCTCTGCGTTCTGCTTCACTGATTGAACACGAGTTTCAGCCAGAACACAAACAAATCTTCTTTATTGTTGTTGTCCCCATCGGTGTAGTTCTCAATTTAGCCACTAGGGGCGCGACGGTTGGATCTGTCGAGGCAACAAAGAGACGATTAGAGGACTGGTGGAAAAATATCTACCTTAGGGGGCAATAACGCAAATGCCCCTAGGCTTGGGCATGAATATTGTTCGAGCCCGCCCGACCTAAAGGGAACAGCCGCATCATCATCATCATATTTACAATAGCTCGAACTGGGATGCCTTGATGGGCGCTTTGTTTATTGTAATGATATTCTCTGTAGTACCCAATGCCAACAGCATGCGCTCTCGAGAAATATGCGGGGGAAAAAGCCGGTAACCAAACTACGCCCTAGCACAGACAATGCCAGGAGCTAGTGCCGGTAGACGTGCTCGCTCGCTCTAAGGAACAAAAAGAAATAAGAGCGTTGCGAACAAGATGGGCAAAATGTCATCATCCTAAGCAGAGGGAACATGAAGGCATCCTATAAGCTTAGTCTGGTAACTATATTTTCAATGACTGCTCGAACACTTTGGTATCTCCAGAAAAGAGAAGCAAATTCCCTCGTCTAGGTGGCCAACAAACTTCAAGCGCCCGCACTATGGAGCCGCCGGTACAATGAGACACCATGCTTTATAGGAGCATTCTGCTAAACACCTCTCCTAATTCTGGGGTTGCTGACGAACGACTTCCTTCTCCGAAATCTACGACGCAGCGAAGAGAAGAAGCGTCCCTGTTGCACCGCCTGCGAACTAAGTGTACGAACCCCCGATCTACCCTGCACAAACTGAAACGTGTCAGTGACCCAAAAATGCAACAACATCGGGTATGGAGAGGATATGGAACACGTGGTCTTAGTGTGTCCCGAATACGACGAGAACCGGACAGCTCTCTTCACTCGCCACTTCACCAGGGGCCTTCCCTGTTCCTCACTAAACGAACTGCTCTCACCTGCTTGTTCTCATGCTCAAGTAGCTCTAGTCTAAGGACCTGTTGATTTTCTTCACAGCAGTACTCATAGTACGTTTGTGAACTGTTATCGGTTGACGAGCACAACTATATTTTATCCCCATGCCCCTATCCTTGACGAACCTCAACTTATCCTTTACTTTACGCTCTGCCCCTTGAACCTTCTTCGATTCTTCCTCTCCGAAAGCCGTGTAGCAACTTGATCTTTAGAGGATACCCATATGTCTATCGGCATCCCCCCCCCTTCCCCCTTCTCTGCACCTCCCCACTTTGACAGAGCTCAACTCGACTTGGCTCGTCCTATGTCAATTTGGCTTAAGGATTGGCCACATAGGACGCGCTTTCCGCTGTACATAGCATTTGCTGGACCAGTAGTGGAGGTTTTCCTTTCTTTCCCAGTCCACTTCGGGATTTTTTTTTTTTTTTGCGGGTGGGAAGCATATTTTTTGTTTTCTTCGCTTGACAGCGCCTTGGAACGTGCTTATCACGTGGGTCCGGACGTGGGCAGTCCCACGCTCTTTTCAACGACAGTCGCAAAAGGATGTGAACCGTGTAAGCCAATCCTGTTACCTCTGCAATCGGCCAGGTTTTATCTGGTCCATGTGCCAAAAGAAAATTAGTAAACTTTCTAACTCAGATTTTTCAAACCATATTATAAGACCAAAACAGTACTTAGCTTTTTGCTTCTATCGAAGTAACATTCTTGAGTGCATAAAATAAATTATATTAAAGACAGGAGCCGTGAGTCGGTGTAAAAGTAGGAGTTCGTTCATAAACACGAGTAAATTACCCCCGACAACACGACAGATATGTTGAGTCGAATCCCGCCACGTCTCCAGATATGCTATGTTCCTGCAAGTGATGTTTGATAGTTGAGAGAAAAAAAAGCAATTTTTAAATGGCATATTTTTGTTCGTTTTATTTTGTACCGTTTGGTATTATCTTTTAGAATTTCATTGAATGAATCAGATTTGTTTTAAAATAATTAAAATCTACAGGACGGTAGTTCTTAGGAAAAATCGAGCGTCATTTTGAACTGCGAAAAATAGTCAATCAAAACTAAAAATATAACCTTCGCAGCTGGGTTTGCACAGACGTTGAAGATTCTTGCAATATCTTTCAATGTTTAAAGTATTGAGCGGTCTCTTGATTTACAAACCTGTAATATATAAAAATATAAAAAAGTGTTTCATTTTTATTTATTCAGTGCAGTAGTACACCATGCGACGCTCTTAACAGAGCCTTGGAACGAATGTTGGACGGGCATGAAGTTTGAGTTGGAACTGGATTACATGGAACATGGTAACTTGGACAATTATTTTTCAAAAAAGTTTAAAGTTTATGAGTTATGCACAAGCTAAAATTGAAAAAAAAACTGAAGCAATAAGATGTTTCCTCCGTGATGCATCTTGTATACCAATGATAGGAGGCAAGTTCGTCTCAAAACCGCTTTCTCATCATGGCTCTTGGCTGGGCTTCCTTGTTTAGGACGTCCTGCGGAGTCGTGTATCGGAGTTTTCGCTTCAATTTTCAAACGGAGTGGGAAGCTGGGCGTCGTTTTTGTATCTCAATCCGCAAGTCCATGCAAAACTCAGCAGAAAAGCAAATTGCTTCCATCCTCAAGCTCAGTCCATCATTCACTGCCTTCCGTTGTCGTCTCCTATCCGTGCCGAGAACACAACAGTCGTGCTCTGTAAACTGTTTCGCATACATACTTTTAAAACTATCAATTTTTTATTATTTCTTTTTTAAATAAAATATACTTCATAAAAACGGGGTTGGTCGGCAGATTTATAAATTTTATATGACGTTTAAAAATGTATTTCGATGCTCGGACCAATCACATGATTCCCCCATGCGACGCCACTTATTGCAGCACTTTCGACACCTACGCCACTACAAGTCGAGATGTTTGCGCGTTATCCGACCAAAAAAAAAAAGTTGCATAAATATTTTGGAACTGCCTCTTTTCCAATCGGGTTGCCCCAACCACTAAAGGTGTGGAAAGCGTAAAGAAAGGGCACAAGTTGAAACATCGTTGCAGGGTCCCTTTATGAATTTCGATTCAGTCTGGACCGTACCGCGAGTTGATGAGATGGCACCGTTCTGTGGAGACATCCAATTATTACGTTTTCAGTACTAATCTCGTTTTATTACAATCTCAATTGCGAACACAAAGCATTGGCAGAGCAGAAGGGGCGACTGAAAAGCTCCGCAAGTTTTGGGAGTTGTGTGTCCTGCTGTCTAGATCTTCGTTCTATATGGTTTATTCAATATCCCCGTCAACCGAGGCGTTCCTCTTGTCTTTTCGCTCAGTCAATTAGAATATGAAGCATCGTAAATCGGCGTGCGATCACGTATCGCCACTGCGTGGTGCACGTTAAAGACCTCAGGCTAGAGGTTGTACAGCACTGGCTAATGTTTTTGTATTTACAGCTGAGACCCCATATTTCCATTGAGACTGGCTAGTTTTAAGGCTGCCTAAACATACACACAACATAATAATTATGATTAGTTTGAAGCTGAGATTGCAAAAAGGGCCCACCCTGCCACCGGGAAAGTTGTCATCTTTTGTACCTGGACGGGGCTGTGCTCGACTCACGGTACATTTGCAGGGACAGTTCGGAACACCATCGCTCTACAGAAAGCCTCTCGAACACTCAGAACCATGTCTTTTTTATCATCTGCTAACATTACCAGTACCAACAGGTTTCTTCCTTTGTCATATTCTAACACTCAGGTAGACTGCTGCTTTTAGGAGATAAACTTCCGGGCCAATTCACCTTTTGCAAAACAAAACTGCTGCGTTTGTGATGAACGTTGCTTGCGCCCCCAATTTGGTTGAAAGCAAATGTGCGTGCGGTTGGTTTGCACTGAGCTAAGCTTCTGCGAAAACAAGGATTGCGCCGTAAAACACATCGTTCTTTTTTTCTTCTTTTGTTCTGCGACAACGCATTTTGTTGCCAATAGTTGCACGATTTTTTTTTAAAGTGCGGGCACTTTAACATATATATGTATATATTTATTTATGTATATATATAATTTCTTTATTTATATTGGCTAGCCCCTTTTTCGCAAAAAGAGGAGCTTGAATTGCTGCCACAGAAAGGAGAAAGACAGAATGCATGCCATTTCAGACCTGACACACAGCGCTCATTTTGTCACAGATACGACGTCGATTGTCTATGCATATGTCTTTCATGCATCGTCAAGCATCGTTTCCCAACCTATTTCCAACCTCGAACCCAAAATGACGACGCTTCTGGTGCTGCACGATTGGCGGTGTAACCTTCAGTAGACCACCAATTATAGAGGCTGTGAAAGTGCCACGTGAGCTTCGATTTTGTTCAATCATTGAGAATTACGAATTCCAACAGAACACTGACCCTTGCTCAGCCTGCCGCCCGTGTTGGCCTGTTTTCGGTGATGCCGAAAATGCAGCACTACGACTTCGTTATTCAGGGGGTAATTTCAAGAATGATCGAGCATACTTTTGAATTCATGTTATCACTTATGGCCGGTTCACACGTACAACGAAGTGCTAGCTTAGCGTTGAATGAACACAGGAATAGCGCTTAGGCAGCGCTGTCCTCAACACAAATCATTACTGAAGCAGTGCATGCTCGGCACTGTATCGTCGATATCCACTGTTATAGCTGAGAAAACAGCATCGCAGCGACGTTGGGACAGCGCTATTCACAGTGCTGACTAATACCGGTTTATGATCACCTTGATTATGCAGAAAACGTGTTCGTGATGTACATATTTTCCAGCATATAACGATGGAATACAGCATATAAAAATTTCATAAATGTTCAAGACAATATACCCTTTGTCCCACGAAAGGCACTTCATCATCATCATCATTTATTTTTCTTGAGGGCCCATGGGGCATTATACAAGGAGGTGGCATAGAACAAAAACAAACAGAACAGTAAACATAATTATAACACTGTAAGCTAACTAGGTTGGTTAGATAAAAAGAAGGTAATGGCTTCAACAAATTTAGTAGTATCATTAATAGAAACGATGTTATGAGGTAGTGAATTCCAATCCTCGATGGCCAATGGTAGTTTGGAAGTCTGGTGAGAAGCAGTTGATGATCGAATTGGGCGTAATTTACATAGGTGATCTAGACGCGGGAAAATACGAAGGGGAGGTTATAGCAGTGATTCTTTGAGGTGGCTATTGTGATAAAAAAATTCGATGGAGGAGAGAGAGGCGTGATACTCGGCGGTGAAGGGAAAGTGAATGAAGGTTAGCTGATTGGCGTAATACATGATATGCTGGTGTATGGCGAGTAGTTCTTATAAATAAAACGAAGGGCTCTGTTTTGGACGGATTCTAGATTTTTGCAAGGTAGGACTGCCATGGGGACCATATAGATGAGGCGTATTCTAACTTAGATCTTATGAGAGTAGTATACTCTAGTCGTTTTACTGAGGGTGTAGCAAGTTTGAGGTTAATGCGCAAAACTCACCAATCGCAATCGACATGGCATTGCCCTCAAATCTTTCTAAATTTCTTGGGGTGATTGGCTTGCTAGGAACACGCTCATCAATGCTTTCTCTTTTTTTCAGTGATTGCTACAATCAGATGTCGTCGTCGTCCCTGTTGTTATTGTTGATAGTGTTGTATGCTGTTGTTGTTCAGAGAAAAAGTAGAAAGGAGAGGGCCTCTGTTAAAGGGCAGTCGGCACTCGGCTTGAAAATGACAAAACCAAAAATAGTAAATAAAGAAAACAAAACATAAAATGAAAGTGTACTTGGTGCTCAGAAGTCACTGCTGTTGTATAAAGTTCAAGGTGTAGACATGAAGCGGATAAAGTTTAATAGGCTCGAATATCAGGGATGTCTCTTCGGAGACAGCCCACCAAGCCAATCTTCCGCAAAAACATCACGATGGCTTTTGAGGGGTCTGCCGCGGTTCCCCGTGGTACAGAGAAAGAAGCACGTGTGCAATGTCTTCTCGTCCCCCGCAATTTTGTCACCTGAAGTTTTCGAAGAGTAGAGCGGGTATTTGCGCAATTTGGCCTCAGGTGATGCAGTAAGGTCAAATTGTATTTCGGAAGCTCTTGGAAAAACCGGGAAGGGGAAGGAGAGGGGGGAGGGGCGCCCACCTGCAACTTTTGAGGGTGGTGTTAGAAACAGTATACACGTACGCTGTGTATAAAGTATTGGCACTTGATCCCCTGATTGTTGTGGGCGCGTCCACAACGGTGCTTAGTGCAGAGCAGGCGGAATTGGTGATCTTTTCGATTTGAGAATGCGACTTACTGAGCTCAAAATACGATATGAGGAAGCTCAGGCGATACGTGCTTTAGTCTTGCTGTGCTGAAAGGCAGTTTCCTGCAATTTTAGACAAAGCTTCAGATAAAAGGCACCAATATGTCTGCAATGTCGTTGCTCTGAAGGGCAGCGTATATTTAGTAACTCTAAATGTCGCTTTAGGCGATATCCGCGGATGAGAAAGACGTGCTTCGTTTTACCACCGATGGGAGATTGTGGACCTCTCAAGTCCGTATGCTATGTTTGCAGAGTCATCAGCCCTTCTTTTCTTCAAATGGCAGTGTGTGAAATACCACCTATTTGAAAAGTGTTAGGGTATCAAAATTGACAATCTTTTAATAAAGCTCAAGTTTTTCCATTTTAACTCTAGCAGTGTCTCGGGTCTCCCAAACTAAACGCCACAGCGTTCACCAGCTATAGTCGATCCTTTTCCGTCCAGTTCTTGCATTAAATTGCAGTTCGATTTATAAAAGGCCCGCAGTTATTAGTCCTACCGAGGCATCTCATTGTCGACTTCTGCTTTATGAGCATGTGCTCAAAGCCGTGGGCCCTGACAGTCGGTGTAGCGTTGATTTTCCAAACGCGACATTCAACAACATTTAAAACATTATCGGAGCAAAACTCTGAGACCCCGGGTGAAAACGTTTGGCCGAAGTGTTTGATACCGACGATTCACATCAATCTGAAGCGCCAACACATGATAAAAAAATGAAACAACAAAATAGAGGACATCCGGCGGCTTATTGAGCTACCGATCTGACAACATTTTTGGAATACACGGGGTTTATTCTTCCCTGCATGCTATTCATAACCTCTAACTCCAGAACTGCAATTCGAAAAAAATTGGCAAAAGAACGTGATGCCAAAATCAATGTTTCAAACTTTCCCGCACAGCCTTCCAGGTTAAGACAGGCAGTTAAAAAAAAAACAAAAAAAACCCTACCTAGTATGTCGCGAATTTTGTTTTGTTTTGTTTTGCGAGAGTAAGCTTGCTCAGTATTCATTTCCCGTCATTAAACAACTTGTAACCCGTCGGCAGCAGGTAGTAATGCCCCTATTAAATCTGTCGTCGCCTTTTCAGTGCTGTCAGTCGAGTCATTCGACTTTATAAAAAAACGCATTGAGGAGCAAATTTGAAAATTCTGCTGCTGCACGAACAAATATGCATATTTTTTATTTATAATTTGAGCTACTAATTTAGCCTTGTTTACTGATGTCTGAACCGAATCCCTGACCATCAAGAATTTGTCGGAGCTCAAATTTAAGGTAAAACACAGTCCAGGATGACTGCTGCATTGCGCCCAGTAATTAAAAGAAATAATCTGAAGGCACGAAGTGACATCATCGAAAATGGCGCAACAAAAACATCGATCTCTGCCGCGGGGTTGCCCCGCCAACGGGTTAAAACACTCGGAGAGAGGAAACGCGAATATATGCTCAAGGCGGAGCTCCCAGGCCAAACGACCACTTTGCCACGTCATTAGAATCTTGTTCGAGGCGTGGATGTCAAGGCGGGTGAATAGCTGCTCCTGATGCGTATACCTTTCGTGAAGAAGCCATGGGCGCTGAAATTTTTACCAAGTTGAACACAATGGGTGGGGTCATCGCGCTTTGGGTGGAGAAGTCTTGTCTAGATTATTTCTATCTTTTGCGTAAGCAGTAGAGGGGTGACTTGCAAGGTCATAAAGATGTCATCCTGCTTGGAAAGGCGTGTTTTGAACTCACGGACTCTCAAATATGAGCACGCGACTTGCTCTCAATAAGCTAATCTAGAGTTCGCATTAAGTTCAGTAGGCACCCGGATGCGAGCACTTATGGCTTACTATTTAAAGTAACCCGAAAATGTACCATTTAACTGAAAGGAAAAAAACCGGAACATGAGCAATTTCTATATTTCGACATTTGCGAAAATTTCGGGCATCGCATTGCTACCGGTTGCCGAGGTCCTGAGAGTGCGTCGTGACCTCGTGATTACAGGAAGGCGCTTCAGGAATAACGCCCTTCAATATAGAAACCGCAGTGCAAGCTTCTGCTCGTTGTGCTGGCAATCATTCTCAAAACTTTAACGCAGAATCTGCTATAAACTAACACTCTGCTTTGACGTCACGCCGCTGAGATGGCGCTGCTGTTGGTAGGAGCATGCGCAGACAGTCCATCTAAGGCAGATTTGTGCCTCATGTTTTTTTTTTTTTGTGTGTGTGTGTGTGGGGGAGGGGGGGTGGAGTCATGCTTTATGTTTTGGGGGGAGGTGGATTTATTCCTCATGTTAGAGGGGAGGGGTCAAAATTGGGGGGGGGGGAGGGAAGTGCCTCCTAAGAAATGTGACGTTACGGGTGAAGGTTACATTATTTTCTCGCTAAATATAGCTGGCAAGATTTGGTGTTTACTATAGCGGGCAATTTAATCTAAAACCGAACGGAGACCTATTTTACGTTAACACCATTTTGCCAAGACCCAAACCGTTGAATATTTATCTTAGAATTCTTCTCTGTCATAAACATTTCCAGCAATCAGCCAGAGTCCTTACTACAGCCTTGACGTGACCGGCTAAATTCAATCGTGATGCGAACGTGTAACGTCGGCACGCAATCCTAAAAAGCGTTTCGCATAAAACCAAACTGAGCAAAAAAAAATCGGCTTTATATTTAGTTTTTTGCGGCAGAAAGTCCGTGGACACAATCACGAACTTCAGCTGACACCCACGTTTCGTTCTTTTTATTTCTTTTTTTTCCGCATAAGCAATTTGTGTTGTGTGTTCAGAAGGCGAAAAGTTTGTCACACCTAAAGTCACTGCAGTTTTGAAGGTGGCGCCAGAACTGCCCTTATGGTCTCCGTTTTGGTTCATGGAATGAGCAGTTGTCGTTTCACCTTCCCATTCTTTGTGTGCCGATTCAAATTCGCGCTGACAGATTGCTTTATAAGGTCATTTCCTGTATAACGGGAGATTTTGTTACTGACACACCGGCGAAACAAGCGCTCATCTTCGCTTCGCCTCCAAATGCGCCGTTGGTGCTTGGTGGCATTAGAAAATAATTTCCCCTGTCTCGAAATACGCAAGAATAACAATATCATTATAACATATATGTAGAAATCGGCACGATTGATAGGTTTATTGTCGTGGTCGAGATAAGATTCATTGAACAGCGTAGGTTTATTCTAGCATAGCGGTACAGGTAAGTGTGAGTCGTGCCGTGTCTGGTCGCGATCTAAGGGAGGGAGAAGGTCCGCGCGCGGAAGCGGCTGGAACACACCAGAGTCACCCAGCGGCGGGAACGATGATGATGACGGCGGTGGCGATGATGATGATCTCCTGAAACCTCCCTCACTTTCGAAGAACAACACTACACTTCCCCAAGCAGTCATGTGTACGACTCACGCGTCCACTTCTTGTGACGGTAGGTGCCACGGCCGGTTGCAGGTGTCCTCTTGTTCGCCGTGTAGTGCCGGTCGTCGTCTCCACCACGTAGGAACGGGGTTGAGGCGCTGGCCCTAGAATGTGGCCGTAAGACGCTGCTCCCGTCAGACTTCTCACCGCAGTTCCAGGTTGAAGGGTGTCGAGCTCACGTGTTCCTGCGGCGACTCGCCATAGTGTTGGCGCATCTTGTCCTTGTATGAAGGATTTCTGGAGCGAAAGTTCGGTAATGTCCCAGCGAGGTTCGGGATATTCCGGCTTTTCTGGCACGTTTGTGCGTAGTCTTCGTCCACTGAATAGCTCCGCTGGCGCGTATCCTTCGATTCCCGGGGTCGCACGCTGGGTGAGCAATGCCTTGTGGATGTCTGTCGATTTCCTAAGGAGTTGCTTAGCCGTTTGGACATGTCCTCTCGGCTTCCCGTTTCTCTGTAGGTAGTACGGGCTTGACGTTGATTGGGTTACTTCCCATTCCTTCATAAGCACTGCGAATTCGCGTGAGGCGTATTGCGGTCCATCGTCTGTTCGGAAAATTTTCGGCGCTCCATATCGCGCAAACATTGTGTCGAAGACGGCGGTGATGTCCCTGGTCGCCGTCCGCCTCAGAGGTTCCATTTCGAAGAACCTCGAATAATAATCGACAGCAATCAAGTAGTTACTGCCTTCATGGACGAAAAGGTCCATGCCGACGACTTCCCATGGGTAGTTTGGCTGTGAAGTCGCCAAAAACGGAGGTTGACCTGGTTTTCGGTGTTCTTGACGAACAGGGCACTATCGGACGAAGCTGTCGATTGTGCAGTTCAATGCCCGGCCACCAGACTCATTCTCGTGCACTGGCGCGGCATTTGGACACACCCTGGTTACCTGTGTGAAGCTTCTCCAGGAGTTTGAAGCCGAGGGCTTCCTGTATGACGAGTCAATTTCCATTGAACAACGATCCGTCTAGTGTGGCTGGTTCGCCGGCGACTTCATAAAACTGGCGGACTCCTTGAGGAAGCGTCATTCTATCCGGCCGTGCCCGGAGGGTGTACTCGATTACCCTCTTTGTTAAAGTGTCTGTCTGTAGCTTGTTCTTGATGCGGTCGAGCATTTCTTGGGAGGCTGGAAGCTGTTCCAGAGTGAGGAGCTCCAACTCTCTGGTGTTGAGTTTTCTTGTACGAGAGGCTGTGTCGGGTAATTTATTTATTTATTTATTTATTTATGGACATACCTACATCGCCCAGGGGGCATTATTGTAGGGGGGTTACATGAAAGAAAATACATGACAAACAAGTGAAATAACAAGACCTAAAATTACATAGAAGTTCCAGATACCTATTGGAAACAAAAAGTTTTGTAAAACTGAGAAGAACATGTTTTCCGGAGAATTGACGATTGAGCTGTCCAGACGATTCCACTCGGAAATGGTATGGGGGGAAAAAGAGTGGGCAAAAACATCCGTTCGGCAGTTAATGTCTTGAACTTTCATCTGGTGATCCTTTCTTCTTGATACGTAATTTGGTGCCTGCATATACATACTTTTATCGATTCCGGTTTGATCATTATAAATAGCGTAAAATAGCTTTAGCCGTAAAAATTTTCTTCGTTGGCAAAGGAGACTTCAATTAAGTAAGCTTTTTAAGTCAGTGATGCTCGAACGAAAATAATAGTTACTGGTTACAAAACGAGCTGCACGGTTCTGGATCCGTTCCACTTTATAAATTAAATTATGGAAATGAGGGTCCCATATTCCACATGCGTATTTGAAAATATGTCACACAATTGTTGTATAGAGCGCCTCCTTGAGGGACGCTGACGCAGTTTCTGAAATTGTGTTTCATGAAGTTTGGTACACCGCTTGCTTTATTGGTCACGTAGTCTGCGTGCTTATTCCAGGTCAGATCAGATGATAAGTATATACCTAAGTACTTGAAATTGTTAACGCGATCAAGAAAGTGATGACTCAGATGATAGTTCGATAAATGAGGCTTACGCTTTCTGGTAAAACTAATAAAACAACACTTTTTTTTTGTTTAAACTCATTTTTCACTTGTCGCACCACGCTAAGACAAGATCCAAGTCATACTGGAGGGCCGCAACATCTGATGCATTTTGGACACTACGATAAATGACGGCTTGCGTAAGAGCACGTCGCCTGTGTACATCTCTTTTCCAGGAACGTGTCCTATGGTGTTGTCGTACTGGAACAGTCGCGTTCGGAATCGCTGCAGTCGAGGGCTCAGCTCATCGAGTCATTTCGTTGTCATGAGGGGAACCAGCGGTTTGTGGTCTGTCTCAATGTAGAACTGCTGTCGTAAAATGTACCTGCGGGAGTGATCACTGGCCGATGTGATCGCGAGCGCTTCTTTCTGGATTTGACCGTAGCGTCGCTCCGTCTCAGTGAGAGAGCACGATACATAGGCAATGGGAAGCCGTTTGCTGGTGGTCTCTTGTAGCCAGACAGCACCAATTCCATAAATTGAAGCGTCTGCTGAGACTACGAGAGGCCTCTTCGGATTGTAGTGCGTCAGAACTGGCGACTGCTTCAAAGCTTCGCTGCTGGTCGGGTACCCAGAGCCACTCAGCGTTGGCGCAGAGGAGATCCTTCATTGGCTTCGTTGTGTCTGCAAGGTGAGGCAAAAACTTGGCAAGGTGGTTTGCCATCCCCAAGAATGATCTCAGTTCTTTCACATCTGATGGTTGTGTGATCTGTGTGATCGCATCGACTTTTTCACGATCAGGCTTCACAACTTTGCCGGAAACGATGTGGCATAGGAACTTGACCTTCTGCTGTAGGAAGGCGCACTTGTCGATGTTGAGTGTTATTCCGGTTTTGCAGAGTCATCCGAAGACTTCAACCCGGTTCGCGTCGTGCTCAGCCCGGGTTTTCCTCCAGATGAATATATCGTCTTGCAGGCAAGCTTGGCCTTCCACTCCCTCAAGGACTCTCAGCATTTCGCGCTGAAAAGAACCCTGATGCGGTCGAGATTCCCACGGGAAGGCGAAGAAACTTGAAGCGTCCGAGCGGCGTCAGAAATGTCGTGTATTTCTGCGATTCCTCTGCCAAAGGTGCTTGCCAGTATCCAGCTCGAGAGTCGAGTTTGCTGAAAACTGTGCCACCGGAGAGCTTTGCCAGACATTCGCCTACGGTGGGCATGATTACCCGATCTCGAACGAGGTACTTGTTGAGCTCGGTGTAGTCTACAGCAAATGCGCAGTTCGCCATTTGCTTTTTCTGCGACGACCATCGGAGCGCACCACTCTGTGTCGTGGTCGAGATAAGGTTGATTGAACTGCGTAGGTTTATTCTAGCAGAGCAGTACAGGTAGGTGTGAGTCGTGCCGTGTCTTGTCGCGATTCGGTGGAGAGAGGGTCCGCGCGCGGAAGCGGCGGGCGGAGTTCAAGGTCACCCGGTGGCGGTGGTGATGATGATAACGGCAGTAGCGATGATGATGATCCCCCGACATTTATTACATGCACAATTCTAAATACGCTTAAATTGATGACGAATAATTTCAGTACGATGATACTCTAGAGCGATCTTGGCGAAACTGTTTTTGAACGACCCGTCTGAATCTTCGAAGATTTGATGGTACCGAAATGCCGATTATCAAGGCAACAGACACCGAACACCCAATCGCCTTACGAGGTTTTCGTCGTCTTAAAATTTTTCTTGCCGCGACACAGGGTGAGAAAGTGGTGATTTTTTTATTGTATAAATTAAGTTTCGACACCAATTAAAACTCTTTTTTTTTTGTGCTCAGCGGGTTTTATTCGAGAAATTTAAAATGCTTATGCAGGACTCGTTCAACCGAATCTTTATTTCTATGTTTATATTTACTTTTTTTAGAAGATAACTTGGTAATAAATGAGAACGGATATACTGCTTCACTTTCAAATATGTTATATCCGACTCGCAAGGTCAATATTCAAGACAGAATAGTAGTCTATGTAAGGGCACCTTCTGTTCATTAAATTTCAGGTCCGTTTTAAACTTCTCTGTGTTTGAGTCGTTTCCTTTTTTAGGAAACCCCAGTCTCTGGTGATGTCAGCATGGCCGTATTTTCAACCCCTTTACGAGCTCGCTTGCACCCACATGTTTAGTTTGAGAATACTAGAACCCGCAGATGACTAAAGGAAAATGCTTCTCGTAACAAGGCTTCTACTATAGTCGCCTGGGACATTAAAAAAAGGAAACAGTGTAAGTGGACAACCCGTAGGCTTGGCAGCGGGGGAGATCTGGGAAGCCCGACGTAAACGTTTTTGTAGCACAAGCATTTCCGAGGTGATTTTGTTTTATTTTTCGAAAGAAAACAAAACGCATTTAGGTAAGTATAAGGACTGTCAGTCTGCATATCTGAACCAGTTTATTCTTCCTATCACAATTTTCTTGTTGCGTGGAAGAACCACTCGGAAAGGCTATTCCGTCGATAGGCGCGGCAGTTCGACCACTATAAGAAAAGGAGAAACAGCATATTTTTAAAACTTAAATAAAAAAAGACCTATGTGCGACAAAGACTGAGCACTAGAATTCTAACTCCATCAACCTTCAAACGGACGCGGACGCGGAGATGATACGACTTCTTCGTCAGCGTTCAGCTGATATTTGTTTCCAGCTATTGCGTCAGGAGACGCAAGTTTAGGATTAAGACCCAAAACCGACTGCTTAATAAAGCTACCCATGAAGAACTTGTGGTACGAGCTCTTCTGCACCCTGTGCTTTAGATTCGTCTACGTTGATAATAGCTCTGTTTTGATTGGTTGGGCAAAAAGTAACCAAGTAAGATACGCTTTACGTTAACGAAACTTCGGCCACCTCGCGTCTTTAAATCAGTGATGCTGGTTATCTAAAGTAAGCGTTATCTTAAATTGCTGAAGACTCTTTTTCGTTCTCAACGAATTTGAAAACAGTACGCGACCGAGCAAAACAGTACACAGGGTGTTAATAAAAAGAAGCTTACAGTGTTTTTATTACCGCAAATATCAACTAGGAATTGCCGAACGCTTATTCAGCGCCAGAATATAGCACTAGCGGTCCGAACTAGATAGCAAAGTTTAAAGTAACAGTTAAGTTATTAAAAACTTAAGGTGTTTTTTGGAACACTTTAATCAGATAATGGAGTCTGGCTTCAGGCAACTGAAGTAATTAAGCTCCGTGTGTTGGAGAGCTCCGTCGGACGCCATTTTCCCTGGAAGATGGTGGAAAGCAAAGGAAAACTTTTGAATAAGCTAAGGCTTAATTCTGAAACTTTGGTATGTATTACGTACCGCTCGAGCTACATATGGGCTGAGAATGGTCGTTCGCCGGTGCGTAGTTTATGTTTGCTATAAATAAAAACCTGTTTAATTTTTTTTGCGTGTGGTGAAGGGGGGGGGGGCATTTTGTAGGTTGAAGTGCCTTAGACCATATCTAAAGCTCAGAAAGTTGAGTTTGCGAGCTTTACCGATTGCCAATCTCGTCCACTATGCAATATGCACCAAAATGGCGGCCTCCACAACAGCATCGGGAATTGGAGGGTGCCGATACACCTAACATAGCTGATCTTGTAGCTCTAGTCGGACATTTAGAAGCGGCATCTTCGAAACGCGATATCTTTAAAATGGAGAGACCTATTATTGGTGATTTCCGCTGGCCGTTCGGGGGCAATGGCCCACATTCGTGACGGTGCAGCCGCTGCCCTCCCCTCGTCTTCCTGGCTCCACTAGAGGGATAAGATGTCTCCCACGGGAGCGGCCGTTTGAGATGCTTCTACCCGGAAGTGTGTTCCCGTTAATACAATTTGAGCCGCCCTAGAAGCAGCTGAATAACCTGACAAAAATATATATATATATATTTAGGTGTTCTTATGGGTAGATCCATCGTCTAAATAAAATGGACTGGAACTGGCGGCAATTATATCGAAATTTTTTTTAATAATCGAGCTCTCAATATATAAGAAAATGCCAGTGTACCTAAATTATTTCTGTGAAGGCGAACAGATGTTTGAACGTCCGGTACATAAAGTTCTTAAATCCCTATTTTTCAAATGTCGCAAGTTCATTCTCTTTGTTCACTCAAACTTAAGAAGGTTATGTGCCCAAATATAACAGATGCAACGCTGGGAAATCATGCTCGTTTCCGGGTAGACGCCCTGCTACACGCGAGTTCGGCATTGCGAGGCGCTGTGCAGTGGCCACAGCTCGTGCGTAGCATCGGCTGCGTCTGGACCCAACTGAAACAAGTATAGTCTGATATTATTTTCTACTCTTATATTGTTATTTCAGTGCGTCCTTAGCAAGAGTTTGGCTGTTCATTAAGAAACAAATAAAGAAGCAGCTCGTCAGGGACATTTTTGTGTGGACCTGGAAACAAGATGATATTCATCTCTGGATATATATGATTTGAAAAAAGTTGTATAATCTTTACACTCTAACCACTACACAGGGTGTGTGTTTATTGAAGCTTAAAATATGTATGTACAAAAAGCCGTAAAAGCTACACTAATGCGATTTGTGCAGGTGAGTCGCCCAGGGGGGCGCAATATAGGGGTTAATTTTCAACATATGTCGAATTATTACCTAAAATATGTTGATTGACTTTTTAATTATTGAAAATAGACAGATGATTCCAATTAGAAACTTGTTGAGCATCACTGAAAACAGCTAAACCAATCAATATAAAAGATTTTGAGCATGTATAAAGCGCAGTACTGCGCTAAAGTTACCACTCGTGCAAGAGGCGCAAGGCTGGGAATATGATGAGAGACAGAAAAACCGCGCGGGTGCGTTACCACACCGGTACTCTTGATCCTACCGCACGAGTGGTAAGTTTAGCGCCACACCGTGCTTCACCTTGGGGGCTATGTTCGACAAATGTTTCCTTTCTCCTATAAAGAAGCGGAAGTGACAGAAGTGACGATATCGCGTCTGATTGGTTAGAGGCTCAAATGACGAAAGTTACCTTTTCGTCATTTGAGCCCCTTTACCTCTTTTGTCATTTGAGCCTCTAACCAATTAGACGCGACATCGTCACTTCCGTCACTTCCGTTTCTTTTTAGGAGAAACGAAACATTTGTCGAATATAATCCCCCAGGTACTCCAAGTCTTTCTAATACTGACTGATTTAGTAGTTTTCTATCATGCCCAGGAAATTTCCAATTAGAATCATACGTTCATTTCCTATAAATAAAAAGTTAATTAACGAATTTTAGTTAATTAGCCCACTGATAGTTACGATTATCCACTATAGTATGTCCCCCTGGCCGTATAACTCACCTGCACAAACCGAATTAGTGTAGCTCTTACGGCCATTTTTTTAACAAATCTGATAAGCTTAAAAACACACCCTCGATGCCCATATCAATCGGCTCAGTAATAAATACTCCACATATCGACGAATGTCAACCATTTACTTGCGATGATTGAAAGGGAGGCGACTGGGAACTGTCAACAGAGCAGAGGCAGGTCCTTAAAGGCCGACGTACAACCTCGGTTTTCTGCGGGGAAGATAATCCTCTTAGCGCACACCTCTCCTAAGTTGCGTGGGGAGCCAACTGTGGAACAGGTAAAAAGTGAAGAGGACATAGGAAAGGAGGAGGAGGGCAAAATTGGAAAGCGCTAAGTGTACTTCCGTAAGTGCACTAAAGAAAATAAGATCGAAGCAAAAGTAGAAAGGGTGCGCATTCCTACTTCCTCGTTGCTCTTCTCCTCCCCGACTTCTAGTGCTGTGAAAGCTACGGCGGCTTTGATAGTGGTGTACTGGAGGCTCATCAGAGCGTAACCCCCGACAACTCCTTGTTCTCCCTTCCCCAAAGCCACCCATGTTTGTCGGCTTACCCCGTAAGTCCACTGAGCACCATCCACATGCAAGTGGGGAGACAACACGAGTCGGCTCCTCTTGATAGCTCGACTGACGTCGTCTTCTGATTAAGATGGAACAGGAGAGCTAAACTTATCCCATATCAAAATCTCTCCCGAGTCAATGGTGCGAATACAATAATTTGTAATAAATTATCAATTTGATGTACTCCTCCTGTTAAAAACTCTAAACCGAAATTCAACATTTCTTTTTACGTGGAACTACGTTTTTGTTTTTTGTTTTTTGAAGGGGGCGCAAGTACGGAGTCCGTTATCACGAAAACTTGCGCGCTGAAGTGACGTCTCCCTCGAGTGCAAGTCAGGTGTCGTCGGGTCACAAAACATCAATTGATGTCACGTGACGTAATTTCACGTGAAATGTACATACATTTAGTTTTCCCTGTAAATTTAGCGAGGAAGTTAATGTCGCGTGCCCTGACCTCACGATATATACACCAATTCACTTTCCACGATAAAATTGGTGAGGCACTTGTGTTTGGGGACCAGCCTTTTCTTCAAATGGGTCAAGTCTCCTTGAGCTTCAGGGTACAGAGAAACGCCAGTCTTCGGCGCTAATTCCGCAGTTACTCGGCCTCTCTTGCGTCGTGTCTGTTCGCTCCCCGCGCCTCGTAACGGTGTTGTTGCAGTGTGCGTGTGTGGGAACGGGGGAAAAGGAAGGGGGGGGGATTCGGACTCTCCAAACCATTTTCTTCCCCCACCCCCTTCCTACGCCACATGCTTCGCCCTCTTTGCAAATATCGGCTGATTTTCCAACATCTTATCTCTTTTGTGCAAGAATGTTTGTTGATAGGCAAAGCAACCACTAAAATTCGAAAGTAATTTGTAACTTGAGTAGAAGTTACTCAGAAAAAGTAATTAAAATAAACTACTAACTACCGAAATAAAAATGTAATTGAAAGTTACTAAACTACTCAGCAAAGTATTTAAACTACAGTATCTTGATTAGAGTAGTTTAACTACGTACAACACTGGCCTGTGATTATAGCCCGTGACCATAAGCTCACGCTAAAACTTTGGACTGCAGGAAAATTTAAAAAATGTTCAGAACGCTTTTAGTTTACACGTTATAACTTCAAAACCATATTGAAAGGGACCGAAGAGTTAATATGTATTATAATGTTAGAAAACTCAGAGACCGGCAGCGCACTTTGTTCACTGGTTGCGCATGACTTGTGCTTCAGTCGTATGTTGCATACCACAACCTCTTGTTTCCATGAACAGGAAAAGCTGCGAACAACTTAGTACGCGAGTTGGTCATCCCTTATAACAGAAAAAAATCGGACTGTCTACAAGTGATGCGTGCGACTTCTCTTGCGACTCTTCCGACAATCTATTCGACCCACTTTCTGTCACCTCATCTGTATTCATTACCTATAGAGTTCTTTCAGACACATGTCTGCGGATCAAAGTCGTTAAGTCTTGAATCAAATTCAATCGGCCATACTTAATCTACTTTCTTTTTATCAACATGGGTTGGACACATTTTATTTCACCTTGGTTGAGACAGAAGGTCATAACTTGAAGTCACTCTAAGGTCTATCGATATTCAATCAAATTTACATCGCCAATCAAAAATATACTTTTAATCTCATTTAGTTGAGACTGTATATTTTCGTTCATATGGAGACCAATAGATTCCACGGGTTAAAAATATATCCAAATTGGATTAGTTTCGTATGGCGCATCTTCAACATAGTTTTTATTGACTTGATTAGACATATTTTGTAATGTCTTTGTTCTAACAGAAAACTTAAAACTATAGTCGCTAAAAAGGGCATTCATATCAGATATTTAAATGCCAGTTAGACTAGAAATATACAAAATAGGATGGACGCGCTCAACCCCAAACTCAATCTTGTGCGTCGCATAATAAGGATCGACTTTGCTGCGCCTTTTATTTTTTCTAAATTGCTCGGGAAACACCGATTGAACGAGTGATTACCGAAGTATGAGAGTTACTTATTTGAATAGACTCAGCCGACAGAGGGGAAGTTAGAACGTGTTCTCACAATATTTATAATTAAGAGTAGAACGATCAGGCTGCAGTCACGTTACCAATCAACAAAGTGCGTGATGAAACTTTGTTCGGCTATGACTGTCATGAAGAAACAAATTCACACATTATGGAGGCGGTTTAACGCTTAGCTTGTTTTGAGTATGATAAGAAAGAAGAAAAACATTTGTACGGCAATCAGAAATGTTACAGTGGTTACAGTGGCAGGAAAGACATGAGGGCTGTAAAAAAAGTTACAGTTACAACCATGAATTTTAGGTTAGCGAATGCAACGGACTTCCGTTACTAGTTGGAGCTCGTGCCGGCACTTCGAGCCTTGTTGTGCATGTGACCGCAGGGTCCTTAATCTACAGCGTACGCCAAGCAAGACATTGAGCATGTGAAATTAAATACACGAATTTAGTAAAGCACGATGCTGGAGCTTTGGCATATTTTCTTCGGTTGATCTTCTTCAGAAAGGTGCAAAGTCACGTGGTCGGCACAACTTACTTCACCTCCAAAAACAGCGGCGCGTTCCACTCAATCGTGCGCACACAAATATATTTTGTTGGAAAAATAAGGTGCTAACTCTTTGTGTCCAGCAGTCCATTTCATCTTGTGCTTCCGTTGCTTTATTCAT
This sequence comes from Ixodes ricinus, assembly GCA_037355805.1. Taxonomy (NCBI): domain Eukaryota; kingdom Metazoa; phylum Arthropoda; class Arachnida; order Ixodida; family Ixodidae; genus Ixodes; species Ixodes ricinus. Next base: position 282,505 of record JAZHYW010015038.1, on the reverse strand, counting down.
CTGAAGATACTCATTAGAAAAGTGGATACATTGTTCGACAAAAAAGGTTTCTGTGCGGAAAGCAAGTCGTCAGCTTCTTTGCATGCAGGGTTGGGTGACGTCAGAACTATGCCGAGCTCTGATTGGCTCTGATTGAAGCATAGTGGGGTATACCTAAAAACAAGCTGCCTTGAGGTCTACCCACTATCCTTCATTCAGAACCAATCAGAGCTCGGCGTCTTCTGACGTCACCCAACCCCTGCATGCAAAAGAAACAGACGAACTTACGCTCCGCATTGAAAGCCTGCAGTCAAGCTATCCAAAGTCTATACACTTTGTTCAATACGATTCAATCCATATCATTAGACAAAAAAGAAGTGGTCAATTTACTGAAGAAACTGGTCAAAAATGTGGAAATGTTGTGGACAGAAAATGTTGTAAAATGCCTGCAGTTTTGCTATCCATATTTTATACACTCCCCTCTTACAGATATGTCTATAATGTTTGAATCAAATCGACGCCCAATTGTCTGAAGAAGCTCGTTAGAAACAAATACACACTCTATCTGAAGTACATGTTGAGTGTTTGCTACAATGCCTGTAGACTTTCTATATAGAATTAATATATTTCAGCCAATAGCTTTAAATAAAAAGGAGGTGGCCAATTATGTGTAGCAAATCGTTAAAAAACGTGATACATGTTTCCTAAAACTTCTGTAGACATATTCCTCAAATTTACATGTTTGTATAAAGTATTCTTCTTTTTTTTCCTAACAGAATCGTAAATCAGCAGCAAGACGGCCTTCTGTTTTTGAAGTAAACGGTCTGCTTGCCCTTTTGGGCATGTTGTGAGGCTCCTAAGGTAGTTGTGTGTCACCTCTCATCAAATCTCCAGTTAGGAGATGGTGGATTCGGCGCTCTTACTGAGTGCCCACCCTATGTTTCTGATATCACAAAGTCAAAGAAATACTGGCAGTCATACCTTTTTCACGTAAATTCCTAAACTAATTTATATCATAACGGCCCTAGTATTGAATCATACTTTCACCATAGCTGAGCTGACAAACGGCCTTAAAGTGTTGAGCGAATTTGCCTTCAGAAGATCCATGGAAGGTCCAAAGGTCCAAGCATTCCAAGCTTTCATTTGTTTCAGAGTACAATGCAGAAATTTTATTACGATCTCGCCTCTACGTATGGCATTGGCCACCAGAACATTTAACATGTCATCACCACTTTCTTAGTGGTATTCTTTGCCGGGAAGCTTGTATTAATTCAAAATCTATTTTAAAAAAAACCACCCTATTTTATGAGCAGTTACATCAAGATCAAGGAAAAGGCCATTATTGTTTTCATGTGAGCCAAACAAAAGCGTCGTCAGAAATAGCTAAAATACGGGAGTGAAATATCGGTAAAATTGAAGTGTGTTTCAGCAAATTATTGTATATGTTCGAGTAGGTTGCAAGCCGTCCAGCGATGAGTTCGTGGCGTCTTCGGGCTGGTTGTCTGTTCCTGAAACACACAACTCAATGTCGAGTCACCTTGTTTCTAGTCGTCCTTTTCCGCATCATCAGCATTATTCACACCAATTCAACCTTCATCAGCCAGCACGGTTTCAGCGCCGACTCTCAAGTGCCTCCCTCTCTAGTTGCCCATCAATCAACCGAGATCTTCATGAGTTGACCATACGTGTAGTTCGCTAAAGGTGTTTCACTGTAGATGGCAGGCTAGTCTTCTTAATCATTTCCAAGAATTTCCATTATATCTTTCAAAATCTACAAGAATAAAACCAATCTGCAAACCATGACAATATAAGAAAAAAGCAACAGCCTTAAAAGGGCCCTGCAATCATATTTAAGCGTCTAATTTTTTTGCGGTTTCCGCGTCTCTTGAGGTTCGGCCAAGCCAGCGGGCACGGAGAGAGTAATTAAACATCAGTGCGTCATATTTTAACCGAACGACGCGGAAACCTCCTCTACCTGCGGGGCCGACCCGCGGTATCGAAAGCGCGCGAATTGTGACGTCTTTTGTCCATTGCTTACTACTGGTGAGAGCCGCTAAAAGCTTCTTTTTAGTCGAAATACAAAATATAAGTGGCGCGAACCGTTTCATTTATTTATAAAAAGTAGTTTTTGCTCAGTATTTTAGATCAAAAAAGAAACCAATGCAGTTTATAAAGTACGGAAACGATAAATGACCCGTCGCCATACCCGCCACCAAGCGGTGGAAAAGGCGGCGCATACTAGAAAGGTGTAGTGGGATCAAGCACCGGCAAGTGGCGAGCGTAGAAAGGTCCCGGATGTACGCGGCGGCGCTGCGGTCGAAGGTCTGACCGGTTCCGAGTGTTACGAAGGCCTTCGCGAACAGGTTTGTCGTGCGGTTTCGCCATTTGGCGGTATGGCAGCGCGAAGTGGCTCCCGTTCTCAACTGATCTTTAACCCGTGTTTGCTGTTGTTTGTGGCTAATGAAGTGTCATGCCGAATTAGTGTTTAATCGCGGAGCAAAGGCAATGCAAGCCGCCCTGGCTGCCCACTTCATACAGCCTATCCGGAACATGCTCTAGTGGCGCCCTCTCGAGCCGTCGACACGGAGTGCGGCTACCATGAGCACTCGCTGAGCTCACTACCCCTCCTCTAGTCCCCGGCCACTCAAGCAACCAAGGACGTCATAAAGGAGGTTATTTTTTGCTTGTTTTTGTAATCTTATTCTGCCTATAACTTTTAAACTAAAGCAAAATTCGAGAAAAGAAAAGTTTGATTAAGTTACTACGTTCAGTGCGCTCAGGTTCGGTGCAAATTAAAAACCAGGAAAAAAGTCCTTGCAGGGCCCCTTTAACGCCTAGCGTAACCATATAATAACGCATAAGGTACAACAAACATTTTGTCCTCAAAATATTTATGATTAGTCACGAATGTTATACGGAAGACAATCAATCAACTTTGCAGCTGCACGTAAACCCCACCAATGCGTTAATCGAGCCCCCAAAGAAAAAGAATTACCCACACGAACACGTCATGTTCCCCAATTAGTAAAGAGATTACTAATTTGGGCGCTTCCCACAAGCCGACACTAGTTAATTTGAAGGGCTTAAGGAGTACCCTCTTTTATTAGGCTTCGGCAAAACGTACAATTTAGGCTTAAACCCTGATGAAACAATAAGCTGAATGTAATAGGTTGACACACGTGACCACTACGTTCACGCATGGCGTTAATGGGTTAACTTAGGCAGCCGATTTGTTTAAAGTGTCAAAAGATTTTGAGGCACGTGCCTTACATGCAAAGCCTGTTTTTAGCTCGAAAAATTAAGCTTTCGTTTTCAATAGATCACTTAGCTGAACTACCGATGCGCCAAAATTAAAATATCAACCAAACGCAAAAAAAAAGCAGCCGCAGATAAAATCACAATTATTCAAATGATCGTTTATTTCTTCGTTCACTTTAACGTCAGCACAAGCATCAGTGCATTGTGGCAGTTCGTGTGACGATTTAAAACGCTGCATGAAAACCTAACGTGGAAAAACTGCGCGTGATAAAACGTCTACTTCCTTCGTGTTCTCCGTCGCCCGTTCTCGTAAACGCGAAACAGCGGCGGAATAAGGTCGGAAGCGGAAAATGCATGCTTTTCTCGATAGACAGGCCGGGACACGCGTGTTTTTCGATTAACGAAGCCGGCCTCGCTCGCTGTGACCCCTGGCCGAGTAAAGCCCGCGATTTGGGGGGCACGGGACGGATACCGAAGAGGGCTCTGAAAGAGCGAGAGTGGCACTCGCGCACGGAAACATTCGTGCCTCCCGTCAGTTTACGATTTCCACTTTGAGACCGGCAGTCCTCTCGTACCTCGATCAAAATAGCCCTCTGCTTGCAGCGTTCTGGCGTCGGAACATTTCTGGTGACTCGGCCTCTGTATTTTCAACCCGTCCAAGTATTTTGAGGAAACCTAGTTAAGATTCATTTCTTCCTTCGTTTTTTTTTTAAACTCTGTGTTTTTTTAGACAACTTATAATTTACACAAAATGAGTTTAGGTCTAGGTTGTCATTAAATGTTTTACTATGTCGGTGTATACGTTATGGACAAATGCAAAAATATACATAAGAAGTTCGGCTAGAGCTGCGAGACCTTTATACCCAATCTCCTAATGAATGAAATGCACTACTTAAAAATCGATCGTTCACGTTTAATTAGAAGGCACTTGAGCAATCCTTAGTGGAGCTGAAGAATCCATTGTTTAAAACACCTGATTAGACATTTCGAAAAGTGTAGAGAAGGTGCTTGATGGCGTTGATGGGATGGGGCTCGCTTGGAGCGAGGAAGGGAGAGGTGGGAGGCAGGGGTGAGGGAGGGGCGAGAGAGGGAGTGAGGGCGGAGGGAGTAGATAGTGAACGGGAGAGAAAAGGGGAGAGAGAAGGTGCGGTTGGTGTAGTAGGAAGAGATATGGGTGAAAAGAGGAGAAAGAGGGAGGGAGGGAGGAGATAGAAGGAAGGAATGGGAAGCAGAGGGTTGGAGGAGAGAGGGATGGGGATAGGGAGGGAGGAGGAGCAGGGGGAGATGCGGAGAGGAGGAGGGAGAGGAACATAGTTCGGAAGGGGGGGGAAGAGAAAGTTTTGGAAAGATGAAGGGAGGGCGGAGCGGGGGAGAGCGGGGGTGGAAAGTAATGTAAGCGGTCTAACGTGACGTGAGGTGTATTGGTCACTCGACCTGAATGTATACGCTAAATTTAGTAGGTGAGCATGAATTGGTGTATAGACGTTAGGTTAAGAACGTCATTTTCCTCGCTAAATTGAGCGCAAAACGCACACATGCAGGAACCGAATTCTGTATTGGGGGGGGGGGGGGAGGGGGGGAATTCGTTGAAAGGCATTTTGTGCTTTAAGTTTGAAATGTTGTACTATAAAAAGAGAAAATTGCAATTGACGCGAAAATGTTACGCAAAAGGGCAACAAGCTAGATTTAGCGGCGAAATAGAATTGGTGTGTAAGTACAAACCAGTTCAGTTTTTGTTTTCCCGCTGAATTTAGCCAGGACAATGAATTGGTCTATAATTATGCACCTGGTTAGGCTTTCTCTCTACATCTAACGGGAAACTCTTCCAGCTGTACTGAGTGTTACGAAAGTCCTCTACATTTAGTGGAGCTTGGCGTACCTTAAGAATTCAGAAGAGCCCCTAAAAACAATTCAGCGCACTACACATTCCGTGCATCCTGACATTGTGCGAGGGATTAAGCCACGTGTTGTTGTTTTTTACCGCTTTTAAACTTGGACACTGAGAAGTCACAGACCGCAGCACCAGGGAGTTGTCTTGGAGAAAGGCAACTAAGCGGTGTCGCGATGTGTGTCTGTGTTTCATATGCGTACCTTAATCTTTGCGCAACCTGTTTTCATGGATAAAGCAATGGAGTTCAATGACTACCCGCGTTACGTCACAAACGTGGTGCCGTGATTTGCAAGCACCTTTGGTGCTCTAGAATTATGTAAACACGCCGAAGACAAAAAATGTCCTTGCTAGCACGACAAAATATTCCAGACTTGAAAAGAAACATTTATACGAGGCAGACGCAAACTGTGGAGGCTGATCATGGTCATTAGGCTTTCAGAATCAGATCATCGTGAAAAGGAACCGTCTTTATTTAAAGGTTATTTTCAGCTCTCAGTACAGAAATGACGAGGCAAGGGGTCGTTGTTGTGCACGCAACGAAGATAGAAATTATCGCTCAAATTATGTATACCGAGACAACTGCTCCGAAAGTTGGGGCTCCAAGAGGAAAATGCTTTTTTTTTTAAATCTAAGTAGAAGTTGCCATTCTGCAGGACCAGTAATGACACGCTAGGACTAATACTTCAAAAAGTTGATTATAGTCAAACCGATCAGTAACAATTGAGGGAAAAGAAAGTGAGTTCTAAATTTTTAACGATGGTTATGTCAGTTCCATTGCATAGATGATCTCAAAGTAAAGTTCTTACAAACCAGTGCCAAATATATTCACAGACTTATGTATCTTATATATAAGTTTGCATTTATATTAGAAAGTGCTATTAAGCTACGCGAACCATACTTAATTGTAAACATTAAATAGAAATAATATCACGGAACAAACAAAGAATGAAATAAACGTAAAGCTAAAAAGGAAAGTATTGTACTTTATTTCTCAAACAAATGGGTGAGAGAAAGACATGTAAAACATCTGCAAGTTTCAGAAGAGACCATCTAGTCTTCTATCTCAAAAGCATGCACCCCGTAACAAAAATGAAAGCGCAACCTAACGACTCCGGCCGAAGACATAAATTATGAATTTGTTACAACTACGTCATAAGAACCGTAGTGTATATTTTTTGTGGCACTGGGAGTTGCAGGTCTAAGATAACAAAAACGATACCTCCAGTATATAGGTATCAAGGGTTTCGGGATAAATATTCACCGCATAAACCCGTATATAGGTCGAATTTATTTTTGAAAATGGACCTGGAAAAATAGACCCCCGTTTTATATAACGGTCATTAGCGGAAAAACAAAATAATCTCGCAACACTGGGCAGCTAAAGTCGCCATCTTGGTTTTCTTCGCAATCGCCTAGCACTCGTCCACTTGCCATGGTGGTCACGATTCACTTTCACTTGTGCTCCTTGGTTTGTTACATCTACCGTTGCCGCTCCCGGAGTGATAATGAGGGGAAGTAGAAGACAGTTCACGGTAGCCTTCAAGAAGAAGGCAATCGCCTATGCAGAGATGCACGGAAATCTTGCAGCGTAGAGAGAGTTCGGTGTATCGGAGAAGAGTAAAGCATACGCTACTGGCGAGGTCAGAGACAAAAACTGGCGGCGTGCAGGAAGGCGAAGAAAACTTCATTTCGTGGAAGGACTGCCGTGCAGTGTACCCCAAATTGGAAACAAAGGTGGCAAAACTTTATTCGGGATCTGTCCGCAAGATCGTCACCTGTGACATCGGAGTGCATCCGTACGAAAACCGTCGAGGTCGCTCGTGCCTCCGGGCTCTCGAGGGCGCAATTCGAAGGGATGGCATCGTCCCTTTAAATTGCGTTAGTGAACTCGTCGTCGGACGAAGGTTCCGAAGAATCTGAGTAGTAACGCTCGCGCACCTCCTGTTTTAATGAGCTCGAAGCAAATAAATATGCCGTGTTTTCTCGTCCTTCCGTACACAGGGCGTCACAAAAAAAAAAAGAATTACAGGGTTCTTTTACCGCAAAAATAAACTAGGCATCGCCGAACGCTCATTCTCCGACCAAGGTAGCGCCACAGGTCACAACCAGATGCCAAAGTTTCAGCCCGATCCGATACCTTATTCAAAAGTTATAAGTGATTTTCTGAAAAGTTCAATGGGAGAATGGAGCCCATTTTTGCCCCATTTTCGGTTTCGTGTGCCATAGAGCGGAGCCACAGGTATTCGAAAACTCCATCGGCCGCCATTTTCCCATTGAACTTTTCAGATAATCACTTATAACTTTTGAATAAGGTATCGGATCGGGCTGAAACTTTGGCATCTGGTTGTGACCTTTAGCGCTACCTTTGGGCTGAAAAGAGCGTTCGGCGATGCCTAGTTTTTTTTTTTGCGATAAGAAAAACTTTAAATTTTGTTTTTGTGACACCCCGTACTCGGCCAATTTTGTTACCAAGGTAATGTTGCATTATCTTGCCATAAAAACTTTTTTGCTTTTTGTATCTTATAAATTAGTGGGTCGGCCTATATTCCGGTTCGACCTATATTCCGGTTTATACCGTATTTTCGATTTAACTTATATCTTTACTAAAAAGCAGAAATGACAATCACTAACTTTAGAGCGCAGCTCTTAGGCGCCCGTTTCCGACTTAAGCGGCGTCGGCGTTGGCGTCGGCGTAACCTGCCCCCCCCCCCCCCGAGGACCTCGGGAGGACCTCGAGTTACTTTGGGGGCCACGTGACCTCGGGGGGGGACATACCCCCCCCCCCCTGAGGACTTCGGGAGGACATCGGGTTTTTTGGGGAGGACCTCGGGAGGACCTCGGGTACCTTCGGTGACCTCGGGTAAGGGGGTCACAGGACCCCCGAGGTCACGTGACGCCCCGAGGTCACGTCATCCCTCCCCCCCCCCCCCCCGAGGACCTCGGGAGTACCTCGGGTTCCTTCGGGAGGACCTCGGCAGGACCTCGGGCTCCTACGGGAGGACCTCGGCTGGGGTTCCTTCGGGAGGACCTCGGGAGGACGTCGGGTTTCTTCGGGAGGACCTCGGGTACCTTCGGTGACCTTGGGGGGAGGTCACGTAACCTCGGGGAGGTCCCGTAACCCCCCCCCCCCGCCCCGAGGTCACGTGACTTCCCCCCCCCCCGAGGTCACGTAACCCCCCTCCCCGATGTCGCGTGACCCCCCCCCCCCCCCCCCGAGGTTATATGACCCCCCTCAGTACCCTTCCCTCCTCCTCCTGAAGAGCTGCAGCCTAATTCGGCATTACAGGCAGTTGTAAACGGCTTGCACTTTTTTAACTGAAACATTTTACTGGGTTAAAATATTAAGGTGGGCTAGTTAGATAAGCATCATGGAAAATAAACTACTCAAAATAGCATGGTCATTGCAAAATAAATTTATGGTCTTATTATTAAAAACCCTGTTTGTCCTTTACAAAAAAGCGCAAACAGAAATAAAAAAAATAATCAGCATCGCCAGAACCCAGAGTGGGCGTTGGAATAGAAACGCGGAAGCCAACTGTCCTTTGAAAGCCAACAGCGCACCCTCATTCAATGACCTCGTTGAAAACTCTGCGCCTCCCGGAGAGTATCTCAAATTCAGGTCGAACTTGCATTCTATTCATTTGACTGATGAATGGCTGCAACATCTACTAAATTAATACTTTATAAAGCAAGGAACGTAATGAGTCGTCCTTTTGAAGCAGCCACGAGCTTCTTTTTTTTCTTCACAGCTTAGGGCCAAAAAGTATACAAAAGGAGAAACGACAGGAGTTACAAATTCTTCAGTTACTTCCCACTTTGTGTTTCTACGTCTTGATGTTTTTTTTTTTTTAGATGACTAGACCATGTCACATTTTGTGCCAGTTTTATGTAAGCGCTTACCAGCGCATTTTTTATTGGCAGCATTCTACGCAGTAGTAAGGAAATAATTTCCTAACGAGGTTCAGGAACACCTTTTTGCAATTCCATAAAACATAAAAAGCTAATATTTTCTTGGTCAGACGCTGTCTTAATGAGCACAAATTGTGCCGATTTGAGGAGCCGGATCTATGACCCTATAATGGCGGTTACCAGTTTATTTTTAGGGATGCTTGCAGTCAATTTTATCCAAGCATTGCCCGCAACCAAGACTTAAAATATAAACCCAGTCTTGTTTTTTTCCTTTTCTTTCTGACGTGCAAACTGTTGGAACCAATGAAGACTCGTAAACTTCGGCATGTTACAGCGACGGCCACGCAAGAATGCTTGAGTTCAGGCTAACCAAAGAGATGGAACAAGTCCAGCACAGATATCTGGCTATTATAATAAAACCTTTATTGATGTTGTCACCTGGTTTTCTTCGACGGAGAGCTTTAGTTTACGGCCAATTTTGAGCAAATGCTCCTTTTCAAACTGACGGTTTTTAATGCCGAATTAAATCCGAGTTGACTAACGCCCAAGGGAATTCGTAACGATTGTTGCTAAATCCTGAGGATTGTTTTAATAAACCAAGTCCAAAGAAGAACATTTTTATTTTTTCGCAGCCACAAGCAGGACCCATCGAAGCTGCCACCAGCGATCTTACAAATTACACCTATCTTGACGTTGGAGAGACCCATGTCATCAATATTTCTTAGAATTAACACAATCAAATGAGCTTGATCAATATTTTGTATTATATTTATCTATAACCGCAGCCTTGATATGTTCAACATTTCATTACATAAACAGCAATTACGTGGTGTTAGTTAACAAATAATCGCTGAAAACAATGCAATTGAATTTACATTAAAAATATATGTTCGAGCTGGTGATACTAGGAGCCACGTAAAAAAATATCCCGCGGTGTGTGAGGATTTGTAAACCTGTCAAAACTTGTTTCATTGTTTGCAACGCAAAACTTAGAACGCGGCATACCGTGATCAAACTGGTGTCTATCAAACCAGAGTTGAAAGAACACAGTTAATACACGGCAAGATATATGTCATGAGCGTGCATATATTGTAAACCTATAAGTACGAGCAACACGTATAACGTTATGACGAATAGTATTATAGGCTGTTTTTCCTTATGCTGCTACGGTTCTCTCTGATGTAGTGTGTTCGGTTTATGCTGTTGGAAAGTTATAATTCCCGCACGTCCTTTTATGTTATGTGTGCTTCGGCACACTTTGTTTGATGGCCCATATCTGGTTAAGTACGATCACAGGCGCGTTTTATTTTTTAATGCGAATAGCATTCTTTGGATACTTCACGCACTTTTCGTCTATCTATGTATCTATCGGGCTATCTAACCTCTTACGCCGCGGGTCGATTTAATAAATAAAAAAGACCGGCGCCGGCTGGGATTCGAACCGTTGACCCTTTGATCAGCAGGCAGACGCGCTAACCACAGAGCTATGAAGGCAGTCATTCAACGCACTCTAAACGGTTGTTTATATCTTTACCATAGGACGCGCTTTACAGCGCTGTCACAGCTACCGGTGCGTGCGCGTTCCATGCACCCTCTCCCGCGCTCGGGAGAGGGTGATGTAGCAGCCGTGCTCAGCCTCACGAGAGCGGAATGAGCCCTCGTGCATGGAACGCGCGCGCACCGGTAGCTGTGACAGCGCTGTAAAGCGCGTCCTATGGTAAAGATATAAACAACCGTTTAGAGCACCGTTGGTTGAGACTAGCTGAGACGCCAGAAAGTCTGGTCGGTACCATTTTGAGTGTTTGTGCGTATGGCGCGTGCTTTGCTTGCCTTCCTAAGTGACACAAACGCACGTGCTGGGCTGCGGAGATCGTGCGCAGGGCTGTGAAAGTGTCAACAAATTTAGAATCGCCTCAAGAGTGGGCTGGAGTATCTAGAGTGTGCCGGCCACCTGACGAACGCGCATAACTCCGCACCGTTTGATACTATTCGCATTAACGTAGATAATCATTCCCAAAGGATGGGTTCTGCTGATTTTTTACATAATCAATCAATTGTATTCTTATTTACTCCTTGCATCACTAAACTGCAGCATGTCTCAGTGGAGCTTCAAACCCACCTTAGACGGTCTGAAAAATTGACTTCTCAACATATCGTGCTGTAATTCACTACAGAGGTTCAACTGGGCGTGGGGCGTTGGGAGCGAAAATATTAACAAGTTAACTTACGGCCTTTAAAATAAAATAAAAACGAATAACCCGTTTTGGGGAATCTACGGCGGCGTTTTGAAGATGGCGGTGCCATGCAAACTCTCTGCGAAGTGCTGCCGACAGATGTCGGAAGCGTCAAGGGCGCGCCTGCGCCGCGCTTTGCAGAGGATCTTCCTAAACCTAAATTATCTGCTGTGCGAGTTAGTCAAAAACAATAAACCCCGAAGCTCCAAGGTCAAGGGAAACTGAAGGATGTAGACAGAACAGACGCTCGTCCTGTTTATGTCTATCACTTGTCCTTGGTATTGCTGCTTCAGTGTTTATTATTGACTATGTTTCTTTCAGCACAGCGCGCCTTCTCTAATGTATAATTATTAAAATGATATAATGAAACAATATACCAAATAGAGAGACACGTGTTCAAATCTCTCCATGGTTTTGATTTTTACAAAGATGATTGATCGATGAATAGATTACTCTCGTGTTCCATGTTGCGCCACCTGTGGGAAGCTCATAGAAGCCGGCCAGCACCGTTATCAATCAATATATCGATCAATCAATACGTGTTTCATTGTGCCCCAAACAGCTGGTAAGTACTTTGGATGGTTAGACTTGCATAAAGTGAAAGACCATCGGACCAAAAATATTTTCACACTACAGGGTGAGCCTCAGTATTACACTTTTTTAAAGCATGCAAGGGTAGTGAAGAGGTCCACGTCAGCGTTAAAACACTTGTCACACATGGTCTGCATCCGAGTCAACGGAGGAATAGATTCTTAGTTAGAAGGTTAAAAACAAAGCATAGACCGATTTTGAGTAACGGGCTGTTGTTGAGCTTGTTGGTGCATAATAATATAATAGGGCCAGCTGAACTTCAGAAAATAGAACACAGAGAGAAAAAGAGACAGACATACCGCTGGACTACCAACTGCGGTTTAACACTGCCTCCTCTTTTTGAACCTTGACTTTGTGCTTTTTATCTCTTATTTTTGTTTTAGAAGCCACATAAAAACACAGCTTATATCCGAAAACCTAACTAAACTTAAATTTGAATCACCCGCACTTCGCCGGGACATAACACATTACAAATATTGTTTTTCTTTGGTATTGAGCTTGATCGAGGGCTCGCTGACGCACTTTGCTTTGTTTTCTTCTATGGCCAAGGTCTCGAGCATCTCTTGTGCATACTGTTTCTTGTGTTTTGCGATGATGGTGACGCTGTTTAACTCTGTACTGCGTTCACAGTGGCGACAATCTGCTGGTAGATGACCTGTTGTTGTGCCTTTTAAAGATGGTGCGTGTTCTCTTGTCCGGTCGTTAATGCATCTACCAGTTTGGCCTATATAACACTTGCCACACGATAAGGAAACGTGATAAAAAAACGTTTTCACATTGGGCGTATCGTGTCCTGTGAGAGATGTTGCAGGTTTTCATGTGGTTGGTGTCCTGGTTTACCTTACGGCACATGGAGTAAGCTTCGTTTGGTGCAGAGCACACAACCATGATGTCCTGCCTCGCAGCTATCTTTTTTAACTTCTGTGTTATTTCATGGATGTAGGGCAATATTGCAACCTTTGTTTATCTTTCGTTTGCTGCGTTCCACCTGCGCCCGATGTTTTGCACTTTAGTTTTGTGGAGATCTTTTCACACACGCTGACCAAGAGAACATTCGGATATCCAGAGTCTCATAAACGGGAAATTTGTATTTTAAAAGTGGACTCAGTATTATGGTGACACGATTTCTTTAAGCCCGATAGAAGAGCGGTGTTCGCAACACTTCGTTTTATGGTTTTGAAATGTCCTGAATAAAACGGAGGAAATCGGTCGCTTAACCTGGGTTCATGAAATAATCAAATGAGTTTATTTGCACCTTGTAAAAATACAGATGGAGGCGCTGTGGAAAAAAAGCTGCGGTTCGCAGCTTGACGAGCCCACAGTCCCTGTATTAATGGCAACTAAGCAGCGCAAGGGTGGGAAGAATGAACATGCATAAAAAGGATAATGACAACGAAAACGCAAAGGTATAGAGATACAAAACAAAAATCATACTCCCATGGTTACAGGCATTGCACGCAGTTCACTGTACTTACAGGCAAATAAATCAAAATGCATAAGCTGATAAGTGTTTAATAATGACGGTAGTGTGTAACACAGGCATTCTTTTCTGTAGTTTAAACGAGGTGTAGGTACTATCCAATTTTCTCCATGTCTTGTAGTATAGTTCAATTCTCTTATCTGTAGTTGTGCCAGATTACGTATATTATTTATATTTCTCTGTGTTTCCAATTCATACCGTACACTTAATCTATATTTATATAGGTTGTATGCTGGGATCACTTGGGAACGATAAAAAAGTTTGCACATGACGCTCTGTAGGGCGCGTTGTAAATATGTCGAAGACATTTTTTTTGTACCAAATAAACACGTTGTAAGTTTGAAAATGTGGTTGTCCCCCACACTAATTGACAGTAATTCAAATGTGAATAAAAGAGTGAATTATACAGAAGTAACTTGATTCTTGTCTGAAGAAGGTACCTAACACGACCTATTATTCCAGTTATCTGAGCTATTTTGCCTACTAAATAGTTTATATGACGTTCCCACGACATATTTGCGGAAAACACGATACCGTGACATTTAAAGTGATCCACAATTTCTATTGGACGGGAATTAAGGAAAATATTTCTATGCACTGGAATTAACTTATTTTTCGGTCTAAATATTACTGCTTTTGTTTTTAATTTGTTTATTTGCATGAAATTAGATTTTGACCAGTTGCCACACGATTACGTGTATCTACCAATTCATGGATATCAGTACCGGCAAAAAAAATACTAGTGTCATCAGCATAGATAATGAATTTGGCACTAGGGTTAATTTTTACAATATCATTAAGATAAATATTAAATAGCAGTGGCCCTAATATACTACCTTCTGGTACACCACAAGTCACGGATAGAGCCTTAGAACATATGTTGTTTATCTGAACAACCTGTTTTCGGTTTGATAAACAGGATTTCAAAAGTAATAAAACCTGTCCACAAATACCATAGTAACTAAGTTTCCCCAGCAGAATATCATGACTCACTAAATCAAAGGCCATAGAAAAATCCACTAATACGCCAACTACAATCGCTTTGTTTTCACATTGTGTAAGAATATATTCTTTTTGTTCGAGTAACGCCAATTCCGTTGATTTGTTTTTACGAAAACCAAATTGTTGAGAAGTTAACAAGTTACATTTATCTATAAAGTTAGAGTCCAGCAAACGTGCCTATCTTTAAATACCAGTTTGATATCAAGTTCCTTGAAATCAAACTGGAATTTAAAGATAGGCACGTTTGCTGGACGTATGAACCCAGGTCAAGCAATATATTTTCACGCCGTCAGTGAACTGCAGCATTTATGAGTTACTGACATAAATTGCAAGGTCGTTTATATTAATATTAAAAGGCAAAGGTTCAAGGTTCGACCCTTGTGCTATCCAGGAATTTATCAAATAAGCATATGATTTGCGTCCTAAGGTTCGACCCTTGTGGTACCCAGGAAATTATCACATAAGCATATTATTTGCATCCTAAGTAGGAAACTATTTTGAGAAATAACTGAGGTAGCTGCCAAACCAGTCGAAAAGAACCGATGAAAGACCAATATTAAATAGCTTCTTCAAGAATAGATTGTAATCTACGAGGTCAAACGCGTTAGAACAGTCAAAATAAATAACATTAACATGGCCACGGGACGCAACTATAGGCTTTGCGAACTTCAAAACGGTTACAAGGTTAGTCTCAACATAACCTCCCAGATAAAATAGTGCTGATTTAGACTGAGCATTGATCTAAAATGAAAACTCAGGTGCTTAAAAAAACTTTCTCAAAAACCTTGAAAAAAGCCGTAAGCAGTGCAATTGGTCTGTAATTATAGACACACGAAGGAGCTTCCAGATTTGTCCACTGGCAGAACCGCAGCATTTATCCACGCCGATGTAAATGTACTTACTTGCCTTCGAGGATATGTTAAAAATGTACTGCAACACAGAAGCCAAGATAACGAAACGCCCTTTAATAATGAAGGCAGGGGTTCCATGTTTCCCACATTATTTTTTTCCGGTTCAGTTCTTTTACGACCGAAACTACATCATCAATTGACAATACATGAATTGACATAAGAAAGCGATTATCAGGACAAGGGCTTGGTTTGTTAAACTGTGGAACATTGGGGTTTACTATAGATCAGAATTGTTTAGCAATTAGGTTGAAAACACTCAAAGAGTCAGAGACGTGACCGGTTGGAGTCTTCAGAGTTATAGCCTCACTTCCACTGGATGGCCTACTGTACATAACATATTCCAAAAGTCGCTCAGGACAACGCCTAAGGTCAGACTCAATGGAGTCGTGCAATAGGCGTTTGTCTCTATGGCAACGGCTGCGAAATTCCGCCTTAGCTTGTCCAAAATAGGTTATAACTTTTTATTTATTTGTTATCTTGAAAAAAGCAAGTTCATTCGTTGATATCTTCTCTCGGATTTTCCACTACCTATCCAAACCTCTGCAGCAAATTGCAGCGCAATACGTTGAGAAATCAAAACTTGTGAACCGTCTAAAGTAGAAACAAAGAATTGGTGCGCACGCTCTAGATTGGCAGCCAGATTGCAAGACCCAGCTAAACTTAATGGACCGATTGACAGCAATCTGCCAAATAAAAATATATCAAGCAGAAAAAAAATGTTTTTAAATGTAGCCAAACACCAAGCCCGAGTCAAACTTCAATGGCTCAGAACGTACAGTTAGAACCTACCGATAACCAGGCTGAGATGACATCTGTTCTTGACAGATTGAAGGGAGGGGGGGGGGGGCGTCTCGTGTTTTTTTGTTGTCGTTTTTTGTTCCATTCACTTTAGATTGAAGGCGCACGAAGAATGGGAGTGAGAGAAAAGGTGAAGGGAAAGCGTCGGTGTTTTGATTTTTTCAGTCCGCTATCTCACATGCCCGGTCTATTTTTTCCGTAGCCTGTTTCTAAGGAGACCAGAGACGCAGGGCGCAGTATGTCAGTAACGGTTACGCAACTGACGGAAAGCCGGGCCCGTCATAACGAGAGAGGGGGATCAATAGGGCATCGGCCACGCTTGGTCGCTCCCGTCGATGGATCACCTTCGAGCGCCGCTCACAGAGCGCTGAGAATGGAACTTCATATGCGACGTGGACATAGAAGAGTTTGGAAAATAACAGGCTACGAAATTTTCAATACAAGTCGTTACAAATAGCTTTGAAGCGGTATGACGATTGGCGACTTTTATAGCTTAGGTCCAAAATTAGGTTGCCCGGTGTGGAGTTACTCCAATTTTTAAGAATGTAACACTGACATACACCAGAGATGGCGGTAATGTTATTACTCCAATGGAATTACAATATTTAAATCACTTTTTGGAGTAATGAGTAATTCAATGAATTACTTCTCTAGGCTAGTAATTTAGCAATGTAATGATTTGCTTTCAGTCAGTAATTTCGAGATAATTACTCATTACTTTTGAAATTAATTTTGTGCTAAATTAGAAAATTCGTTTGCAAGCTTTAAGAGAGAAGGGAATAATTATTTTGCATGGTGAAATGTTGTCAAAGAGCATCAGAGGGAACAATCGACGGCCACCTGAGCGCACAGCCTCGTACGAAGAGCTGGACAGTCGCACAAAGGAGGGCTGGAAAGGCGAAGGAGAAAAGCTTGCGTGTAGACATCGCTTCATGGCAACGGCTTACGAATTCCAGGCACGACAAATTCACTGCGTCGCGTCATCACGACGATACTATACTTCGTTCATCCCTAAGCTGACAGTGCTGTGGAAGCTGCAAGCAAATCAGAACCAATCTAACACCTTCTTTTAATCACGTGTCCCGTCCCTTCTTTTTTTGCGCGCGGGTATGAACGAGAGCGTAATTACGTGACGAACGACTATAGACGTGTGACTGCTCCAACAAACATGTAGCTTCCACCGTTCATTTCTATACTGACAGTGCGTCAGCTTAGGGTTGAACGGCTCATAGGCTACAAGGCGTCGGGCACATCACCAGTGAGGTAAACATAATTTAAAACCTGAGAGTACTGGCCAAACAGATCCCCAGCCTTGTACCTACGTCAAGCAAGCTCAAACCGTAAGTTTCGACCATTTTGAACAACAAACAACCGGAATAAATAGTTAATTCCAAATGTCTTGTCAAAGCCCCAGAACGTTTCGTGCGTCCTCGAGCAAAGCAGGTGCCGCTCGCGGTATGCCTCGCTCCCTTCCCTTGGGAAGTTTATTCGGAAATAAGTATACAAGCAGATATCGTCCCCCATTTTTCGGGAAAGTACACAATTTAGGAAGCTCGCACCATTCGCCAACTGGCGAAGTTTCTGCTTAGCAGTTATCCGGGCACCTTGTGTGACAATGCGCCAAAGCTTGGAATCTTCGGGTGTTTCGAAAAACTGCTCTTTGAAAGGAATGACCGAGAATAGGTCAACTATACTCGGCGACTACTTTTCTTGGCAATGCAGTGGAGGGTACAGGCACGCGTTCCCTCTCCCATTTTGAAGCGCTGAATAAAGCTGTGCGCAGAGCTCAGTCCTCTTGCTCCGACTGCAAGTCTCCGAGAAACAGTCTATCGCCGAGTCATAGTGCTCATCAGGGCTACGAACATAACTAGATTGCGTCCGAGGCGGAAGGGAAACGTTTCACGTGACGACTCCGTGTAAGAACGCGCTGCCATTGGCCGACTTAACAAACTGATCCGGACTACAACTTCTAAATCAGAAAGACGGAAACATAGCACCCTTTTAGTATTTTATTGTTTTATGTCCTCCTATCCTTTCCTTCCTCTTTTAATTCCCCACTACCCCCTCCCCAAAACAGAGTAGCCAACCAGGACTTTAACCTAGGTTAACCTCTGTGTTCTTCCTTTTCTGACTCTCTCTCTCTCTTTTCACCGTTGTATGAAAAGCGAAACCGGTGAGTCGACTGCCTTTCTAAGTCACATCTAAAGAAGCTATTCATCCTGTTGAACACTTACGTCGTGTGCGCTAGCAAAACCATAGCTCAGTATGGTTCACTTTGAGACACATAAGGTTGTTGCGGTGTAAACAGGAAGATCTGAGTTTTCGTACATCATAGACCAACCCAGCTCTTTGACGTGACATCACTGCCTTTGGCGCTGCTGTCGGCACTGCGCATGCGCAGCGCCTCGCTTCTCCTGGATCTGGTTCTTGCACACGCGCTGTGGGGGCAACCGAGGGCTTGTTTTGTGAACACTATGTTGATGTATGCGGTAAATAAAATGGGCACTAATTATACTGCCTCAAGGTATTCAAAAGTAATGTCAAAGTAGTTTCAAAGTAATTTTATTACTTTTGGAATGTAATTGTAATGTAATGCCAGTACTTTTAGTCTGCGGTAATATGAAATGTAATTTAATTAGATTTTGCAGTTTTCAGAAAAGTAATTAGTAATGTAATTTAATTAGTTTTTGAAAGTACTTTTGCCATCTCTCATCCTACACCAACAAAATATCGGATACATGCAGCTTTCTAATGCGTGGATATATCGAACAGAGCAAGAATGTCAATGGGAGCGGCATTATTGTAAAGGCTTGCATTCAAAAGGGTGGTATAAAGTCCTACACATTAAAATAAAAAACATAAACGTCAACTCCATGCTTTATACAGTTTGGCCTTAAGCTTCCGGCGACAAAGGCTATTCGCGACTCCAGCGACCTATATGGGGCGATACCACCCAACAAACATGGCGGCGGGGTCCAGGTCGCGTCGGCTCGGCCGGACCGCCTGAACGGGTGGCGCACTCAATTTAACAAATTTTCTTTTGTTTACTGCCCAATTTTATAGGTATTTGAATTGAGACGGTTAAGTGCAGCCGGTGCACATAAACGTGCAGAGCAGAGTTCTGTTTACCCGGTGTTTTTTTGTTCTTTTCATGTCAAACTTTCGTTTCGGAGATTTCGTTCAAAACCGAATATATGGGCTCCGGAGAGATGGTAATAGACTCTAATCAGTTTTGATCAGCTAAGGAGAGCCGCGATGACTACAAAATTGTTCCACCAAGCGTAATTTTCAGCTAACTCGCATGCCTCGACCATGCGACTTATCTGTCCGCGAAATCGAGCTTTTGTGCGTATCTGCGTTTAAGAAACAGCTCCAGTCGTCTGCTCGGTCAACAACACAGGCTGCAGAAAAATTAAGAAAATTTAGCAAGCGCTTCTTGAGCCAAGGAGCATGTTAACCCGCTGGCGCCTCACTAAGCAGCTGATACTCGTATTTTAATTCAAGTTTTAGTAGGCAATCGAGAAGTCATTTTGACGAGCCGGCTATGTATTATATTACGTACTATGTCCCACTAAAGCGATATTAGTATATTCTTCGGGTTGAAATATGAGCTTAGTTGACTAGCTATTAGGTGAACTGCTGAATAAAAGTATATTTGACAGACAGAGAGATACTACTAAAACTTACCCAAATGGTTCTAGCCGGTAGCACGGAGACGAATGCGGACAAACTGAAGAGAGTCTTCATCGGAGATTCACGCAGAACCTCTCTGCATTGAACTCGACTTCGAATTCTGAACGGTGACAATGAGTATTTTTTGTGGCCGGTCCACCTGAGCAATGTAGACGTATATTGTTGCTGGCTTCGACGGGGGTGTAATATAAATATTGGACGCGCAATAGATCACAATGCCATGACAGCTTCTAACTTTGCGAGACGCGTCCCTTACCTTTTGAAAGCAGACAATTTCCCTCATTAATCATATGCAGCGAGCAGGTTTTCCTGAATCAAGTAATTGCAAAATCAGGCCAACTCCTTCAGTGTGGTCCAGAGACTTTTTCGGTGAAAAGCAGCCAAGGTGAATAGCCAACGAACCGACCGGCGTGGTTGGCTAGAACTTGAAGTTAATCAAACACAACCAAACTCAAGAAAAGCAGCTATCGAACCTTTCCATTCACTTGACCGCAACATTCATGTTCCCTCCAGTGAAACACCTCGTCTGTCGTCCTCCGTCCACTGTTCAACATCCTTATAAAGAAACCACTTATCAGTTACCAAGTAGTCGTCACCCTGAATTTGATTCGAGACAGACAAGAAATCAAAACGTTTTTCCGTGATTCCTCCCCATCCAAGAAATCGAAAGCACGCGACCGTGTGTTATGGAGTTAACGGGCTTTCAAACACGCGATGGAAAGAAAAAATCTACTGAGGCTTTACCACACTAATGAACAGTTAGGCAAACTTAAGATATTTTGAACCTTCGCCAAATTACATTGTTCGGCACCGCGCCGACAACACGTGTCCGCGAGAGCCACCAGAGACGCGGAGGGGCGCGGAGCGACCTGGTCCGGCTGGTTCCCGGTTTTCCCACTTGGTGGCATCCTGTTTGCTGGAGTCGCGAATATCACATTACCAGTGAGTTGAGGACAAATAATTGTTTTGGGGCCTTATTAAGAACAGATATCACAAAATAATCATGTTTTTGTTGGTTTTATCAAACACTGTGTCCTTTACAACCACATATCCCCCTGCTTGCGGTTTTCAAAAGGGTATAACATATAATGAAATTATTTTCCTCCGAGCTGTTGCTTGTAAAAAAAAATAGAATAGGGAACGAGCGAAGTTAATTTAAAACTGGCTTTGTCCTAAGCTACACGGAAGCGTGACACAAAGGGCGCAGAATGTAAAAGTTTGATAAAATGTCGATAGTAAAATAGGATTTCACTTCTTTAATTTTATTAGGCCTCAAAGTGCTACCATAGATATTTAAATAATAGCCGCCGATATCACCATATTTCCTGGCTTCTTGATGGCTCCCTTGCGTGACAGCACTTGAACTGTGATGACCGGAGTGAGCATAGCTCTAAACCCAAAATGGAAATAGCCAAAAATGTTAAGAGCCTTACAGGTTTTGATTTAGTTACTGCTGAACGTATACGTTTCAATGAACTCGAGTGAGCTAGTGAAAATGTGACTCCTTCACCCCATGTAAAGTTTCAAAGAGCTCTCCTGTATCGTGAATTAAATCACTCGCAGTTTGGCGTAATGCTCTTTGGCGGAGGTTAGTTGCAGGGTGGGGTACTCTCTGGTGTCAAATTAGTAATGTCATGGTGTCTGGAACGCGTCTATGACTAATGTGTCTACCGGGTTAAAAAAAGTGGTTCCTCGATTTCTGGCTGATGACGCCCTAAAAGCGTCATGCTGTCGCCGGCCTCGATTCTGGAGGGCGCCACAGCGGAGATCGCCGATGTGACAGACGCCTGCTCTGCTCCAGGTCACTCTTCAGCTGGACAGCCCACGGAAGCCTCGGCAGCCACGAGTTGAAATGCTACGACGACAGCGACACCGATATTCGCTCGTACGTTTCGCCAGCATTTCTTCCACCAACCGCCAGGATCGCGACATCCGGCAGCAAGACACTGCGGCTTTTGCGAGCACTTCGGGACCAGTTTCGATGCGTGGGTGGAATAGGACGTTAAATGCACCAGACGGAGACGCTATCCAATCACCGTAGCAACGGGGGTTCCAGCACTGGTGATTTTCATTCTAGTTGTCAAACATGCGCGTGTTTGCTGCATTCGTTCAGCTGGGCATACGTGCGCGTCGTTATACGAAGGATGCCGTTTCACAGCGAATATCCCGCCTTATGATATGGGAAGGGTTCTTCAACCCTCGGATTCCCGGGTTGCGGGTACACCAGATGTAAGGACCGCTGGGGTCATCGACAATGTTTATATACAGATGTTTACATTAAAACTATCTTGCATCGTCTGTCCAAGGCCGGGCCTAGATTCTCTTGCCGCGTCTTTTTCTCTCTCTCTCTCTCTCTCTCTCTCGGGCTTCCCGCGTCTGTTTTTAAAGCGTAGCTCTTAGGCGCCCGTTTCCGGTTTGAGCGGCGTAAGCGTCGGCGTCGGCGTCGCCGTAACCGCGAGGTGCATGATGGGTAAATTTTCCCGCTACATTTAGCGGAAATTTTCCCCGCTAGATTTACCGGATTTACCGCTAGCCCAGTGATAAATTCTCTCGCTAAATCTAGCGGAAAAATTTCCCGCCAAATCTAGCGGAAAATATTCCGGCTAAATTTACCGGAAAATTTTTCCCACTAAATTTAGCGGAAAAGATTCCCCACTAGATTTAGCAAAAAATTCCCCACAAAACCTAGTGGAGAATTTTCCCCGCTAAATCTAGAGGAAAAATTTCCTCGCTAAATCTAGCGGATAAATTCCTCCCTAAATCTAGCGGCAAATATTCCCCGCTAAACTTCGTTTAAATAATTCCCCACTAAATTTAGCGGAAAACCTTCCTCGCTAAATGTAGCGGATAAATTCCCTCGCTAAATTTAACGGAAAAATTTCCCCGTCAAATCTAGCGGAAAATATCCCCCGCTAAATTTAGTGGACAATTTTCCCCGTTAAATCTAGCGGAAAAGATTCCCCGCTAAATTTAGCGGAAAACTTTCCCTATTAAATCTAGCGAAAAAGTTTCCCGCTAAATCTAGCGGGGAAATTGTCCCCGCAAAATTTAGTGGAAATAATTTCCCGCTGAATCTAGTGGAAAAATTTCCTCGTTAAATCTAGCGGAAAACAAATTCCCTCGCTAAATCTAGCGGATAAATTTCCTCGATAAATTCAGCGGAAAATATTCCGCACTAAAATTAGCGGAAATAATTCCCCGCTAAATTTAGCGGAAAAAATTCTCCACTAAATTTAGCGGAAAAGCTTCCTCGCTAAATCTAGCGGAAAAATTCCCTCGCTAAATCTAGCGGAAAAATGTCCCCGTCAAATCTAGCGGAAAATATTCCCCGCTAAATTTAGCGTAACATTTTCCCCGCTAAATATTCCCCGCTAAATTTAGCGGAAAAATTTCCCGTTAAATCTAGCGAAAGATTTTCCCTGCTAAATCTAGCGGGAAAATATTCCCGCTAAAATTAGTGGAAAAGATTGCCCGCTAAATTTAGCGGAAAAATTTCCTGTTAAATTTAGCGAAAAATTTTCCTCGCTAAATCTAGCGGGGAAATTTTCCCCGCTATATTTAGCGGAGATAATTCCCCACTAAATTTAGCGGAAAAATGTTCTCGCTAAATCCAGTGATAAATTCCCTCGTTAAATCTAGCGGAAAAATTTCCCATCAAATCTAGTGGCAATATTCCCGGCTAAATTTACCGGAAAATTTTTCCCACTAAATTTAGCGGAAAAGATTCCCACTAGATTTAGCAAAAAAATTCCCTCACAAAACCTAGTGGAGAATTTTCCCCGCTAAATTTAGCGGAAAAGTTCTCCGCTAAATTTAGAGGAAAAATTTCCCCGGTAAATTTAGCAGAAAAATTTCCTCGCTAAAGCTGGGGGAAAATTTCCCCGCTAAATCTAGCGGGAAATTTTCCCCGCTAAATTTAGAGAAAAAACTTCCCCGCTAGATTTAGCGGAAAAATATCCCCGCTAAATCTAGCGGAAATTTCTCCCGCTAAATTTAGCAGAAAATTTCCCCGCTAACTTTAGCAGAAAAATACCGCACTAAATTTAGCGGAAAAACTCCCGCAAATTTAGCGGAAAAATTTCCCACTAAATCTAGCGGAAAAATTTCCCCGCCAAATTTAGCGAGGAATTTTTTGCGCTAAATTTAGCGAAAAATGATTCCCTAAATGGAGGCGAGCAGAGAGGAGCAGGGGCATAGCCCCCTTTCCGTACCTGCCCCCTCCTCCTCAAGAGCTGCGCTCTAATTCGGCGTTACAGAGAGTTGTAAGCGTCTTTCATTTTTCTTCTTCAATGTCCCCTTGTATGCACAAAAGTTTGAACACCCTGGCAGCATGATCTGTCCAACCAGGTTACCCGCATGTGGATCATTTTCGGCCACCATCTCCGCGAGGTGGCCAAGCGCACTGTAAATGCACGCGAGAAGGGTTTAGACGTTAGATAAAAGGTCGACGCAAAAGTATGGACGGGAGTTTCTCGGGACGTGGCGCCTAATTATGAATACGTGTTCTTGAACCATTGTGCCGTGTCATTCTCCGACGCGGGTAACAATGAGCGAAAATCCAACAGGGTACATGTGTCTTTCAGTGGAGACAAAACAGCAATTACGCGTCGTTCTCGCGCCACCTTCAAAATTAGATAACAAACATGACTTCCTTCACTCTCATCAATCAGCTGAGCGTTACAAAATTAATTTCTATTAATAGGTAAAATAAATTGCAAAAAGTATACTTTAAGGTACCTTCGTACCTTAAAAGGTGTATTTCTTGTGGCTGTAGTTACATTAATTCTCAGGATAGGTTTTTATTATTCTAGCTTCCTGACCGGTTATAAAAATTTCTATGCAGTTAATCTTAAATCACAGACCTTACACAAAACGCATGCAGGCTAGATTGCAGCATACTCACCCGGCCTGTACATTGATATTGATTTTTTTCTTGAGATTCTCCTTGATAATAACGATCGACTGATTTCATTTTGAGCAAACGGGTTCTACGGGCTGCATCATCTTGTCCTGCGCGACCAATCAAACTTGACGAACCAAGCAAGTAAGCGCCCCGCTTATCGACTGTGTATGATAGTTTTTTTTCGTCTCGTATCTTTATTTGCGCCAGGCCAGATATGTTGAACTTCCTTTCCAAGTCTGTGTCTATACCTTCTGAGTGATCCTTCAATTTTATTGTGGATTTGGTTATCTTCAGTTTGTGATAAATGAGGTAAAGGCAGCATAGACTCAAATGCATATCATGTCAAAACATATTTGTAGTTTACTCCGTGCTGTTTTAAATTGTAGGTATTGTTGTAAAACACTAAGTGTAAAGGCACGTTGTTTCTTTAACCCCTTTCTATTGTAAGAAACGTTTTAGTGTTTCGAGCTAACCTTCTCCTTGTAATGTTTTATAGACGTTTCTGCCGGTTACATTCTTGTTGTAAAGCTATTTTTCTAGCGTCATTCGGGGACAGCAAAACAAACAAAAAAAAGACTTAATGGGAGCCTCGGCATGAACGCTCATTTGTGCACTATACTATACTATTATTTCATTATTCAAGCTTCTAACAAAGTGAACATGCTCTCAGATCACTTAGGCGTAGACATTTGGGTGACCATGTTGAGCGAAATTCGGTGCTTTTAGACTACAGTCGTATGAAGCTCCACAAAAGGCGTGGAGTGGGAAGTTAATTCTTATTATGGCTTGCCCCCAGGTAAACCTTGAATAGTGCTCGTCCCACTATAAGAGAGCTCTTTTCATTGGTAGGCACCAGGTAAATTACGCCAAATGCCTCCGTAACCCATCATAATATAGACCCTCGTGGGATGACCGATTTACAAATAGACTTCCTTTTGTCACAAGCCTGTTGAGCTTGCTTAGAGAACTAACTTATTGTTGTTGAATATATCAAGCGAGGAAAAATTTCAATTCAGGATTGTGGTAATTCAAACTTCAATACCGTTCTGTAATATTAGTAAAACAATGTATCTCTACTAAACACAATACCCGAGTGGTGCTTTCAGAGTAACACGAAAATATAGGACGCAAGGACGACGGAAAAATCCTTCCGTCGTCCTTGCGATACTGTTTAGTGATGTTTACCCAACTAGCCCACTAGATGATTTTAATGCTTTCAGAGTCACTGTGTACCTCTTAATTGTCCCTGCACTTAGTGTATCCTCTAACCACTCAACGGCCATCCTAATTGTTAAATTTGCATTGTACCCAATTTTGAGGATACTTATTAAGTGTTATATGTACGCAGTAGTTGTTTTTACGCTTACCAGAAATATCAGTTGACCTGTGTCATTGCTCTGATCACTGTACAAAGTTTTAGATCGCGGCTCTTAGGCGCCCGTTCCCGGCTTGAGCAGCGTCGCCGTCGGCGCAACCGCGCGGTGCATTATGGGACGCGTGACGTCACTGATGACGTCATCAGTGACGTCACTGATGACGATGCCAATGCCGGTGACGTCATCAGTGACGTCGTGATGACGTCATCATTGATGATGACGATGCGGATGCCGATGACGTCATCGGCATCCACATCGTCGTCATCTCACTGATGACGTCATCGTCACGTGACGTCCCCCAGGTCACGTGACCCCCCCCCGAGGTCATGTGACCCCCCAGGTCACGTGACTCCCCTCACCCTCCAAAGGTCGTGTGACCCCCAGTACCCTTCCCTCCTCCTCCTCAAGAGCTGCACTCTAGTTCGGCGTTACAGGGAGTTGTAAACGGCTTTCATTTTTTGAAATTATGCTAAATAACCATCTATTCGTGTATTTTTGCCAAACTATTGTACCTGAACAGCATGGATTTTTGAGAGGCCATTCGGTAGAAACGAATTTGTATTCCTTTCTGCATGACGTTGTGCCAATTGTTCATAGCCGTGAGCAAATAAATGTATCTTTTGACATGACGAAGGCATTTGACAAAGTGGATCACCGGCTCCATTTGGTAATGCTAAACGTGTATGGTATGTGCCCCAGGTATGGCAACTTGTTTAAAAGTTACTTGTGTAAACACCAGAACTTGGTACGTGTGTCTGGTAGACCCTCCCACCCTTTCTTAGCAACGTCAGACGTCCCTCAAGGCCGCAATCCTAGCTCTCTCCTATTCTTTTTTAAGGCATTACATTGTGCGCTACCTGCTTCAATATTCTTTTATTTGTTGATGACATCAAATTGTTTCGGTTGACGAATACACTAGAAGAGTGTGTCTGTCTTCAACGTGATGTGTGTTCTACCCTCTAGTGGTGCTTGTGTAAGGGTCTGGTTCTGAACGAATCAAAACCAAAAGTTATTTCTCTAAGTAGAAAACGGTACATTACGCAATTCTGCTGCACTTTAGATACTACAGTTATCAGCCGTGTATATCTGATTTGGGAGGTGGGTGTTTATATAGATACTGAGAATTTTTCAATCATCAAGCTACGCATGTTGTCAATACATCTCTATGCGTTTTAGGTGTCCTAACGCGTGTATCTAACAACGATAGGAAAATAATGTATTTTTTCATGTTATTTCAATCCCTTGAACCAAGCCGCCTTGAGTTTGCCTCAGTCGTGTGGAACTCCATTGGAGTGACCGAATTGTTTAGTATTGAGCATATCCAAAGAAAATGCATAAATGTGTTTTGTGCTCGTTATTTACAACCCAGTGCATTTTACGGCTATAATAAAATGTGTAGTCTGGTTGGCTTAATATCTTTGTGTACTAGACGGATGATTCGGGATTTTATGTTCTTGTGCAATGTTGTAAATAATTGTCTAGACTCCTCGGCGCTACTGTGCAGTGTATGTTTCCGACTTCCTCAAAAGGTAATCCGTGCTCACTCCTTATTTTATCATTTAGCTTTGTACAAAACTGATTCCATGACTCGTTTGCAACTGGTTTTTGACAGATTTTAATCTAGCTCAGGTGATCTTGTTACTGACATTTTTGGACCCGAAGGAAAATTTCGACAAAGCGTTGATGTTTTCTTTCATCCTGATATTTAGACCTTGGTTTTTGGATTGTATGTGATGTTTTTCAGTGCTCCAGTAAAAAAAGCATAGGACTGTTTGTCTGGCACTCAAAATAAAATATGCAAATAAATCAATTAAGTTATGCAGACTTGCTTGCTGACGATGCCGAAGAAGAGCAACTCTTGCTCTCCGTCAAGTTGCAAAACACACTTCCCACGTTGCCAAGATAGGTAATATTATTTTTAATAAATATGAGTGTTGTTTTATTGTTTTTGAAAGCCATCTTCACGATTTGCTTGAAAATATATTATAATCGACGTTCATTAGGCTGCGTAAAAACTCCGACTTAAAAACATTAAAAACACACATAAGGTGCAAGTAGTGAAACAAAACCAGGGTTGGCAGTTTATATTCGAAATCAATCGAAATTACCAATCATTAATTATACAGATCTACTCTTGGAAATAGGGACCAAACCTGACCAAGTGGCTCTTTATGTCGCTTAAATCGTCCATGCGATTGAAATATGAAATTGGCTGTATGCATGCATATAAGTCCAAAGATTAGTCTGCCTTCAAAGCCGTATAAAACTCTGTTTCTATTACAAATAGACATTTGCTCTTCTTCGGTGCTGGTCATTTGAAGAAGTCTCTGAGGTAGGGTAAGGCGGTAAAAAATTCGACATTTTGAGGTTAGGGCCATCTGAACTCAAATCTGACAATGTGAATAATTAGACACGTTGACTGCATGTGCTGACACTTTTTCGCTTTACCTCATACGAAATCTTCTACAATTGGTGGAAACACGCTAGCAAAAAAATGCGTAGTATCATTGGTAGGTCCACGTGCTGCCAAATGTCGAAAAATTCTGGACTTTCGTTTTAATGGAGGCATGGAGCTGCGCATAAAAAATATAGTACGAATGCAAGTTATTATTGTATTTCTCCGTTTTATTAGCTAACTGTGGATAATCATTTCACTGTATAGGATTTGGATTGTTATGGCGACAAAGTTATTGAAATAGAAGTATATGAAAGGGAAAAATGCGAAAATATAGCCATCAACTTGCGTAAACTGATTTTTGGCGGGTTCAGTGTTTCTTTCGGAGCTTTATTTTTGTTTTCCTCTTATTCATTAAAAGTGTCCAGACGCTCAACAAAACCAAAAGAAGAAGCACCCAAGGCTTTATGATGTGAAAATTACACGAAGGAAGCATTAGAAAATGTGCACCAGCATCGTACAGAACTCCCGTTGAAGTCAAAGCCCTCCGAGTACCTATGGATGCACTTCAAAGACGTTCATGAAAACTCCAAGAATATAAAGAGTAAGTAATTTATAAAAGTCATCTTTGATGCAAACAACGATATTTTTCAATCGAGCAACAAAAAGAGATATCTAAGAATATTGTGTGTATGAAGAATTTTTCTTTTTCGGCGCACGTGTACACTATTGAAAAATCTTATTTGCATGAGAAATTTCTGCGTCCATTAAACACATATGAATCAAACAAGATATAGAAGAACATAGAACGAACCATATAAGATATATAAGAACATATAAAAACCGTATAAAATATTTCTGAGAACTTTCTTATAAGTTTCTTATATGATTAATATATTCGTATCTGTCTTATACAGTTCTTATATAGTGCTTATATGGTTCTTATATGTTCTTATATGTCTTACATAGTACTTATATGGTTCTTATATGTTATTCTATATCTTGTATGATTCAGATATGTTTATTGGACACAAAACATTTCTCATACAAATGGATTTTTCACTAGGGAAGGACGCGCAATGTATAGTTATATGCCTCCTTGAAATAAATAAGACCGAGGAGGAAGATTATTCAGGCTGATGAAGATCGCCTGACGACCCTTCGTTCACTGAATAAACCCGTAAAGTGGAAGCGTTTTGTTAACCGCGCAACGAGCGCCAATGAATCAAATCAAATTTGGCGGTCTCACGTGCCAAACCAACGAAGCGCATCTGGCCCACCTCGGCGGACGACTGACGATTAATTTAAACCTCCCAGGGGTATTTGGGCACGCAATCGAAAGCTCGGTTAGAAAGCGCCATCTCCCTCAATAGGCCACCGTCAGATTGCAGGCACCTCGGCTGGGATCCGAAACCGCCACCTGGCGATCCGTAGGCCTGGATTAGCCTCGACGCCCCTGTGCAACGAGGCGCGAAATGAGACTGGCAGTGCCTGGTGTGCAAAAAAGTAAGGAACAAAACAGCTCTCTGTTTTGTGTGGATAAAATACGCGGCTTGCGAAGACTGGGCTCACGAGGATCGCGGTGTGGCCCACGGAGTACACTTTAAATGTTCCGAAAGCAAGAACTGAGCCGCCTCTTTGTACTAACCGGGCGTCTCATTTTGCCCTACAAGGTGTCTTTTAGAGCGCAGCTCTTAGGCCTCATTCACATAGCCGTCGCCTCTCCCGTCCCGTCACCGTCACGGGAGCACGCCGGGACGGGGACGCGACGGCGGGGTGTCCGAACAGGCCGCGCAAGCAAAGCGACGGAGGCCGCGACGGCAGGATTGGATTGGATCGGATTGCTTATTCATTCAACTTAAATTACAAAATAAAGAGATAATTGTGCCTGAACAGTAGTGCGCACGTTTCTTTTTTTGTAAATTAAGGATTTGCGTCTGCTACCAGCAATTCCCGGCGAAAAGGAACAAGAAAAACAACGCAACAAGCGTTGGCTCACTGTTGGCAACCGAACGATGAAAAATCTTCCAAACTTAGCGAAACTTTTCTATTTTGTGATTGGTCGGTTTTCGATGGGGGCGGGACTCCGTCATCCGCCGGGACGCCGGGACGACGGTGCCGTAGAGCAGCTCCCTACGTCGCCCGGCACCCGACGGGGCTCAGCTTTCCGTCGAAAACCGGGCCGAAAATCCTCTCCCCTGACGGGAACGCCCCTCGCGACGGTGACGGGATGGGAGAAACGACGGCTGTGTGAATGAGGCCTTGAGGGTGTCCAAACAGGACACTACGATACGCACGACTCCTGCAAGTCGTTGCTGCGCGCCGCTGGCTCCGCTTCCGGCCGTCGGAGGGAAACTTCCCTCCCGTCAAAGCAGCCGGGGGAAGCGTCCCCCGCTAGATCTCCCCCTCGCTTCCTCCACGGCGGCCTTGCTCTGCTCATCACGTGGGTCCGGAGAGCCACTCACACGCTCTCTTGGCTGTCGGTCAATCGCTCAAGGCCTCCGCCGCTTTGGGAGTCCCGAAAATGGGAAAGGGAAGACTCGAGTGTGAGGGGGCAAGCCAGGAGCCAGGCGAGCGCGAGCCCGCGTCGTGTCCAAGGTCGTGTCATCGTCCAGCAGTTCTGTGGATTGGATCGGATTCCCGCGGCTCTTGTTCCTAACGTACCTCGTATAGACAAACAAACCTGGTTGGTTTGAAATTTAATAAAATAAATGCTATATTCTTAAGTTCTCAGTGTTTCTACATACAACTAAAAGTCTCCCTTTTGCGCACTGCACTTTATTAATTTTTTCGAGCTACGAGCGCGGATTCTGACGAAAAAAAGCTGAGCCGGGGCGGCCGAAACGCGCGCTTCGACGCAGGGATCTCTCAAATCCACCCGAAGCCGGACGGACTCTTTGGCCTTCCTGCCGAGGTGACGGCGGTAGCAAGGTCGGCGACTTCTTGAGCCGCGGGAGATAGACAGGCATCAGGCATACCATTGGCAGGTGGCGTGTGACGTCAAGTCTGACGAGCACCGACGTCAACGACAAGTGGAGAAGGCGAGGAGGCAAGTCGTGAATGTGGCTTGGCCAGCTTGGCCGGTGTCCAAACAGACATTCGACCGACGACTCCCGGACGGTTCAATTTTGACGACTTTTGCAGGAGTCGTGTGGTTTGTAGTAGCCTGTTTGGACAGGCCTTTAGGCGCTCGTTTCCGGCTCGAGCGGCGTCGCCGTCGGCGTCGGCGCATCCGCGCGGTGCATTATGGGACGCGCGACGTCACTGATGACGTCATCAGTGACAATGACGATGACGATGCCTATGACGTCATCAGTTACGATGACTATGACGTCGTCAATGACGGTGACGATGATTATGGCATCATCACGATGACGTCATGTGACGTCACTGATGACGTCATCGTCATGGAGAACGTCATCAGTGGCGTCACCAGTGACGTCACGCGTCCCATAATGCACCGCGCGGTTACGATGACCCCGACGGCAACGCCGCTCGGAGAGAGGAGTAGCAGACGGGATGAGGAGTTGAGGAGGAGGGAGGAGAGGATACCCTCCCTCAGTACCCTTCTCTCCTCCTCCACAAGAGCTGCGCTCTAATTCGGCGTTACAGGGCTTTAATTTGTTTTGCCCTGGGGTACATTAGACATTTGTTATTTGTTATTATCAATAGATATTTCATAGTTCTACAAATGCAAACTTAGTCATTCTTAGTGACAGCAATGAAAAAACGCTAGACAATATTGTTGTATAATATTTTTTCTTTCAATTCTCAACAAACAAATAGTATCGATTTGCCAATTACTGTCTCATTTTGCCCAGCTCTACCCTACACAGCGTAACACTCTTAAAGCAAACAAGAAGTTACATTTTTTTATTCTCTTCAAATCAACAGGTTGTCCCCAAAACTTCTAGTTCAGTAGAAACTGCTCATTGAAGGGATTTACCTGAGCTATAAAATGTGATGTTCTCCTATACACTGCCAAATTCGAATGCAAAGAATCACCGATTGCGTGTTCTAGCTTACACTATAGCGCAGTGCAACGAGGGTGGTTTAACAGAACCACATAGCTGAAACGCTGGCGAGCACACAAAACGAGACAAATCCAAAATTCCAAACGACCACGAAAAGAACATAGAAAACGAGATATGAAACAATGAGATCTATTATCCACTCCGTTGTTTGTTGTTGATGTTTTTTTTTTTGCAACGTTGTAAAACCGAGCATATAAGATCAAATAATTTCGGATAGCGAAAGAAAGGAACGTCACACAGGGAGTAGAAACGAGTGAGGAGAGGCTATGCAAGGTGTTCTAATGTTAATTTTAGCAGATTCATTCTAGAAAAGGTCATGAAAGATACACTATTTTTTATGTGCAAATGCGTTATACGGCCAGGAAGGCATAATATTTATTTGGACAAACATATAATTCCATACGGAAACCTGCTGAGCATCGTTTCGAACAACCATATCGCCCAATTTTAAAAATATTTGAAGCAAGTGTCAAGCTCTAGGGTGCGCTAATGTTTGTACTAGTACAACAGGCACAACATTGGCGGTCCGAAAACGAGGATGAAACAATTTTCACCTGCTTTCTCGGAGAGCAAGCCTTGCGCCTGTTGTACGACCGGGAACATTAGCGCACCACGGCACTTACAACGTGGTTCATATATTTCTAAAATCGACTGATTTAGTGCTTTTAAATTATGCAGAGCAAGTTTCTAACTTGAATCACACGCTTTGCCTTACTAATTATAAAAGGTAATACCGAATTGTAACCTAATTATTCGACATATCCTGATGACCAGTATTCTATATTTTGTCCCCGCTGACAGTATAACTCACCTGCAGAGACCGCAGTACTCTCACTTTCACGGCTTTATTACTGCGATAGCTGTTAGTGAGACACTTCGCGTTTTGGCGACGTCGACCGAGCTCCATATCGACGCGGGCCATTTTCGGCACTACGCCGAAACATTGCACGGGCCGCTGATAACTAGATGACAAGGAAGCAAGATAACATGCACGGCCATGCATGGTAGCAAGATAACATGCATGTCCAGTAAAACAGTACCCGCCAGGGCAATCTGTCCATGTACTGGGGTAGGTGCCCATGCGACTAAGAATTAGCACAAACAGCAAGTCATGGGACATATACTAATAAAACTGTCTTAATATTTTACGATGCATTGTGTATCGAAGTCAAGGGTAAAGCATGTGTGCTAGTGCTCCGTCAATGCACCTGACAGATAAAGCTTTATTTTCTAATCGAATAGCCAGAGAGATAGTATTAATAGTGTAGGTTTGTTTCAATAAACCTTCATTTGAAAAGTGCACTTCGTCTTATCTACTTCCTTGTCCATGTTTATTCGGCGCTTTTCCTTTAGCACGTGTGACGATTTCTACCGAAGAGACGTACGGAAACACGCTTCCCTCTTACGCAGACAGCCGAAATGCTCTATGCTTAAAAAGCAACTCCTGTCAATATTTTCTTTTAATTTGGGATTATGACTGTTTTTAGCTACACCACCGTCCCTAAATTACAAGCTATAATTTTGTTTTCGATATTGTGTGCCGTTGTGCCGTTTTATAAATATCCCGGCTCAAAGTTTGGTTTCGGATGTCCACGGCAAAACCGAAACTATCCGCTAGAGGATGGCAAACACTGATCACCAGCCGGACGTTCGCGACGTGCGTCACAAGGGTGCTGCGGTACACGCTGAAACCAATCAACCGTAGCTCAACCGCAACGTGACGTCACAGGTAGCTGCGCCAGTGTTCCTTGACCTGGCTTGCCGCCCGCTGAAGAGCAGCTAATCGCATCTTCAAAGTCGCTTTTAGTGAAGTACGCGGCTTCAATATGAAGAGACGTACAAAAGAAGATGAAGAGACGTATTTCGGCTGTGATCATATTTCGTGCCACTAAAGCGCTACCAGTCACTCATTTCTGTTACGCTTTCGAACAGAATCGCCCTTTAATAGACCCTCATTGGTTCCAAAACGCTATGCAATTTCTTTCTTGTGTGTTACTCGGTTTAATAAGACACGCCTACGCGGACTCTATAGTGCGCTCTCGGACCTTTACCTTTCATTTAGTCCATCTTCTCTGAAATGACACCTTAGCCGCTCCGACGTCACACATCAGGTGTTGCTCTGTTTCACCTCGCTAATTGCGTAAGTGCTTTTTTTATTTATTTTTTCTCGTCTCTTTGAATTAAAATCAAACACCATGTATAAATAATCATTGTTATTTTACCAAATTTGGCTGAAGGAAGTGTTTGATTTAAAGTGTATATTAAGATGAGCCTTTGGTCAGAAAGTCAAATATAGTTCTAAGTGGTTTTATTTGTAGCACGAACAAGTGGACGCTCAGTCCGAATCAGACAGTCCATAATCTGCACGGGGTTAAGGCCCACGCCGCGGCGTTTTCTTTCGTATTCTTACGTTACTTTATGCGTCGCCGGCACATGCATCCTTAAAATGTCGCGTGCAAAGCTATCACGCTTCATACGAAGCACGGATGCAACGGTGATTCTCAACGTAAGCAGTAGTACGTTCTCGTAGCATAACGCAATGTGAGAAAACAGGACGGTGTGAACCGTCCTTTATACTGTAAATAAATTAAGCAACCGCTCGTGTTGAGTGCATGGCGACACTGGAGACGCGAGAGCGTTCATCGGAAGTGCACTCTCTCAGTAAAGGCTGGTTCACGAAGCCCGTTTATTTGCGTTACAAAGCTGACGTACGCTAAACATCCATTCACATAGGCGCACTTGCTTACGTTTTGTTACCTTACGTTAAGAATCACCGGGACATCAGTGCCTTAAATATTGCGGACAGAGTTGGTCCTTACACTGGTTGCCATGCTTCGTACAAAATACAGATGTCCCGGTGACTCTCGTCGAAAGCAGACGTAAACTCCCGTAACGTAATATAAATAAATTGCACTCTAAAAAAAAAGGTGTAAAAGGGTGTATCGTTACACCCTTTGTCCCATATATTACACCCCAAAACGACATTTCTTCATTTCAGAGCCCTATAGCCGAACAGACGGCCCCAAATTTTACGAGGGACTTGATAACGGTGCGATATAACTTTCTAAATAGCTAAGGTGGGTATCAAAGAACACATAAAGAAAACACCGAGTTTTTACAGTAGGGCCAAGAAAACCCCGATCATTTTTTTTTGTAGTCAGTAAAACGTACATTAGCTATTTTAATAAGTTGTACCACACGGCTATCAAGCCCCTCGTAAAATTTCGGGCCGTGTGTTCGACTGTAGGGCGTTGTACGTCAAATTGAAGTTTTGGGGTGTATTATATGGGACAAAGGTGTAACGATACACCCTTTTACACCCTTTTTTCATGAGAGTGTGGGCTGTGTAAACCAGCCTCTACGTCGAGGGCAAGTTACCGGCACATTCGTGCTTTCTATTCTGCGTGCCAAGCTACTCTTTGAACTGGTTGTAACGCTTCGTACGAAGCATGAGTTGGCCGGTGAGTGTCGGTCGTATCTCAACGTAAACATATACAGGGTGTTTCACGAAAGGTGGACAAATTCGATATTGCGAAAACTACGTGTCGCAACAAAGAGAGGCTTGTGTCTTTTTGGTCCTGGGCCAGGGGCCTATTTAGGAAAATTATTAAAGTCCAAGATAATTAAATTGTTAATTATTTTTGCGTAATTAACCTTTTTTAATATTGTGTTTAAGGGCATAGTTTCAATTAGAAAATTGCTCAGCGTCATCGAAAAACACTAAATCAACAAATTGCAGAACGATAGAAGGCATGCGAAACATTTTACGGCTTTCTGAAAAACCGTACAAATTCGACGGGTTTTTAAGTTTCGGTTTGCTATCAGAGCGCATCTCCCGCCCCGGCAGCACCGCGCCCCATGGAGAGATAGTGCATCCGACCTCTGCTGCGCTGTCATCGCGCGACGCAGCAGTGGCTGGTTGCACTATCTCTCTACGGGGCGCGGTTTCGCCGGGGCTGAGATGCGCTCCGATAACAAAGCGAAACTTAAAAACCCGTCGAATTTGCACGGTTTTTCAGAAAGCCGTAAAATGCTTTGCGTGCTGTCTATCGTTCTGCAATTTGTCGATTTAGTGTTTTTTGACAATGCTGAGCAATTTTCTAATTTAAACCATGCCCTTAAGCACGAAATTAAAAAGTAAATTACGCAAAAATAATTAACAATATAATTATTTCGGACTTTAATAATTTTCCTAAAAAGGCCCCTGGCTCAGGACCAAAACGACACAAGCCTTTTTTGGTGCGACGCGTAGTTTTCGCAATATCGAATTTGTCCACCTTTCGTGAAACACCCTGTATAAGCTTCGTAAGGTAAAAATACGCTGCTATGCTAACCAGCCTTTACAATATGTCGAAGTTACGAGCTCGCGCCGGCATCGTTGGCGTTGTTCCACTTCAGGTGAAACCGAGTATGGTTTGATCGACGAGCTATTCGTCTACCGGTTTTCATTCGTTGGTTCGAATAGCTGATATCAAATACCATGGAGACCAATACTGGAAAAAATCACACGGCGAGCGGGTGAAAACTAATCGCAGTGCCCCTGGCGAGCCAGCAGTCCGCTAGCTGACGAACTCTTCGGAATGCATTGGCTTTGCCTGTCTCAGCACGAGGGAACCAACGAAAAAGCACAGTGACGGTTATTTGACGCTTTGATTGGTAAAATAAATATATATATATATATATATTTACATTTTCATGAGTGAAGAATCTGTTCTTTCATTAAAAATTGTTTCTATTTGATTTTAATGAGCAGTTTTCTATTTTTTTGCCAAGAAATCATTCTGATATCGCAGTTTATGTAAGGCACGCGAAACGCAAATCTTTCTTCGCGCTGTTTTTTGTTTTTTTTATATGTAAACATTATTCTTCAAAGGTCAACAACGGCTCAAATCTAGTGTTCTCATCATTTCGCGTATTACCGTTTTCAAAATGTCTCTCTCAAACTTGTCTCGTTGAAAACACATTATTCCTAATACTAATTCTACCGACACCATCGCCAACTATAAATATAAAAGGCAGCAGAAAACCTATCAGAATATATTTACTACCATGATTTCAATATACTGCGTGAAGATGATTGTCCACATGAGGTACGAGGTCAATATCGAAATGAACGTACATAATCAGTTGATTAACGAAAAAAAACGGAGTTTGAAAGAATACCTGCGTCTCACATGCGAATAAAAAAGAGAGCGTTATAGCGCAAATAAAAATGAAACTCGTTCACAGTAATACAATGCAAAGATTAGGGAATTTTAGAATAACGTACGCAATTTTAGCGCACGCCAGCGCTACATTCAGTGCCTGTATTGGCGCGCTAAGCAAGAGTATTTTAGAAGAGCGTTTCTCTGCATCGACATGAAAGCCCAAACATCTCCTGAGCATCTCACGCTTGCAACGCCACCAAGATACAGTAAAACTTTTTTATTTCACACACGAAATGCTGTAACTTGAGAGAAAAACAAGCTTTCTTTTTGTTCAAGTAATATTTTAGATTTGTTTAATTATGAGAATGCGACGGGATCTGTCGACCGGTCGTGTCCGCTTCCGTCGCCTCGGCAAGAGCGGTCTCTCATTCGCCGAGAAACCTTCGCGCGTCGCAAGCAGCAAGTTGCCGGCGATCTTTGCCCACCTTGCTGGGACTTCCAAAACGTTTCTGACGTGCACTTCCAGAAGGGATGCAATGTTATCCTGCATTGAAAATCGGAGTCGCGAGGATGCCTACGACGTGGCGCTCACGACGCCGCCGAAGCGGCCGCAATCGCGGTCCCGGGAGCTGCCATTTTTTAACTGTGCTAGTCTTGGCTGTAGCCAACTTCTCATCACACATCCTTCTTAGAGGAGCGCGAATACTTTTTGCGTACGCACGCAATTTGTGATAAATAGCGTACGCTAAAATAGTGCACGCAAAACGAAAACCGAAGTTAGCGTTCGGCGCATGCGCAAAGGCAATGACGCCATTCTTTGCGTACGCAAAACTTTATCATGTGCTATTTTAAAACTGCCTATTAAGTCGATGGTATATTTCCTCTGCGCACGATAAACGTCAGCACTCGGGAGACTGTCTCGTTACTGAGTTCGTCTTTCTAATTTTACTATGCATATTTTGGGAGGTTCAGACGTTTTTCTTCCGTCTGCCTTTCTGTTGGTCAGTTATTCCTAACTCCTTTTGCTCGGACCCCGTGTTAGACCCATGGCGCTGTTTATTTGCATTGCTTGTTCTGTATGCTTTCGACTCTTCCTCAGCCACATCGTTGCTTACAAACATCGGTCATCTGTCAGGTTACGCCCGTACTCCTGATTTTCTTTAAACCACAAAAATTTGTTCCGTCTGCAACTTTTTTTGTTTGTCGGATTTTGGCGGATTACAAAACCAATTTTGATTCTAATGTCAATAAAAGCAGACGCAAATAAATGAACCACGCGCGTCAAAGGCCTTGAGCTTTTCTCTTTGGTATTACACTACTGTTGTTGCCACTTTTTCCTTCCTTTCTGTTCCGCCGCCGCACCCCCCCCCCCCCCCGCCCCCGCCCCTTTAACGACCGCCGCCAGTTCATTCTCAACCCTGTCGTTCGACGCCACGGGAGCAAGATGCCCGGGCGGCATTTTCTTCTCATTTTGCTTCACACAAGCGCGTCAACGGTCGTCGTCACCGTGGGATGATTTTGCTACGTGACTTGGGTCGTCTGCAAACTTGTTGTTCTTCTATTCGCGATCACTTTTCCTTTTGGTTTGCAATGGAGCCCCTGAAATACATCCTCTGTTTTAAGTTGCCCTTTATTCTGACTGCTGCAATGTTTGTAAAGTGTTTGTACGGTCATTCATTTTGTCATTTTGTTGTGTTTTGAGTATGTACGTGTCTGTTTCTGGGCACGTCTGCTACTGGTCATAGCTAGAAGGCCTTCTCACGATACCCCCTGGGCCGACTGGCGCGCTGACTTCGAAGTTTGTGTATCTTTTTGTGATCACTTATTCTGAGGAGGCGAAATGACAAAGTTATCACGTTGTACTTCTCACAGGAAAAGTAAGTTTTGAGAACTTAGATCTAACGGATAAAACATTAATGCTGTCGACACGCGAAGCAGTCGTACCTAATGTTTTGAACTTCGTTTATACTGCTTAATACATAAATCAATGTAGTTTTTTGTGCGCGCTATCAATTGAGTGTAATTGTGGTTGTGATCAGTGATTGTTACCGCTGTGCAAACACACTGAACGTGATTCATTGTTTCAGATCTTATCATAGAAAATGGGGCTCGCAAACGTCTAGAATGTCGCGTGGCCTATACTTTTCCCTTGCGTCCTCTGCGTGCAAAGACTCCGGGTCCAGTTGCGGCGCCACTGTCACCGTTCGTCGCGGCTCCCATAGGTTTTCGGAGAACTTTCCAAATTTCGC
Organism: Ixodes ricinus; assembly: GCA_037355805.1. NCBI lineage: Eukaryota > Metazoa > Arthropoda > Arachnida > Ixodida > Ixodidae > Ixodes > Ixodes ricinus. The sequence continues at coordinate 242,655 of JAZHYW010015038.1, read as the reverse complement.
GAAACTATGCTGTATTTGTTGATATCTCTACGCAAATAAGCCGCGTGTGTGTTCATAAATTTCTACTTTTGATTTGCAAATAAATACCCTTTTGATTAGAACTACATGAGCCCGCAAAGAGTTTCACATTACAGTTTTATAAACGAAGTGAAAATGTGTTTTTTGTTGTCCCACAGAATTGATTTAATTTACCAATTTTCATCAACATGTAGTGAGTATAAAATTGGCAATATGTTGTATAAGTAAAATATTTGAAAGTGTTTTCGTCAATATAAAAACTGCACAAAATAGGACGAGTACTTCGTTTGTGGATGTACCGGTAAGGTTTATTATGTTATCCTATTATTTTCAAGCGATAAATTTTTTTTGCTTTTAATGCTTGTGTTTTGCACTGCCTGATTATACAGTGTACTAGGGACAGGGCCTCGTCAAGCAGAGTACCTTCTGCCTTTTCTCCCAAAACCTTCGTGTCAAAAACTCTCTCTCTCTGCTCTCTCTCTCTCTCTCTCTCTCTCTCATATATATATATATATATATATATATATATATATATATATATATATATATATAGGGTGTTCCAGAGAATGCAGGCCAAATCGCTCCTGCGAAAACTACTCATCGCAACGAAAAAAGGCTCGTGTCGTTTTGGTCCTGGGCCAGGGGCCCATTTAGAAAAAATTATTTTTCCGTAATTAACTTTTTTAATATTGTGTTTAAGGGCATGGTTTAAATTAGAAAATTGCTCAGCATCATCGAAAAACACTAAATCAACAAATTTCAGAACGATAGAAGGCGCGCAAAGCATTTTACGGCTTTCTGAAAAACCGCACAAATTCGACGGGTTTTTAAATTTCGGTTTCACGTCAGCATTCTCTATGCCAAAAGTGCCGATGCAAAACTTCTAAAGATTTTGAAGAAAAAAAGAACAAAAAAACAACAAGTTTCTTTTTAGAACTTTAAAAACCATGTAAAACTTCGCCTCAACAAAAGTAATCGAGAAATATTTTGAAAAATACCGACATACATCAACATTGGCAAGAGGTCTTCACCAGTTGTTTCAACTGTACTATAACCTTGTATTGTTTTTAATGTTTATGACAGCTTCGTCAATTTAGCATATCTTTGACTACGCACGTGGCAATACTTCATCACACTAAATATGCTATATTGGGTTTACTTTAACTGTTTACTTGCAGCTACGGCTCTTGGATAATAATGTATTTTTCCACAAAAAGTATTTATACAGTGGTTCAGTAGCGCAAACTCGGTTGAGTGTTATACAAGTTCCACTGCTTTTGTTGACTAAAGGCGTGACAATGTATTAACGGTGAAATATGCAATAGATGACATAAAATAATTGATTTCCTCACATGCATGCACACACAACGGAATAAATCCCCTTCAGCCCTAAGTTATAAATATCAATCCTCCCTTTTAAAGTTGTAGAAACTTTATTGTGATATATTTTTAACATATATAGTCATACTGCTGCACAATTTACATTAAACAGCAGAACAATACTCGTTTAGTGTATGCTTTTAGGCCAAATCAGGCAGTTTGACGACGGATAGAAGCAGCAGACAGAGCGCTTCTGTTTCTACCCATTTTCTCCCTTGCTCCGTTACCGCACCGTTTTCTTCTTTTTTATGGACTAACGGAAGGCTAATATGGTAAAGTGTGTTTCGCATTTCACCTCAACTGTCGACAAAATGACGTACGATATGGATATTATTACTTTGGGCGTAGTGATTAATGTCAATTTTACAGTGTTGCAGAAATATGCATTTTAAGCTTGTTAATAATAAATTGTGTCTCGTTTTTTTGTTTCTTCGCTTTCTCCACTTTTTATGTGTAGAAACAAATACAAAAAACACTGTTTTTTTAACCCTTTTTATTACTAGCCGAAATAGCACATAGCACAAGAAAAGCGTGAAGATATTAGCGCAACAGACTGTTTAAGTTTAAAGCAATGCAACAAAATTTTGCAAAAATAGCACGAAAAAAAACGCGTTTCTTCATAAAAAAAACGCTCCTAAAAAACACGTGTCTTTGTATATAAAAAAAACTAATAGCAGTGTGCTTAAAGCACGTGCCGGGACCCAAAAAAGACGAAGACGATGCGCGCGCGGACCGCAAGTGACACTTTTAATCTGGTAAAATTTGGACTGGACGCCATGGACTTCACCTAAAAAGGAAATGTGTTAGATAATGATGTTCTGCATTTCTTCGCCCGCTTAGAAGTGAAGAAGTGCAACAAGCGTCCTCGCGCCACGTGATGCTTCCGTTAAATGGCGACCGCCCCCGAGAAGATCGAAACCCCGACCTTGATCTGGCTCGCGATGCGACTCGTGGGAGCACGCTAAACGCTATTCTGCCGGGGCACGGTGATTAGCCAAGCGAGATCGATGGGAAAATACTGCATCTGGAACGCTTTTAGTCTGCTTTCTTTTCTTTTTCTTTCTGTTTTATTTCTGCCGGAGAGTGCATTTTCTAGTGTGCCGGCGTGTAGGCCATGGGAGGAGAAAAGACACGTGGGCCGACCAGGCGCAGTGTCCAAGCAATCGGGGTTTTTTTTCGGTTTTGTTTTTGGTAATGAGCCGCCAAAAATATCAATACGCAATTCCTCCCCAAGATTTTGGAAAACACGAGGATATAAAGAACATAAAAGGAAAGAAAACTTTTTAACTAGCTAGCTCGAAAAGAAAATTCGTCGTTAGTTGTTTATAAAGCAGGAGTTTAATCTGCCATAGTATGACGACATTGTTATCCACAGTACGTCAGAAATTTAACCAGTGCAGTTCGACTGCTAGCCTGGAGCCTTTAACGTGCATCGCGCAGTAGTGAAACACTACCGCACTGCGGTGCGAAGCTCATCCAGAGCGAAAAGGCGAAACGGGCAGGATCTGGGATTGAACCCAGGATCCCAGTGTTCCGCATGGCTAGCTCATACGCTGCGGAAAGTATTTCATACGAGATTTCATTGTAAAGATGAAAAAAGACGCTACTTGCGTTTAAACCTGGACGCTCCGATAAAATATCAAATAATTGATCTCAAAATGCGCCTACAGCTAACAGGTGTTTGGAAGAAACAATTAAGCCTCGATTTTCTGCCCGCGTAAATGAACTGCTATCTGCAGAAAGCTCAAACTTCGTGAGAATGTGTCCCTAGCTGTGGTGATAGAAAGCGAAATCTTAAGAGCATGACATTACCTGCATTACATGGGTCAAAGATGGAAGAGAAATACCATTCTCTCTATTATCCGGCGTCCACCCCAGCTCAAAATCGTCTAAAGAAATTATGACTTTGTGAATGCATGTGGCGTATATGGATCTGCCGATTTCATTTTCTTTCCACTGAAATAATTGTAAGGACGTCTTCAATTTTATGTCTTATTTCACGATACAAGGATTAGGCGGGCTAGCAATCTCGCGCAGCTACATCTCTCTGCAATGCGTAAGCTATTTACGTGGGCCGAAAAACAGGCTTCTCCGTTCTGCCACACAACTAGTACATTAATTCACTGCATAAAGAGGTATTTGTGACCCTCCTGGGGGAGCAGAATTCTTTGTGCTACGGTTGTCGTTGTGAACATTAGTGTATACTGGAGCTACTAAGTAAGCTGTCTCTTATTAAGTAAGCTACGCTTAGAGAATATTATTAATAATAATAACAATAATAATAATAACAGTAATAATAATTATTATTATTCATCTTTATTGGGTACCCAGGAACAGCCACGCGCTCTTGATTCTGACACGCCGATACCTTCAAGTACTCCCAACACAGTGCAATACAAGCATTGCACGTACGCGGATTAAAACGAGCAAAACATGGACATCACAACTAAATTAGAGTAAATATGCAATGCATTTTATCACACACAAACTAAGTGGAAAAAATATGCGCGTTGCCATTAATTAAAATGTGACAATAGCTCGCTCAGGCTGCGGGAGCCATGGAACTAAAGGTGACATAAAGAAGAAAAAAATCGGGTTGTGTGTATGTTTATACAGCCTAGAACTTGGTCTGCCTCAACGGGCGACGAGTCTCCCAGCTGAAGGTGAGAAATTTAGCCAGTGCAGTACAACCAGCAACAGTCTGGGTTCTTTAACGTGCACCACTCAATAGTGATACACGACCGACCGCCGGTACGATGCTCATCCACATCGAAACGGGCAGGGGTGAGGATTGAACTCAAGACTCTGGGTCCTGCGGCGCGAGCTTTCGCTCCACGTGCTCCGAGCTGGTGTGCGCTAGCCCACTCGGCCACCGATCCCCCCACAGGATGAAGAGAGCTACAAGCAGTGCAAAGCATTATGCACTTGTGAATAAAAGAATTTTCGATTTTGTGAAAATCGGCTCATTGTGACCGTACCGAGCGCTGGCGTCAATCTTCCGCTTGGCGGAACCAGTCTAGCTGCATACAAAAGGTGTAGAACACTGATGACGTAAACAGCACTTCGCTATCTCCAAGCGTAATGTGCCATTCAAATCGAGTACCTCCATTTGTTCCCTGTTTCTAGATTATTTGTATAATAGACACAATTTGTTCGTGTTCTTCGACATCACTCCCGGCCTTATGTTTCTCCTTCGGGGGTGCCGCAAGGCTTCATATTTGGGCTGATCTTTTTTAATGTTTTCATAATGATTTGAGCTCTATTGTTCGCAATTCGGTCATCTTGCGATACGCAGATGATGTCGAGATGTTTAGGCAGATCATACCCTTCGAAGACTGTGAAAAACTTATCGAGGATGTTAGGCATGTGTGCAATTGGTGTCGTCAGAACGTGCTAACGCTCAATTCTTCTAAAGTTGTTATTATGTCTTTGTCTAGAAAGGTAGAAATACAAACTTTTGTTACCAGACTGGCAATTATTGCTGCAAAGAGTCGAGAACACGCGCGATTTCGGTGTATACGTAGACTCTTCGTTATACTTTACTGTACATGTTAACAACCTTATAAATGACTCTTTGCGTAAGCTGGGAGCGATTTCTAGAATCACGCGTGAGTTCTCCACATCAACCTGTATTATACGGTTATATTTCTCGTTAATCCGGTCCAAGTTGGTGTTTTCCTCTGTAGTCTGGAATTGTATTAGTTTTACGGGACAGGAGATAATTAAAAATGTTTAGAAGCGTTTTTTTTCGAGTTGTATATGATCGTTACATTGGTCGTACTGTTTATTATTCTTATGCGAGACTGTTGGATAGATGCAAATGCCCTACTTTGAGTTCTAGACGGCGAGAGGGCGATCTTGTTTTCCTGTATAAATGTATTCATGGATCAATTGATTGCCCAGATCTCACATCTGCTATTAATATTCACGTTCCGAGACGAGTTTTGCGGGGTTTCTTTGACTTTCTATATTAATCACATCATCCCAACCAGTCCCATGACCCCGATTCAACACTTGTACAATACCCTCAGTGGAGCAGACATTGATGTTTTTAACCCGAATTTCGTAGCTTTTAAGTATTTTGTAACTAACGAGTGAACATTCTGTTGTGCATCATTATCAAGGCGTCAAGCTGTTCATGACCACAAAAAATAAACAAACGAATAAATGAATGAAACAGCTTGAAACAAAGAACAGACAAGAGGACACATTTGATTGAGTTCCCTTGTCTGTTTTTTATGCTATGCATTTGGTCTTAATTAACGCAGTCCATTTCGTCTTTTGTTCGAATACGATGACTGCGTTTTGCTCTTGCCTTGTTTCCTGACCTGTGTTTGTTTGCTTGCCTCCAAGTCTGTAACCTGTTCAGCTTTGCCCTAGAGTCTGGCGATCCCTTGTTCCGTAGATTGTACCGGCGACAAATATTTTCGAAGGTCGAAAAATGAATTTGAAATACCGAGTACAAGACAGTGAGAAATGTAATTAAGCTAGAGTAGCAAATACTCTAGAAAACTTTTCTAGAGTATTTGCCGCTCGGGCTCATGACAATCGAGTATGTCACGGTTTCACGTGATTCGCGGTGAGAAGTCGTGATGCCTTTTGATGTCACGGTGTCAACAACGCTAATAAATCTAGTGACGTGCTCAATTTAAGTAGACCTGACACAAAGAGTCACGCGACGACGTCCTGGGGCCACGTGACGTGACATTACATGACAGCATGTCTTAACACCATGACGTCACGTGAGCACGTGACACATGATTAATCATAGTGACAATAAAAAAGAAAACCACGGAAACCTACAATTTCTTACACCTTGCAATTCGGTATATGACAATTTGATCACAATATAGAAATACAGCTGCAAATTTTTGTTTCTCAAACATTCATTCTGTAATACAAAAAAAACATACCTTGAGCAGTTTTGAACCTGTTACAATTATATATGTTTTCCAATTCAGTTCCAGCTCAGTTCCGACATGGCGGCGACGATTTCGGTTATGTTCAGTTCCGGTTTGGCTAAAAATAGCGGTTCGGTTCCTGTTTACTGCTCGGTTCGGTTCCGGTTCGACACTCTGATTGGTAGTAGGTCAGTAATTTGGTAAATGTTGTTTTAGCTTCATACATCTCTTTAGTATTTTTTAATATCATACGCTGTCGATGTAGACGAACCCAATTGTTTTCTTTTATAAAAGGAATCGATTTTCAATATTCATTTCCGTCGTTGTTCCCCAAACTAGGACGGAAATGAAAAGTGTGGCCGGGAATATTAAACAGTGTAACATAGGTACAACTTAGGACAGTTTGGTAAAAAGTGCCTTGATGCCCGTTCACGCACTTGCGCTTGACTCCACCGACTGAGACAAAACCGGTTTTTAGGCCTCTCAGGACGGCTTACGGCCGGATGCGCAGCAATGCAGCCGGTCGTAAGCCACCAGAAAAGGCTCAAAAACCGGTCTTGTTTCAGTCGGTCGGAATCAAGCGCAAATTTGTGAACGGCCTTTAGTTTCCTCAGCGCAATCCAAAACACCGAGCTCACTCAGCATTTCACGTATGCGTGACGCCGCCATGAGTGTAGTTCATTGGAGGAAGGCGCCATTTCACGAGACAGGTCGTGCTGCCTCGTGCTCTGCTAGCGCAGACCCTCAGAGGGGTTATCACTCTTGCAGAAATACCGCAGCTAATGATTGGGGTTGTATGGATATTTATACAGCGTGTAGTTGGTCAGTCATTTGAAAGTTGCGGCGCTGTAGATGAGGAATTTAGCCAGTGCAGTACAACCGCTAGCTTGGGGCCTTTAACGTGCACCATGCAGTAGTGTTACACGGCCGCCAGCCGGTACGATGCTCATCCAGATCGAAACGGGCAGTGGTGAGGATTGAACCCAGGATCCCTAAGTTCTGCAGCACGAGCTTTCGCTTTCCGTGCTCCGAGCTGGTGTGCGCCAGAGCCATGTATGTAGAGAGTTTGGCCATTCGCTGGGAAGTATAGGAGACAAACGAGGAGGCGCTATTGGCAGAAAGCGGGCTGGGCGTGTTTCAGAGCGTCTTCACAAATTCGAATGCAGCCAACTATACTCTGTTTCATTATTAGCGTGCAACGCTGTCAAAGCTACTGGCGCGAGCGTGGGGCTTGATCTCCTTGATCATTTGCACGAGTTTTCGCGCAAACAAAACCATAGATGAAGCCACGCGCTCGCGCCAGTAGCTTTGACAGCGTTGCACGCTAAGTGAAACAGAGTATAGAAGCCGGAAATAATACCGTGGCGGTGGTCGCGAGAAACAAACTTGATAAGTGCAGCGGATTAACTCTTGGTGACTAAAAATATGGTGAACGTGATGTTTCAATCACGGTCATCCGAAATCATGGTGAAAGAGTGCGACTAGCGGAACGATCGACATAACCCCTACGCCAAGCGCCGAGGGCCGGGAATCTGCCGTCCGAGCGGTCACAATCTGTCTGAGCAAAACAGTGTTGAGCGGCCGCATTCATTTCTTACATCTTTCTGCATGATCATGATCGAAACATCACGTGCATCCTACTTTCAACCATAAAGCGTTAGTACATTTAACTCTTACGCGCTTATTAAAACGACCAAAACTGTTTCTCGCTACCACCGGTAGGGGATTCTTTTCGGCTTTATACAGGGTGTCACAAAAGAAAATTTACACGGTCTTCTTTACCGCAAAAATAAACTAGGCATCGCCGAACGCTCATTCTCCCCCCAAAGGTAGCGCTAGAGGTCACAACCAGATGCCAAATTTTCAGCCCGATCCGATACCTTAATCAAAAGTTTTAAAGGATTTTCTGAAAATTTCAATGGGAAAATGGCGGCCGACGGAGTTTTCGAACACATGGGACTCTGTGGCACCAGAAACCGAAAACGGGCAAAAATGGGCTTCCTTTTCCCATTAAAATTTTCAGAAAACCACTTATAACTTTTGATTAGGTTATCCGATCGGGCTGAAACTTTGGCATCTGGTTGTGACCTCTAGCTCTACCTTTGGGCGGAGAATGAGCGTTCGGCGATGCCTAGTTTATTTTTGCGGTAAAAGACCGTGTAAATTTTCTTTGTGACACCCTGTAGTTGTCCAAGAGAGCATCCCAAGCCCTCTTTCTGCGTCTGGTGCATGCCCAGGCTTCTGCCCGCGCCTCCCATTGGCCAAACTCTCTGTATATACGGCTCTGGTGTGCGCTAGTCCACTCGGCCACCGATCCCCCAAATAATGCAGCTCCAACGATGCATGGCGGCAGCGGTGGCGTAATGAAACTGGCTGCGAGATCGCCCTATTGAGCGGGATATGTCAATCTAATCTTATCGACTTGATAATTCCAACATAAAATGTTTTTAGACCAGACTCCCAACATTTTATGCGAGCCGCAGTGCATTCTATTTATTTCATTAAATAAATTAAGACATATCTCATGCTGAGTTTATTTTTCGATCTGAATTAAGAAGGCCAAAAGAAAAAGAAAACGAAGCAGCGCGAAATCTCCAGGGTAGCGGAATAAAATAAAAAGAAGAACGTGAGTATTAAGATGGCCAGGGCAGGATTAAGGTATGGTCTAAGTGGGCGGCAGCTCAGTGTCCACCTTCAAAAAACGCCTTGCTGCAAGTCGTGAAAATTAAAATAACTCAACGAACATTTTGGACAAAAAAATGAAACAACAAACAATATTGGCCAGAATATAAGAGGAAATATTTTGGACAATTTTTTCACAGCATTCATGAAGAAAATCATAAAAAAGATAATGGTACTGAAACGAAACCAAACAACATTCTGCGCGGTGACGTTTTTTGGTTGGTGACTTGGTATACAGAAAGACCCGATTAATTTGACGGTGTGATCGGCTCCTCATGCTACTTCTCTGCGTTCTTTTAAAAGGAATTTGAGAAAATGAAGACGCGGAGAGGCTCCCAACCTTCCGGAGCTTTCATTCCCTCTTCAAAGAATGAAAAGGGAAACAACGTAAATGACTTTTTTCTCTGTTCCACTCGAGCTCGTTCTTACTGTTGTAGTGAGTGCAAAGCAAACATGTTCTTGAAGCGCGGACTTCGATGCTCCCTCGCGCAGGGGACAGAACTGTCGTCTCTGCGGCGGCCAAAGTAAAGCTCTTCCGAATTCAGGCCAAAAAAAAAGCGTAATTTTTTTTTTTTTCAGCGGAGTTGTTAAGGGCTAGTTTCTCCAGGATTGTGTCCCCCGCAAAGAAATGTCGACCCAAAACTCTGGTTGCCGCCGTCGCTCATGGATCGCGATAGCTGTCCAGAGTGTTGTATTTGCCGGGGTTGTCCGCTTGCCACCGTCGCTCATAGATCTCGCAACCTTTCGAGCATTTCCACTCTGGCTTGCCGACTTGCGGCCGGCCATTACTTCATTCCCACCTAAGTACAGCTTCGCTGGTCTTCCTTCTTCACCAAAGTGGAAAAGCTAAAAGTTTTTATGGGCCCTATTTTTTATTCGTTTTAGTAACAGTAGTGGGCCTTTATTTAAATCCGTGTTTACGCCAAACGCTGCACATATGGTTCTGCTTCTCGATGTGTTCACTACTCTCTCCATATTGAACCTTTTGGCAAGCGGGACCTTTGAGCAACGTGGAGAATGTTTGATCTATTGGGCATGAGATCGAACTATGAACGGCGCTTATTTTGCTTGTGTCGACGTCGACAGCTAGCGTGCGTTGTCCGCAGTGCTGACGCAAGGGTCTTTACGCTATTCTAAAACTCTCTAATGTCGACACTTGCAAGCTACGTATAGACCCTTTTGCTGTTTACAAATATGAACTGCGGCTTGCGTCCCAAGATACTTTTCGTCGCACCGTCTTTGTAAGTCTGTCGAGCTTACTTATGTCACCAGTGCTAGAAAGCATAAATGCTACACGGACAACAAAGTTGAAGATTTAACGAGTGTCCTTCGACTGTACAGTATTACCTCTTGGAGGAGGCAAGTTGGTTTACACTCGAAACGTTTAAACAGATATCGCACTCCTTAATTCCTTTGGAGTTCACCTGGAGAATCGGTGGTTAAACGTTTCATCTACATTTCAAGCAGCGGTGGGCCTTTGTTCATTATTTTTATAAACCGGAAGTTCTCTGGGACGTCAAAACTGGAGCATCACCTGGTGGCGTTGGCCATAAAAGGGTCTATAGGGGTATTCACTGGACGCCATATTTCAGTATGCTGTTTTGAGCGAATGGTCAGAATGAGCTCACGCTAGTAGACTGTTAAGACCGGCATCTTTGATGGTATGGAATGCATGTTGCAAAAGAAGTTGGAAGTTCGTCATCAGCACGCACTCAACAGTCGCGCAACAGCTATGGCCGCCAGTGAATACTCCCGATACTGGCAAAACGTTAGTTCGGTTCACTGATCTCTATGAATATTTGCTGGATCACGTTCGCCCAGTTCCGCCTATGCACAGGAACGTGGCCACGGTCGGCCATCTTTTTAGTAGATTTATATTATCTCTAGCCATCATAGTAGTATGGGGGACAGCGCTGTGACGGCAGGCTGCCATAAAAATAGCTGTGGGTCTAGTACACTGTACCGTGGGTGATATATCGTGCTTTATTAAAATTGCCTCAAAGAAGCAGATTTTTGAAGCTTAGTGTATGCGAGAGAGAAGGTCGATTTTGCGGTCATGTTAAGTGGCGCGGTGTTCAAATTTCCTCGATTGCGAGAATACCAGAACTTACCACCGCTAAGTATTCAGTGTTTTGTGGCTATCCTGGCGCGGGGATACGTTCGGTAAAACATATTTTTGTTCCAAAAGTTTAGACGAAATCGCCTCTCGACACTTCAGCTGTGGGTGGAAAACGTGTACCCTATCTAACGCACGGTAAATTGCGCCACCATACTACTGATGTGTTGTGGCTAGTAAAATATATGCGCAACAAAATAATTTAGTAGGGTACGTTGTTGGGCTAGTTGGTTCATCTTAGTGAAACATATAAAATAGCGCAAAAAGACAAGGACAAGACAAAATAGCGCCTGTCCTGTATACTTCTTGTCCTTGTCTTTTTTGCGCTATTTTATATGTTTTACTGAGATAATATAACTCTACCAAAAAGATGATTGACCGTGGCCGCATTTGCGGAGCGGGCAAACGCCATCCAGCGAATAGTCATAAATATCAGTGGTTCGGTTCCTCTGACCCAGAGCGCTTACTGGAAAGCGAGACGTCTAAGTCATGAGATTGTCGCCTTCCGTTCTCCTAGAAGTAGTTATTTGCTTAAAGTGATCGCTCCAGAATGTAAAGATGTAAAAAGTTCGAGATAACTTAGGCTTTCTAAAACGTACTGTGTTAACCAGTCATATTACCATCACCGTTGTTTTTGTCATCATCTTCATCACGAGGGCCTCAGAAGCAACCTTAGCCCAGAGCTTGGAAATTGCTTAATCCGGCTCTGAAGATGGCCATAGATGCGTTTCGATATTTCTTCGGATCGTTACAATATTTGGCGAATTCAACAGGATTTTGAACATGTCAATCAATTTTTTTGTTGCTCGGAACATAGATCGAGTGGTTTTTAACCAATATCAAGTTCAAGAAGTACCAGTCGTGGAGCTGTAAGAGTATGTCACATCTCCGGACCTCATGTAACTCGTCCTTCATAGAGGTTCCATTTCTTCGGAAGAATTGATGGAAAAGGGGCCTGTCAAGATCAACATAAAAATGGTGGTCTTCCACAAGTTTGTGTTGCAGCGAGTAGCGACTCCGGCACTACGGTCTCACAAGCTTCTCCGGCTTCCGATGTTGATGCAGTGCTCCAAGCGATTCATGCTCAACAGCAGCAGGTGTCGCAACAAAACTCCATTATTCAAAACTTGATGTCAACGCTCAGCGTGGAAAGGAAAAGGCCCATGTACGAGGCGGTAGAGCCAGACATCTTCGAAGGGCAATCAAGTAGTCCGGAAGGCTGGATTGCTTTTTATGAGTACGCCTGCGATAAAACTTCATGGACCTCAGAACGAGACCGCGTACAAAGCATGGGCCTTTTATCTTGGAAGAGTTATCAGGAAATGGTACGAGCTACGCTTGGTTAACCATGCTGATAAGCCTCGGATCAAATGGAAATCTAACTTCTTGACAACGTTCCAGGGAAATGCCGTGGAAGCTTGGGATCAGGCCAAGCTATTCAATTTCAAGTCTGGGTCGGGTACTCTCCTGCAGTATTTTTTCGAAAAGAGAAGGCTACTGCAGCTCGCGGAGCCTACATTGCCACCATACGCCGTCATTGCGATCGTCACCCATGGGTTACTTCGAGAATTGCAAAAAAAAAAACCAAGACCATCGAGGACTTGCTGCAGTCCTTGCAAAATTTTTCCACCTGCCCAGATGACAAAGCGGCAGCGGACTCTCGCTCTCCAGCACCACCAACCTCTGTTCCTGGGAGAAGTGACCACTGGCGGAGACAACCAACGACCGGCTTTTATACAGCCTCGGTTCTCAGGAGAGGTGAACCATGGAGCAGACAATCTGCTGAACAGGCCCCACGGACCCCATTTCAATCGTATTCAGTGAACTTCACGGCTGCGCAAGTGTCCCAGTCGACATTCCCCATCGACAGTGAGAACTAAAAGACTAATAAAAAAGGGTTCACAGTCTAAATTTAAGACCCAAATCGAGACTCTGTGTCTAACTTCTCCAAGTCTGCTACATATCCAGACTTCAGTCAATCGTTGACAAATGCTGACTCTTGTACATATGTGAGCTTACATTTCTATCATCAAGAAGACAATTTTTTCCCAAACCTTATATTTAAAGGAAGTTACGATGGCCAGAGGAGAAAACCCTTCGAGTGTGTGGCCGTGACTACTCAAGTTCCAGTCTCACACAATAGATACGCCTTGGCAATTGACGGATCGGAGTACGATTTTCTTTTGTTACACCAAGACATAAAACAACTGAACCGGAACTTTTCCGGTAATAACACGGTCTCTGTTGGTCCGCCACCTGGGTCCTCGACCCACCCAGAAGGTACTAGCACTTCACTTCGCACCATCAAGTCGACTGACACAGGTATTCAAAACCTATCCAAAACTGATGTATGTAAGGAGATATCCACCGTGTATTCCCAAGTTTGAAGTATTGTTCGAGCTTAAAAACAAAACTGTGGTGAAAAAAAAAACTTTCAACGTGACGCGAGAAAAGAAACCGTGACTAAAACAAGAGTTACAAAACCTGCTGGATTCTGACATTATACGACCTTCTGTTTCTCTCTGCATCTCCCATCACTATTGTTCCAAAGTAAGATGGAACAATACGCCTTTGCACAGACTACCGAGCAATGAACCAACAGACATCACGCATTCCCTTTCCAATGTCTCGCATCGACAGTATAATTGATGAAACATGAGGCTGCAAGTACTTCTCTAGGATTCATCGGTGAAAAGGGTTCTGGCAGGTGCCTCTTCGAAGGGATGCCAAGAGGTTTACAGCGTTTATAACGCAATTCAACAACTATGAGTATAACTTCCCGCCCTATGGATGGAAAAATTCACCCAGCCGGTTCCTAAAGATGATGAACGCCGTCCTCCAGCCTTAGCTTGGAAGATTCTGCAATGTTTATGTTGATGATATCATCATATACTCAAAGACAGAAAGCGACCACGAGGAGCATCTGGCACAGGTTTTGTCTGCACTTCGTAAGGCCAAGCTCAAGGTCAACTTTTAAAAATGTGAATTTTTCAATAGCAAAGTTGCATTTCTAGATAGAGTTCTGGACGGAATAACTACAAACACGAAACAAGTGTCGGTTACCCGCATTTCCCAACTTACCAACACCTGCGTTGTGCACTCGCTCCGTGTGTTTCTTGGCCTCACAAGGAATTTCAAATCGTTCATCCAGGACAATGCTACGAAAGCTACTGCCTGACCAAGATGACTCAGAAGGAAGCAAAGTTCGAATGGACCCAGGAGTGCGAAGACGCGTATCAGGACCCTGTCAGAATCATCTCATCAGACCTTTTCCTGCGCTTGCCGGATTTTCATCTACCATTCGAGCTCAACACAGATGCTTCATACTACGCAACAGGTGCAGTGCTTTACCAACCGGTTTCTTTATCAAGAAACCGGTTTCGCAGCAACTTCACGTCGTGGGATACAAGAGTTCAACTTTCACGAAGACTGAAGTGAACTACACCACCACAGAGAAAAAGGCTATGCCGGTGCGGAACGAAGTTACATATTTTCGTTCATTCCTGGAAGGCTCAAAATTCAAGCTCTTTACTGACCATGAACCAGTCACCTTTCTTTTCAAGATGACTGATACAGAGGAAAGATATCTCGCTGGATCAATGCGCTGCAGCAGTTTGATATTGAAGTAAGTCATCGTCCATGCGCTTCCTTATAAGGCGCTAACGCGATGTCACGACTTCTGCTACCGTCCTCTGTTAGGTAACCCCAAGTAGTGAATTTATCGAAACTCTGGGAAGGGACAGAACAGCTAGAACTTGGCGCAAACGGAAAGTTTCACATTCCTTCCACAATGGTTCCTCAGACTCTAGAATTGAACCACAAGAGCCCAAAGTCAGGTGATCATGACGGGTTCTGGCAGACTTATAAGAAGCTGACCAAACGATTCCCGTGACCACACACGAAAGATGACACAAAACTCTACATCAGGTCCTGCCACGAGTGCCAAACGTAAAAAGTGAAATATAGACACCCTACAGACCAAATGACGCTGCATGAACACTCCAAGACATCATTTGAAATGCTTCACGTTGACTTCGCAGAGGTAAAGGAAAAGGGTGAAGGTGTGAAGAAAACGCAAGCATTTCTACTGTGCATTGACGAGTGCACTCGAATGGTGGCAGCAAAATTATGTAGGAAAAACGCTAACAACGCAATCTCTTTGCTGAGCAGAGAAGTGTATCGTTTCGGACAACGGACCAGCCTTTCGTTGCCGCAAACTAAAAGGATGGGCAGAAGACCGCGGGATAGCCTTGCGATTCCGGCACCTTACCATCCTTCGGCAAATGGCCTAGCGGAGCGTGCAGTTCGAGACATAAAACAATATATTAACATGTACTCCAACTTTCCCGGTGGCTGGAAATGTTCGCTTGAGGCTGCTGTAGCCCACCATAATCGGTCCTACACGGCTGGGTTGGGATTCAGTCCTCTCTTCGTGGTCTCAGGAAAATCTCCGCTGCAAGCGCCTGACAGCCTGCTTTTGATAACTGTACAAGTAGCTATCAAGTAATGCAGAAAGACCGATGCTCAACTAGAAGACTATCGGTGCCAGATGAAACGGCATTTCGATAAGCGACACATTGCTGAGCTTCCAAAGCTACGGGTGGAAAACTTGGTTTGGAAAGGCCTGTCAGGATCTGCTTCGCAGTTCAAGGGGCCTTATCAAGTCACCAAAACCGCAGTGCAACAGGGGCTTTTGAAAACGGTGTGGTACACTGGACCGAACAACGCAGTAGAGGTAGCGCCAATTGCCAACTTTTTTTTTAATATCATTCAAGGAGGAATAAATTCACAAGCCAAGGTGAACAAGGCAAAAAGAAAAAGATGACGAAGCAGACCTTAGGTCCGAGCGCGGCCGATGTTATGAGCCAAAAGGCCAATCAAACAGCTCAAAAGCGCAACGTCATGGCGTGCTCTCTGCGATTGATAGGAGTAGCCGGCGGAGGAGCACGCACAGAGTGACGGCAGATACCGGCTGGTCCTATCAACTGCAGAGAGCACGCCATGACGTTGTGCCTCTTTTGCTGTTTGATTGGCCCTTCGGCTCATAACATCGGCCGCGCTCGGACCTAAGCTGAAACGAAGTATAGAGGGAGCGGAATGAAAGAAAAATGAGTAAGTGAAGGTTAAGATGGCGATAGACGCGCTTTGATATTTCTTCGGAACATTACACTGAATGTAACATATTTCGTTTTGTTTTGGTCTAACTCCAGCTGATTAGGCTGTAGACCCCAAAAAACTGCTCATTAAGCCAAACGCGTATGGTTCCTTTTTCGAGTTTTTGAAGATGTTTTCCGGAAAAAAACACGTCGCTGTCATTAGCGTACAAAATAATGGCGGGAGTTAGTGGTAAATTAACAATGTCGTTGATATACCGTGTTCAGTTTTAATTCGAACAGATGTATTTAAAAAAATCCGTCAAAGATGCACTGATACGGTTTGTGCAGGTGAGTTATATGGCCAGGGGTACATTATGTGGGTGGGTAATCGTTGCGATAAGTCGGATAATTAATTAAAATTCGTTAACTAACCTTTTAATTAGTGGAAATAAACATATGGTTCCAATTGGAAACTCAGAGAGCGTCATCGAAAACCACTAAATCAACTCTTTTTAGAACGACTTGAAGCTCGTGAGAAACTCGGGGCCGCGCCAAAGTTCCCACTTGTGAAGCAGGCGCAAAGCCAGCAGTGGCGGAACGCGGATGATTAGATCATTATCGCGTTCCGCAACTGTCGCTTTGCGCCTGCTTCACGAGTGGTAACTTTGGCGCGCCCCGAGTTTCCCACGAGCTTCAACTCGTTCTAAAAAGAGTTGATTTAGTGGTTTTCGATGACGCTCTCTAAGTTTCCAATTGGAACCATATGTTTATTTCCACTGATTAAAAGGTTAATTAACGAATTTTAATTAATTAGCCGACTTATCGCAACGATTAGCCACCTACATAATGCACCCCTGGCCGTATAACTCACCTGCACAAACCGTATCAGTGCATCTTTTACGGATTTTTTAAAATAAATCTGTTCGAATTAAAAATGAACACCCGGTATATGAAACTAACAGAGGTTCGACAATCGAACCTAGAGGAACACCGCACTGTATGTAGGATACCTTTGACTTAAACTTATTAGGAATAGTAAATTGCATTCTTGCTAATAAGAAATTTCGGTTGAGGTTAAAAGTTGTTCCAATAATTCCATGCCGCTGTAGTTCCCCAAAACAATATTATGCATTTTGAAGTCAAAGGCCTTCCGAAAGTCGAGAAATATTCCGAGGGTGTAAAGTCTATATTTTATATTGTTTATTATATAGCTCCTTATGTGCAACAAAGCTGATTCTGTGGATGCTCCTTTCTGAAGGTCAAATTGACAGAGGGTAAAATGTAGTTGTCCAGGAACCATTTAGCAAACCTTGTGTTTATTTGTTTTTCAGCATTTTTTTAGTAATGGCAATACCGATAAAAGTCGGTAGTTGTTGAGGTTCATTAGTGTACTATCGTTGTGTATAAAACAAACTTTGGCCATTCCAAGTTCGTCGGGAAATATACAAGTCCAAATATTTCTATTATGTGTATGCTCAAGACAAAAATATGTAAGTATTTTACTGCTTTAATTAAGCCTACATTTCGTTCAGTTTTTTTTTTTTTTCAAATTGTGTTTGCGAGTGCATTTTACGGCTCCGCGAAGCTCTGTCTCATCAGTCTATCCCGGCAAGAAAAGTTGTCTTTTTTCAGAATGAGAAGAAACATTCCAAATTTCTAGTGCCGTTCTCTCGCATGTATATCAATACTTCAAACTAGTCCTTAGTTATATTCATTTATTAAATTATTAACATAATTGACCCATATCTTTCTCTTCCTCTCACAGGGAATGGGGTCCTCTATCATCTTCGCCGATCCGCAAGCGGTCCGCGAAACACCAATGGTTAAGAGCCACTGTCTTAGTTCATCACAACTACAGGCGCCATGATCTTGAATTATAAAATTTCCCGGATTTCTAGCTCACTCGTGGGTGTCAAGAAAACAAAGTTCGGTAAGTGCATGAGTATAAATGTTTTAAAGTGACTTCCTCATTATTGAGGAAAAACCAGCACCCGCGATAAAAAATGAGAGGTGAACTTGTCAGCCAACAACTTCTGTGAATATGTCTGACACTGTATTATGAGATCATTTTTAATAACGTAAGGGACTGAAGAAAATAGGTCTTTAGCAGGGCTCTTCATATTTTTCAGGGTTAATACGCACAAGAAACTTTATTTTTATATATATCACTTTGGCTATTTTTAGGTCCTTGACCAGTTTATTTTGTTTAATTCTATACTCGGATGGTGTATGAATGTCCTTGTTTTTTTTTTATAAATCTATCAATGAATGTATTCCTTGCTTTTATTCTTTTGTATAATTTTACAGTAATCCGAGCATTTTTTTTACTGTGTTTTATACTTATACAGAGAAAAGGCTGAGCCAGGATATTTACATATCTTGGTCACAATAATATCCTACGCCTTATAAGTGCTCGTTTCCGTTATAATATCGTCCCAGTTTTCACTTAAAACAGGTGCGTAAAATCGTTCAATAGTTTTGTTTTTAGTGCAGCCAAAAATATCTGCTTGTATGCGCCACATTACTTACTCTTTAAGTGGTCATTAGAATAAAAACAATTATGGAAAAATGCTCACACAGGTCAACCGTAAGTATACCCTCACTTGTGCTATGAGTTTCCCAACGGATTATACAGAGATAAATCAAAGTTTCAGTATGCTCTGTCGTACTAGAAGGCATATTAAAGGGGGAGGGGATGTAACGATTTTAAGATTTAAAATATTTGCATCTCGTCATTTTTACGTTGTTTATCGTGTCCCGGAGGGTAAAGAAAACATCTCCTTCATTAAATTCAAGCTTTTTTCCCCACCTGCAGTCGCGAGTGGCAGCCGAAGAAACTACGGCGAAAAGCTTACATGACCTCGCTCGGCTTTGAGCTGCAGCATAACGCCCGCTTATGTCAGCAGAGAGAGGGAGAGGAAGCGTCCTCCGAGAGAGCACACGGAAGCTACATGGTACCCCGAATCACGTCACTAAGAGGGGACCAGGTGTGACCCTGAAGACTGGGAGTGAGTTGAGGGGTGCCAGAAATGCCAATATTACCTTTTTTACACAGCAACTAGGAAACGCAAGTGAAATCGGATTTCTACTTTTTACTTTAGAACTGTCAGAGGGCAACTTCCACAAATGTATGACCAAAGTCCGGGAATCGTGGCACCCCCCCCCCTTTAATTATTTTTCGCCACCAAAAGTTCAAAATTCAACCTCCGAGGGATCTTATGGCATTTTATCAATGTTGAAATCGCGCACTATAAAGATTTGACATTTCAAGAAAGCAAGATATTTTAATAAACCAGTAATGAAGTAAAAATAGTTTCAGAGATCCCCTTGGTTGTCTGCAAACAGTAGCAACCACCAGTTTACCACATTTCACAACTAACGATTCATAGTTTACTCAACGTTGGTGAACCCTGAACTGACAGGTTAGATATTTACTAAATAAAGGGACGCTCTGCCTTCTCTCCGCGGTTCACGCAATAAATGTATTCGTTATTTTAAAGGGGGGGGGTGCAAAGCATGCTCGCTTTGCGCACGACGTAGAAGCAACTGTGCTGATGTCACGCGCAGAGCAAATGCCGCCGGGCGAAATTCGTCAATTTTTCACGGCATATTCGCCCCATGGAGTCCAGCCTTTCATAGCTCGCTCCTTGAGTTTGGCGTTTAGCTTACGATAGACTGTCGGGAAGGTCAGGCGATATCGGCTTGCAATATCCCGGACTGTTTCAGCATTTTTTGACGAGCGAAAACCTGTTTCCTGCGATTTTAGATAGCGGTTCAGATAGCTGGCAACAATGATTTCCAACGCCAAGGTGGGTGAAGTGTCCTCGCCCTGAAGCGAGGATTATTTAGTGTTTTCAATATCTTCATCCAAACTTCATAAATTAGGAGCGCAGCTTCCGATCCTTACAGCTCAACGCGAGCACCTAAATTCGCCGCTTCAGAAAGCGAGCGAAGCACACGCCGTACGCAAAAACGCTTAAAATATAACCGAATAAAAGGCCAATAGGCTCGCCAGGACATGTTGTATCTCCAGTGGGTGAACTGTAAACGTAGAATCCCCCAGAAAGTTTGTTACCGTGGTCTATTTTTCTTTAAAAGTTTATGTGGAAATTCTAGTCAGAGGAGCGCGTTCTCCATAAAACAAGTTCGAATAATCATGGCAACAATCTCTACCCCTTTCCTTGGAATGTCATACATCGTTTTACCTTAAGTCCCGACGCAGCCGACGATACGAGCTGATCACCAATCAGACAGCATCAAAAGCGCACCACCATAGGTGTTTCTTCATGTTTATGTAGATGTCATATCACCGCTAAACCAAGCATAAACACAAAGACCCAGTGAAGTGCGCTCTTGACGATGCTTGATTGGTTTCATTAGTTCGTAGCTTCGGCTGCGTTTGAACTTAAGGTGAAACAAAGAATAAGAACACGCTCTTACGACGGTGCTTTGGTCACGACTGTCATCAGCCTCGTAAATATGTTTGGCGGACGACAACAAAAAAGAAAAACAGTTTTTCGTAAAATTTACTATATCGGTGTTCACCCAACACAAGGACTGTGGATATGCCCATAGGCCTTGTGGGCACTTTCATGTCGTAACGTAAATTACTAACAATAAATGAAGTGACGATTATTGTTAGTGCCGGATCCCTCCCGAAAGCAGTCGTCAGTGAGTGCGAGCTTGTCCCACCTCGCACTCACTGAGGCTCGGCTTTTGTGCTGGGCATATGCACCGTGCATGCTGCATTGTTCCTGCAGGCCGGAGCGGTAACTAAAGAGCCCCTCGTCCCCCTCACCGGAGAACACGAACTCCAGCCGAACGTCGACGCCGCGTTCGGTTATGTCAGCCGAGCGCTGAGTCATTGTTATTTCTTGTCTCCGTCCGTGTAGTTCTAAAGTTAGCCGCTTGGGGCGCCATGGTCTGACCTCCTCCCCAATAGGCGACTGTTTTACATTTTCAGGGGCGTGACTACTTGACAACGTTTGAACAATGTGAACAAGCATGAGTCTGATTTGATATTAACAGCATAGGGCACTGATAAAACAGGCTGTCCATTGTTAGTAGTGGTACAACGGATAGCAACAGCATTAATTATGTGCCGATAATGCAACTAATGCAAAGGTGCAAGCGAGCTGGACAGGAATAAAAATAATAATTCCTGAAAAGGAAAACAGTGGGGACAGAGGACAAACAGAAATTCGTCCTTTGTCCCCCTTGTTCCCTTCCTCCAGGGATTATTATTGTCATTCTTATCCCACTCGCCTGCACCTTTGCATTAACTGCATTATCATCATAACCATCAAATGGAGGCCGTTCATCCTTGTTGGTGTTAGACTGGTGGCGGCTGATTAAGCCCCGTTTGCTTTGCTGACGTCGTACTCCTTGTTAGCTCAGCTTGGAAAAGCGCTCCACTGGAAAATGAAGAGGTCCCTGGTTCAATACTGGGACCAGGCGAATTTTTCGGTTGCGCATCAGTCACCTAGCTGTGCTTGAAGATTTGTGTTTGTCCTTTGCCCCCTTGTTCCCCTTCTCCAGGGTTTATTATCGTCAACTATGTGCCACTAAATAAAACCTGCCCTAACTAGAAAAAGCAAGTTTGTGAGGGTAGAATATATATTTTGGTTGGAATTCTCGGCAGAAAGAAAGGCACAAGAGTGTACATTAAAAAAAAAAGGTTGTTCACTGTTCTCGGGAAGTTGAAGTCTCGATCTGCGTTCAGCATTTTGCTGCTGCAAAATGCTGGTTTCCTGCAGTGTTTCTGGTGCACTGTTTCTGGTGCTCAGTTGTAGCGAATAAAGTCAGCGAGTGTTATACGTTCGCCCTAAGCTTTGCATTTCCTCAAGCTTCATTTTTAGAAATTACAAACAAAACAAAAAATTCTTGAAATATACAGTTCCTGGCCTGTTAAAGTTAAAAGCCAGATTACGTTCATTATAGCAAGGTTAATATGGGCTTCTGTATATTGGTATAAGCATCGTTGACTTACAAAATAAGTTTAGTTAGTAGTGAAATATTAACACTGGTTATCAGTTTGGCTAGATTTAAACCTAGCCATGCGAAACCAGCAGTAAGAGCAGAGTGTTTTAGTAAAAGTTTAAGTATATAAGAGCGCATGGACGCGCAGCATGAACCAAGAAATAAAAAACAGCTAATCCCCTTTTTTATTGAAAGTACCCTTAAAGGTATCCTATTTGTGTTCTTGTTTCGAGAAGCTATCAGAGGCTAAGCCACAATATTAAGAGCATCATCTAATAAAACACAACCCTCAAAACACACACACAAAAAAATACTTTGTCAGCAGGGCTACTGACTTTCGAGGAATTTGTTCGGCCGCTTAGTATCTTCAGCGTGTGTTGCCTCGCTAATACAAGCGCGTTCTGTCATATTTTATTACCTGTCAAAAGTATTAGTTATACTTTCGTCGCGTTTATTGCAGGGATGTCGAATTAACTAGCTTCCGGGTTTCAAACTTCGTGATTCTAGTCATTACAAATTTAATATAAACAAGTTGTATTTTTCTTAACGGAATTTTAGTTGCTAATCATTTAGAAGCCAAACTTTCCGCCGCCCTCCTCAATACAACAGCCAAATACTGAAAGCGTTTTCTAGATTAAACAGTGCAACTTTATTATTTTCAGTCTTTTATAAATCTAAAAGCTTCAGCAACGTCTTACATTTCTTACGGCTGAATAGCTGAAAAGTTGGTTTCTTCTGTTTTAATTTCCTTTTTTTTACTTTGTGGTGTGTATTTTGTGTAAAATTTAAATTTACTTTATACGTGAAAGTACCCCTGCGCCTCATGCTTTAGCCCTTTTTCTCTGGGCATTTTGGTAAAATATACAAGTGTTCTTTCTACTTTTCAAATTTGTTATCAAGAAAAAGCCGTGAAAGCTAGGCTAATCCTCTATGTGCAGGTAAGTTATACGATCAGGGGGACATAATATAGAAAAACAATCGTCAAGTCAAGTCAAATAAGAGACTGAGATTCGTGCACAACTTCACAAGTTCGATCAGCATTAGAAATTCCTCAAAGATGAGTGGGATAGACTGACACTGCGAGCGTATGGGAACACAAGTTAGGGGCTACAGGGCAACATGAGGTGGTCGTCCCTTGAAAGCCGAGGGGCAATTACTATATTTAGAATTTTAAGAAAGGTTAAATGAAATTAAATATACGCAGTAGGTATGGAAAGTATACGAGCAATTATGCAGAAAGATATTAAAACAAACAAAATGAACGAACCGAATAATGAAGCAGAGCAGAGTAGTTCAGTGAAAAAGACTGTAAGAGAAGGATAAATATTAATTTGAAAATGAAAGAATGCAAGTGAAATTAGTTTGAGCAACGTACGGGTCACAAAAATAAGATTTAAGAAAGACAGATGTGCTTGATAGTTCGCAGGAAAGGTCTTTATCGCTTCAGTCGCAACTGGAAGTTCTACGGACAAACATATAGGGCTGAACGTAAAGGAATTCGCGCATATGTACCATATGCCACGGGCCTAGAGTGATAGCGAGACGTTAAAACACGTGATTTTGAAGTGCACGGTGCTTCGTCCTGCACTTCTCAAAATGTTAAGGGGTTTCGCGGGAACGCTGAATTTTTTTTGCTTGTTTGTTTTTTGCGAGGAGAAAAGAACAGAAGACAAGCCTACAATCACCAAAATGAGGTCATAATGGTGGAAAACGTCTAGAGAAAATGGATCATAGAAAAAACTGGTGGGGTAGATAATATTACCAGAGACAGGGTTGATATAAAAAATAAAAGCGGAGAAGTGTAAATATTTCTTGGCTAAGTGGCGCAAGCTACCGCCCTATAATAAGGGTACAGCAATGCCATGCATCCATTCATTCATCCTATGATAGACGAAATACACTTACTGCTGCTGCTCTGGTCGTTTTCAAAGTGCCTCGCAAGAAAAAGAGGCGCATTGAAGACGACATCGCTGAAGACAAGCAGGGGCCTACTGGAGGCGCAGCGTATTTGTCGTGCCAAAAAGGCGCCGAGAAAAAAAGAAAAGCGTCTGCCTAGGGATATAGGAACAAGGTGGGCACGTCCTACTACCACTAAGGCCTGATGGGGGCATGATGTTTGCCTCATGTTAATCAGTGGAATGCGGCCTTCAAAAAAGAAACATTGAACTATTGTCGCATTTCAACGTAGTCTGCAGTAAAACATAAAAAAAAACGCACCCCCATTTTTTTCACTTCATTTTCTTTCTAACGCGGCCTTCCTTCGGCAACACTTGGCCGTCTCATTACTTTCGATCGCGCACACTCAGCCATAGCACGACGGTCTTCGAGACGTCGTCTCGAATACCAAGACTTCTTCGCCGACAAGTCACTTAAATAAATCATATACAAGACGGCACTGAAACGGAATGAACGAGACACAGATCTACTCCTCGTTGATCCGTGTAATGAATTACGGCTACCTCGGAGAGCAAGTCGCGTCTCATTTGCTGGCAGCGAATAAATTCATTGGAAACCGTACCGTGCACGACAGACGTCTTTCCGGACTACAACAAATTGAGTAAGTGGCCCCTGGTGTATGACAGGAATCCAGACAGCTAGTGTCGGCACACACGGGGTGTCGCTTAAGATATTCACAGGCCGACGAGTCCCATGAATGTTTTAAAAGCGCCGATAATACGACGAAGGCAACAAAGAGCATCTAGCCATTCCGCCGGAGCCCGGAGCATTCCCCGCCCTTCTCTTTCTTTATTTCTCTTTCTCTTTCTCTCCAGGGCAGACTCGGTCGCCTCGGCTGAAACCTGGCAGATCAATTATGCATAATCCAATGGCTGTCGGCACTTTGCCCTGTCCCGTTCACCCATAAGCTGACAGGGCGGTGGAGCTATACGCGCTCGCAGAAACGAATCAACAATTTCGCTTTCGCTAGTCGACTACGCTTTCGACGCAGAGGTATAGGAGAGAGCACGATCACGCGGAGGAGGATAGACGTATGATTGGCCCACCGAGCTCGTGACTTCGAACTTCCGTATCAGCCTTCGGGAGAGCGATGTACGGCAGACCTGGGGCACACGATGGCAAGATAAGGGTTTTGTAGTGACTGGCGTCCTTCCGCACTTCACCTGGCGAGACAGGCTTCATGACTGTTCCCGAGTGACACCTGTAGACTCGATGAAACTGAAAAGAAGCTGTAACGTAGTGGAACATATTCGGGAAAGACTGTGCCCGGAGCGCCTCTCCGATCGGCGCGTTTAGAGTCCTGTTCTGCCCATGTATCGAAGGTGGAGGTCAGGAAGTGGCATCGATTGACCTCACACAAATCAGGAGTGGCATGCTGCCGGATGTAGCGATCCTGGCGGTTGGCACGAGCGAACGTGAGCATCGCTGTCCTCACGGCGTCGCAACTTGTTGCTGCCGAAGCTTCCGTGGACTGACAAGCTGAAAATGAACCTGCATGAGAACAGGTGCCTGCTACATCCACCACCACCAGAGTGACGCCGCCAGAATCGCGGCCGGCGACAGCGTGACACTTCTGGGACTTCATGCAAAAATTAAAAAAATAAAAAACTTTTTTTTTGTGGGGGTTGGGGGGGGGGGGGCGGATGGGGCGGTAAACGCACCAGTCGGAGACTCGTTCCAGGAGCCATAACGCATGTCTACCCTGTCCAGCGTTCGTGCTGGTTTTTGCCCTTTCCGGGTGCGTCTGGTGTTCTATCAACTCGCCATTTTTACTTATTTACTTTTTAATTGCTTAAAAGCAGTTTTACATACATAAGGTGCTATAATCTGACAAAAGTAGCTGATCCTTTGAGTTCTAATATTATGTAATAAACCGGTATTTATTGGTCTGCCCTTTATTAAAATAATTCTGAAAATCGCTCAACCAACTTTTTCTGGTAAATAGCGGGTATTCACTCGGCGCCATATTTGAGGGCGATGATTAGAGCGCAAGCTCAGAACGAGCTCACATTGATAGGCTGCGAAGACCGGTGAAACTCGACGGTGCGAAATTCACGTTGCAAAAGAACTGTGCAAGCTTGCCGTCAGCACACTCTCAGCAGTCGCGCACAAAGCCATGGCCGCCAGTGAATACTTCTCCCTATAGAGCAGACGTCCTGGAATGATTTATCTCCCTCCGAGAACGAACGGGTAAATCACATTCAGATTGTTCGAATCTCTTATCTCACGGGTAAAACGCTGGCTGCGGCTGAAACCCTGACCGCCACTTTCCGTAATTCGCTTAAGCGTCAAAATCTGTAATCTTTATGAACTTGAAAACAAAAAATGGAGAGTGTGGTAATGACGCGAACCTTATTATTGCTCCGCGGCCATTCAGATTGCGGTATTTTCTGGTAAGAACGTCTAAGTAACAACCATGTAATGTGGAGCGTGAACACAATAAATCACGCCCGGCGTTCATTAGGCTCTTCGTGACCATAAGAACATCACCACAGTAATCTTCCTTTAAAGAAAAACCGTGCCGTTGCTCTCTGTTTTCGCGTCTGAGAACATACAGTTAACCAAAGAAATCAAATATGACAGGCATTTTAAAATGCCCGTAGTAGTCGAGGGAGGCGGCGTTTGACTATCCCACGCACTAAGAAAACACGTGTTTGTATTACTGCAGAACACGGATACTGCAAGTCTCGGCAAGAGATAGAAGGATCTCAGCGGATTGCAAAGCTCAAAATACATTTAGATCAGAAATCATGCGATCTGCTCCATAACAGTGAACCTGACACTTCACTTGCAAGTTGTTCCCGTGCAAAATTGAGTTGTTCAGAGATCGCCACGTGCGTAGAGGAATAGACCTTTTCCCGAATTATCCAAGCATCGAATAATAATTGAGGTTGTGGGGATATTTAGATAGCGCGTAGTTGGTCAGCCCTTTCAAAGATGCGACGAGTCACTCGCTGTAGAAGAGTATGCCGGGAACGTGTTGTACACGCGATACAAGGGCTGGCGTAACTGTTCGAAAGCCAAGATCTAAAACAAATGGCACTTCGCACGCACGTCCCACGAACGCCTTATTTTGCTTATTTACTTCGTATCTTTCTTCCATTCGCGGAAGAAGTTTGGGTATCGCCGCCTGGTGGAATTTTTTCCAAACCCAGAGTGAAGATACTTCAACTTTCTCTGATGGTGCAAACGCATGCAATGCCAAGCTTCTCTGTACTATGAAAATTAAAACATAAGCGCGTGCATGGCACGTGCACTATCCACAGTGAGGAAAACAAAACCGCCGCTAGCGACCTTCCCACTGCGATTAGGGAAAGCCAGAGCCGTGCATAGAGAGAGTTTGGCCACAATGGAAGGCGCGGGCAGAGCTAGGGAGTGCACCAGACTCGGAAAGTGGGCATTGCGCATGCCTCTGACCAACCTGAAGCCGAAAAGAATCGCCTAGCGGTGGTAGCGAGAAACAGTTCTGATCAAATGCATATGTTTTGTCATATGATTTGAATAAGCACGTAAGAGTGAACTGTAGCAAACTCTTTGTCGGTTGAAAATAGGGTGCACGTGATGTTTCGATCATGATCATGCAGAAAGATGTAAGAAACGAATGCGCCGCTCAACTCTGTTTTGCTCGGACAGAGTGCGACCGCTCGGATGGCAGATTCCCGGCCCTCGGCGCTTGGCATAAAGACTGAACTCCATGGAGCGAATTATGCGACGAATAACTGGCGAACGTCGCCCGACGGCATCGCTCGCTTTGCGCGTGACGTAGCAGCCACAGTGCTGATTCCACGCTCAGAGCAAAGCCGCCGGGCAAAATTCGTCGATTTTTTCGCAGCATATTCGTCCCATGGAGTTCAGCCTTAAAGATTATATCGATCGTTCCACTAGTCGCACTCTTCCACCATCATTTTGGATGAGCGTGATTGAAACATCACGTGTACCACATTTTCAGTCACCGAGAGTTACTCCGATGCAGTTATCAGGTTTGTTTCTCGCGACCACCGCCAGGTATTATTTCCGGCTTCTGGTTGGTCACATTCGCTTTTCCGAAGACGCCCTGGAACCTGCCCAGCCCGCTTTCGGCCAATGGCGCCTCCTCATTTGTCTCCTATACTTCCCAACGAATGGCCAAACTCTCTACATATACGGCTCTGGGGAAAGCGAGCGCGTGCGTCGCGTCTACCTACGTTCCCATCATTCTCTTTGATGCTCCGGTTTTTTAGCGAAAGGTCTATGCGGAGCTCAAGTTAGTCTGCATTCTGCTCAAGGGTTGCGATGATGTCAGAACGTCGAGCTCTGATTGGCTCTGATTGAAGGATAGTGGGTAGACGTCGAAGCATCTAAGCATTGAGGTCTACCCACTATCCTTTCAATCAGAGCCAATCAGAGATCGGCGTCGTTCTGACGTCACCGCAACTCCTCTGCCAGAATGCAGACGACTTGCTCTCCGCATTGGCAGCACACACGGCTGCAACGCGCTGGCGCGGGGTTCAACCCCGCACGCCTAGTTTGGCCTTTAACAAACAGTTGGCCAACAAGAAGGTTCCAGTTAATTCCCAGGCGTTATCGCGTGTTCTCGTTTAGAACCTTCCTCAACCAAGGCCGGGCTAGAGAGCAGCTTTTTTACAGCCTTTGCTCTCGCAAAAACCGTGCTTTGTATGTTTTTATTTTCTGTAAGCAAATGGCAGCACAGCACTCGGTGGTGGCACGTGTCTCGCACGTTCGCCCAACCATGGTTGGCGGTACGTGTAAGAAACGCGAAGCGTGATTATTATTAAGGAGACAAGGCCCAAGCCTTTGCCCCCCAAACGTCATTACTCGTGGGTCCAAGCAGCGCCGCCTACTTTGACTAAAGGCTCGGTTATGCCGCGCACGTCGAGCGTAGTAAACGCGGCGTAGCGCAGCGCACACGGATGCTGATTGGTCGCAGATAACGAGTTCCTGCTCGCCAGCCCATAAAAGGTGCGCGTTCTGCGCTACGCCGCGTTCGCTGCGCTCACTGTCGCAGTGTAACAGAGCCTTAACGGCTGTTTATACTCCGTCGTAACGTCAACGAGCGCATGCGCTCGTTCACTCTCGCTGACGCTGTCTGCGAACTCCAACGTCAAGTTCAACGCGGCGCGGCGCGGCGCACCTCGACCGGCGACAGCGTAGCTTGCGACGGACTTGGGCGTGCTCTACGTTAAACATTGGACGACGACGGCGCCGACGGCGGCTATCCCAGATGCCCTCGCGCGAATGCTCTCATTCGGGAATCCTGTTGTCGGGGCGGCGGGGCCAGTCGGATATGCGAGGTGCTCATTTCTGGAATCTGAACCTATCGTTCTTGCCGTGTGTCGTGTGCTGTTGTCGTGTTCCCGTGTTGGTGTGCGTATTTAACGTTCGTGCGCTTGACTGGGCGAGTGTGTGCGTGGACATGGACTGCTCTGCGGATGCACTACCTTCGATTGTCGATAGGCCTATCGAACTGACGAGCCGGCGGTGGTGGGCCGTGGTGTTGGGGTGCCGGCAAAAGCTGGAAGCTCGATGACGCGCCAAAGGTAGGGTTAATTAGAATTAAGGATGACCTAAAGTCTGTGCTATTTATAATCATGTCCTAGTCGCACTCACCGGCAGTCGTTCCCGATCGAAGAAGCGTCGTTGAATGTACGGGAACGGCGGAAACAGGGAAACCTCTGAACTATTTAGCCGGCCAGAAATTTCCAACTGGGCTGTCTCAGCTTGTAAACGATCTCAGCTTCCAAACGATAGTAGCGGTACGCGATAACGGTTAGAGTGAATCCTGTATTGTTTGTATGGGCTTTGTAAAGTGCGTTACAATTTCGAACGCAGTGCATAGCGTAATTTAGACATCGTCCGCTCTCTTCGGTGTCCGTTTCTTAAGTCAGCTAGAAAATCTACTATGATGATAACACACCGGCTATCTGTCAGAAAGACGGTATCTGTGGAATATCGATTTCATCTAAGCTTTCCAACGGAATCGCCGGAGTCGCTTGGCACGACTCCGGCGAACCTGCGATGGAGCTAGGTTCGACGGACAGCGATATCGGGCTATTTTTGTTCTCGTTTTTTTTTAAGTTGACGGTTGTGTGACATTTAGAAGATGATAAATGCTGGTTTGCAACTAGCTATGACCATCACTTGCTTGTTTTTGAACTGCTGACTGCTATCCCGAATGGTTGTTTTGAATCGTGACATGGCATTTCGAGGACGAACCACACTGACCGATTTCAGCTAGCTAGGCCTAGGTGGCTCAAGCTACCGCCCATAGCTAACCCATAGAGACGATGCTGTTGCCACGGAGACGCGCATGCGCAAACTGGGGCAGTTCGTCGGGGCGTGCTGGACCAGCGTTGGTCTACCTTGGACTGTAAACACCATCGTTCGGGCGCTTCTTCGGCGCGGCGTAGTGGCCGACGAACGTCGGTCTGGGCCGGCGCGCGTTGTGTTCGTTGACGCTTGAAGTATGAACAGCCCTTCATATGAGCATCGTCGAAAGCGTGTCCTCTAGCGCCTCATCACCGAGCGCGCTGTCTGCACGCGACGACGCCACGACGGACGCTTGAGGCAGGCCACAGATCCACTCAAGATGGCGTAATGCTCCGGCATAGCCTCCTATATACTGACAAGTCTGACAGGTCGCCACGAGAAGCGGTCGCCGAAATGGAAAAGGTAGAGCGGCAAACAATGGACGAAAGGAGAGCCACGTGACTGTCGCCCCGCTGCGGCGAGGCGCCCAAACGCACTTCTCCCGAGCGAAACAAGTGTGTTTAGGGTCCTCGCCCCTGCCAAAGCTGTGCGCTGGCGTCCAGGTTCCCCGAGAAATGGCTCTTTGACGCTCTTTGCTACCAAATCCACGCGCTCCAAATCTGCGCCCTGGACTCTATGACTCCGTCGTCCAACTACCAGGCTTTGGTGAGTATAAAGGAGGCTGTGGCTTAGGCTGCTCTTCAAGGTGGAATATTGCTTTAGAAAGGGTTAGAGGTCCTTCGTGCTAGCGCCGCGTCCAGGGTCGAGATACCCGCCATGGTGTGTCCAACAGTCGGCCGCTCACTGAATCCTATGCGCCTAGAAAATGAGAGAGAGGAGGGGCGAGAGCGTGCGGGGACGTCAGAACGCCGATCTCTGGTTGGAATGATTGGTGGGGAGGCCTAAAGCCAGCAGCCTTCGTCTCCAACGCAGTCATCGAACGCGTTAGAACCTGGAACGCCAACATCCGGCGTTCGACTCTCTTTTCGAACGCGTTCGACGAGTGCAGTGGAGTAGACAAAAGCCGCTAGTGTTAGGTCTACTCACTAATCATTCGAATCAGAGCTCGGCCTTCAGACGTTTCCGAACACTCTCGTGTCCTCCTCTCCTCGGTTTCTCGGCGCATAGGAAAGTAGCGTGTTTACTTCGACATGTTGCGTAGCTTATTTTGCGTAGAAATCTTTTATGGTAAACTTTGAAATGACGTATACATGTTGTAAACCATTCATAAAATAAATAGGAAAAGTGTTACGTGCATGCTCCAGAGTGAGATTGACGGTTGTGCTAAGTACCAAAGTACCTTGGCAATCTGCACGATTTTATATTCAAAATTTCATATCTCCGGAACAAAACTTAGATAGAACGTATACAAATAAAGCCACATGCTGCTTCCAAGAACAAGAACATCAACGAATAATTTATACGTAAATATTTTTTTAAAAGTACGACCCGGACCGTCATTGCACAATCTAACGGCACCCTTTATTCATAAATCGCAGTTTCTTACGGTACTTAAGGGGAATGTGTTTGAAGTATTCAGTTCCATAACTTCGAAAACGATCGTCGCTCTATTCACCACGGCTTTAAGAAGAATAGATTAGATTTCGTGTAATTTTCTCTGCTGCACAAGGACAGTTTGCATCTTTCGGTACCTAAATAAATCTGTTCCAGCCACATAGTTTTTTTAAAAGCAGAAGCTTACACACTGCCGAAACAATTAATGTGGAATAATGTCTCCGACTGGAAGAAAAACTGGATAAATGGCGGCGAGGTATACGGTACGACCCTATCAGAGAGAGTGCACAGTCTCCACTGCAGCTCCTGTTTGTTAATCCTTTCCCTGCAGCGTTTCCTGGGGCCCTCAAACATTCAGGGCACCGTTATTTCCTTTTTTCCCTCCTCTCAACTTGCAACATGGCTAACGGTGCTACAGTATTCACACCAAAGCATTCCACCTGTATTTTGACTAACCAGCAAGGCTCGACAGAAAGAAAAAACAGACCACAATTCAGGAAAAAAACAAGGCGCATGAAGAACCTCGCGTTTATTATTTGTGGGTCAGAGCTTAATTGCTCGCATATGATGAATATGATATGGATCCACCTTATAATGTAGGTAACGTTCTTATCTCCCAGGAAAACATACAGGTGGCCATTAAGCTAAAAAAGAAATGTACCTTCCTATAGACCCTCTAGCGGCAGCCTCGAACGAGGCAATTTACCACGAGCGTTCCTGGTTTTAAGAGTGCATGCCAGCGTTGCCCGACTGCGCTGGGCTGTGGTTTTTTTCGTCGGTGGGCTGTGGCAGTCTGCGTAGGCGCAATTCCGGACAGTGTTGGCGACCAAAAGGCAGCATTACATTTTATTTTTTGCGTTTTATGGTGAATATAATTTATCGAGGCCTTTAAGAAACCACTTCAAAACATTTTGTGGAGAAAAATAATTTTCTTTACAACAGCTTATCCTGTTCTCAATGCGCACACGAAGAAGTTCAAAAGCTATCTCTCTGGATTTATAAAATGAAGCTCTTTACTATAGGCTTCGGTACTTGCTAATCATCAATTCAAATGAAACCACTTTGAACATATGCATGTATTTTTAACTTCGTAATAAAAAGTTTAAAAAAGTAAGGTGAAAAGTGATCAATTACTTTCTGGTAATTTTTCTATTACTATTGTGATGCAGTATGTTAGATACTGTAATCAGCTACATCCTTCGATTAAGTCATTGTAATCGGTTACTTTTTTCAGTATCGCGTGCAAGACTGGCTTATAGTCAATGAGAGTTCAAAAAACGCAGGACGTGGCGCATCCCGAGCAACTTATTATCGCTTCGCTGTCACTGAGATCGTCTCGTTAGCCGATATCAACGCCAGTGAACGAATCACAAAGCAAGAAGCCCGAACCATAGCATCCTCTATGCTCACAAATCATGGCAGTTCGACGACGGAACCATAGAGTGCCCGGTCGCAGATTTGGAGCGCGAGGATTTGGTAGCACAGAGCATCAAAGACCCATCCCTCGGGGAACCTGGACGTTAGCGCACATCTTTTGCAGCGACGAGGACCCGAAACACACTTGTCTGCTCAGGAGACGATTGCTTCGGCGTCTCGCCGCAGCGGGGCGCCAGTCACGTGGCTCTCCTCTCATCCGTTGTCTGCCGCTCCACCTTCTCCGCTTCGGCGGCCGCTTCTCGTGGCGATCTGCCAGGCTTTGTCGGTATATAGGAGGCTATGTCAGACCTCGAACGAGTTCGACTGCCAAACGAAGGCGTTCTAGTGTTCAGCGTTCGCGTTCCAACGCGATCGAAGAGTGAGTACATACAAAAGCAGCTAGCTTTACATCTCCCCGGATATCATTCCAGTCAGAGGCTCGGCGTTCTGACGGCGTCTGCCGCTCCCGAGCGCTTCCGTTTGCTCGTCGTCCTCCGTTTCTCGGAGCATAAACCTTTCTGCCGAATTACCTAATCACCAAGTTGTAATCTGGAGTCAGTAACAGTTTCAAAACAAAATCTCCAAACAGATCACACTCCTCGAGGAGTGCGATTTGTGTGGAATTTTCGTAATACAAAGTAAGGCGGTAATGAACTCGCGTGAATTGGTGCGAGCTCATTACTGCCTTATTTGGGTTATTCACGTCGAATTCGGGTTAGGTATTCATATAAGGCAAGCGCGGGGAGCGAGCGTACTGACGTTCACAGCGCATTCTATTTGACGCTTGGGCAATCTCAGCAAAACGTCTACTGCCGTAATCTACGAATGGCAAAGATAAACATAAGTCCAGACCTAAAACAAAAAAATATATATATATACAGTGCCTTTATGCTGCCGCGTAGCGTAAATGTCACAGCTACAGCAGCTCGGCGTTTGCGTTATTCGCTATCCTCTTGGCGTCATTGTCGCTTGCTTGTCGAGTCCTGAGCACGATTCGGGGAATTTTCACGCCATTTTCGCTGGCGCCTTTTTTGATTCCGCACCCGTGTCACAACCACACTTCGTCTTCGACAAGCCTCCGCAGCGCGCGTAACTGAAGTTCGCCTCCTTCGGTCCGGCTGCCGACTTTCCCAGGTCTAGCAATATACGGCATGCAAGTTCGTCCGATCGGATGGTCGTACGCATGCGCAGGCAGAACGTGGTGTTGACTACGGCACACACCTCCATATATATAGCTCGCAAGTGACATCACGCTAGGAAAGGACGAGGCAACGTGCCAGTTGACTACGCTCCGCGCGTACGTCCTTACCAATGGGTACAACATGCCGCTAAAAACTAGGCACAAAAGTACCTAGTTTTTATATATATATATATATATGAGCTTAAAACAATATGCCGTGCTCACCATGTTGAGACTTAACTTCAGCCAGAGCGTGCGGAAATTTTCGGCGTTGGTGCGATCGCGCTGAGAAAGAAAGTATTGATATGCCGCCGATGCAAGAATTTGACCCGAAAGGACGCGTGCTTGCAAAACTAGCTTCATTACGCATTTGAAAGCGTAGAAATCACTGAAATCTCACATTTATATGACACCGGCTTAAGGACCCGCGATTGAGAGTGCTTCCAAGTGTTGAAGTTGTTCCGATTTCCCGAAGCGCTGGAGAACAGCGCAAGGGCTGCCGCGTTGCGAACGGCAGATGCCGATGTTTCGGCGGTGGCGTTCGATCAAACGTGCAGTCGGGAACCGCTGCCGACCGATAGCCTCCCGAGCTCGTGGCGCGACACCTCGTTCAGTGGGGAAGAGAGCCCTGAAGTTGCGCTCGAAGCATGGAAACCGCGGAATGAAGCGAAAGCTAGAGGAATCCGCCATACGAACGGACAAATCCTATGAAAAGGCTTGCACGAACATTAAACAACATTAAAAAAGTGCCGTCACTCACCGCTACAAAGTGCGTCCCTCAATCCCAGTAAGGTACGGCCACATCCCTTCTGTGCCACTCGAACGTTTTCTTTGCTTAACGTCTTTCTGTGGTGGGGCACGCCTATGAAACAATCCCGGCACAGCAATTGCTGCTGCCGAATGCCACGCAGTTCAGGCTGGCTCTCACTGGAAATGGCCGTCATCGAGTCTAGGGCAGAATTACTTTACTACTATCGCTATACTCTAACTCGTTCTTTTTCGGTAACGGGCGACTGTACCGCGTTACCTTTTTGAAAGGAACTGTAACGATAACTTAATTACTTTCTTGCAGCAGTAACAAAAAATAACGGCAAATAAACAGTTACTTGTAAGAATGGGCCCTATGTTTCTAATACTACAGTGGGCTTGAGCCTATTAGGAGTTTGAGTCCGACAGGAAAATAAAAAAGAAAAAAAAGACTTTCTTTTTATTTCCGCTGTAAAGTATTAGCGCAGATGGAAAAAAATGTTTTTTTTTTCGCACGAATAAACGTGTTTTGTTTTCTTCATACTCTTGCACGCAATTTTTCGGTCCGTTTTCACCCTTTTTTACCTCCTCGAACACCCTAGCATCCTCGAAAACAAGCCGACTCGCGGGGACAAATAGACTCATAACGGTCAGGAGTTGAGCGTCTGATGAGGGGACAAGAGCCTCTATCTTAAGTCACGTGACTACACTTTTTTTTCCTTTTTTTTTGCACTCGAAGTTGCGAAGCATTTGCTTAGAAAATAGTTTCCAGCCTTCTGTCGCAAAAGCCAGCCAGAAAAAAAAAATTATTGGACCGACTTTCCCTATTTTTATCCCAGAGGCCGTGCACCCCTACCTGTGGTCGAGTTTTTTTTATTTTGCATTTAATATTATGAGCCGCACTCAAGGGACTACAAGAGATCCTGACCGACATTCCCGGCATCGAACACGTCAGCTACGCCGACGACATCACCATCTGGTGCAAGTCTGGCAGCGACGCCCAAGTCGAAGAAAGCCTGCAGAGGGCAGCAAATGCCGTGGCCTCGTATGCTAGAGACTGCGGCCTTCAATGCTCTTCCCAAAAGTCAGAACTTCTGGAGTTGAAGAACCCGTACCGCAGACAACCCCCTGTGGACCTGAACATCTACATCGTCGGACAAGAAGTACCCAAGCTTAAAGGGCAACTCCGCTTCATTTTTGGTTTTGAAAAACAATGCAGTCCTCTTTAGTATCGCCTAGGAAGACCACACGTCAAATATTACGACACAGTTCTGTCTAAATGTTTCTTAAACGGTCCGGCAAACTTTGCAACTCGCCAAGTTGCCGTAATCGGCTGACTTGAGCGGGCGAATTCAGGCGCAACCGACAGCGCAGTCAAGGCTACGGCGTGGGCGGAGCCAACATTGAGCTAAACGTCATCTTCATGGCCTCCTTTTGCTTGTTTTTACTTCTTCGATCAAGCGTGGCGCATGACGTCAGCAACGTTGCCTCTCTGCGCTCAGCGGTGTCCACGTGATTGGCGTACGCGCCTGCGCAGCGCGCTTCTTGGGAGCAGACCGGCCGCCCGCCGTGGTCCCGCCGTTACCGCCGTCTTTCGCGTCACAACCACTGTCGTCGTCTCACCGTTTGTGATTATTGTCTCTCGGAGTTTCGTCCACACTATGGACGCCACGTGCGCAGACTTTGCCGCAGTTGTGCAGACGTCGTCGAATGCCGTAGACACCAAAATGTGGCGAAGAGTGCGGTGCAGAGCAGACGACACTCGCGCCTGCCACACGCCCGCCTTCCATCCCGCCCGTCGTTGGGCCGAGGATCACGTGACATCCCGTACCACGTGATGGCCATGTACTTGGCGGCCCGAGGCCAATGTTGCCGGACGGAGCCGAAGTTTCGGTTTCGATTTCCGCTCGTGTTTAAAATTAGATTTAAAAATATATATCCCATTTTTCGCGAAGCAAACGACGTAGTGTCTTTTACTATGGCTTTTTTATTCGAAATCACTCATTATCCCGAAATCTTCAGAATTGAGCGGAGTTGCCCTTTAAGGAGGTGATTATCCTCGGCCAGATCCTCACCCAGTCCGGAAGAAATCTTAGCACAATCATCAAGCTCACCCCCTTCCACGACGGACATTGTCGGGATGCTGAGGATAATCAGGAGCCAGCAGTACGGGCTCAAAGAGAAGGGGGTTATACAGCTGGTATATGCCTTTGTGGTCTCTCGGGTCACGTACGCCACGCCGTACCTGAGACACGCTCAGATCGCTCAACGTCATCATTCGGTGTGCTTTCAAGTGCGCCTTTGGACTACCAAAGAACGTGGCCATGAAGGACCTGCTCAGCACGGGCCTCTCCAACACCACCGAGGAACTCTTGGAAGACCAGCGGATATTACAAATGAAGCGCCTCAGTGAAACATCGAACGGAAGATGGCTCCTGGAGCGGGTGCAACTGGCCACACCGGGGGGCATATTACACCAAGAACCCAAACAAGAACTAACACCAACTGTACGAGGCAAGACCACGGTCGAGAAGATCCCAAGGAACATGAACTCGGAAAGAAACTCCGAAAAAAGACGAGTTCGTGCTTACGCCATATCCGGGATATGGAACAAGAAGCCAAGGACCCTGTACGCCGACACTGCCATCCTACCGAAAGGCAACACCTCCGCCCTGGCCGTGGCCGATTCTTGTGGCATCGTGGTCAGGATGACATCGGTCTGCACGACCATCACAGAACAAGCTGAAGAAGCCACGAATGCTCTGGCTGCCGCAAGTACCAAACAAGACCACATCACCGTCATCACAGACTCGTAACGGGTGTGCCGCAACTTTGCCAAGGG
Source organism: Ixodes ricinus (assembly GCA_037355805.1). Classification (NCBI taxonomy): domain Eukaryota; kingdom Metazoa; phylum Arthropoda; class Arachnida; order Ixodida; family Ixodidae; genus Ixodes; species Ixodes ricinus. The sequence continues at coordinate 204,581 of JAZHYW010015038.1, read as the reverse complement.
TGAAATAGGCGAAAAGGCGGCGAGAATTTTCTCCAAGACGCAGTTTACGGGCATGAAGACCGTCTGGGCACCAGGTCACGCGAGTGTCGAGAGAAACGAGGTGCCAAGCGCCGCAGCCCGAGCCTTTCATTCGAACCGGGACTGTTCCGCACCTCAACCACTCCCCCTGACCCCAACATGAAGCACAACGAGTACTTGAAGACCATCAGGGAAGCCAGGAAGGCTCTTCCGGCTCCACCTTCCAAGTTCACTAAAGAGGAGGAGCACCTCTATAGAAGACTGCAGACAGGAACCATGAAGACGCGAGCAATGTAAATCTTCCGACCACATTTAGTGTTTGTTTGTTTGTTTTCTAACAACTTAGAGCAGATACGGGTATCTGAAACGGTCGCGTGGGCCGATGTGGTCGATGCAATCGAATGAAATAAGAGGAGGCCGCGCCCAGACGCTTTCCCCTATTTACTCAGCAACCTCCTTTTCGAAACAAAAACAACAAAAAAACGGGTAAACTAAAAAAAAGGAAGTAAACATTGTGTGGATTGGCTACCGCGAGGATATCGACTGACTCGACGTTCGCAGTACAACTTCGCACACAGTGACCAAACACTCGAACTAATGGCCTGGCCAGCAAAGCGCGATTGCAATCGCTACAATAAGTTAATTGTCCTGCACTCTTAGAAAAAGGGTCTCTATAGTCCTCCCTAGAGGAGGAACGCTCTTGTGACCAATGTTCCTTTAGAAATGGGAGAAACGTTCGCCCTGAAGGCAGGGTAGCAAAGTTTTTCCGTCACCTGCATCTTATTATGGTAGCCCCGAATCGAGCAAATCCAGCTCAATAAGACAAAACGAGGACGCTACGTCAGTTGTGCGGGGCGAGAGGAACAGCAAGTAAAAGCGTAACACGAGCTTTCCGCGAACTGTATTTATTTCCGAAGCCAGCTTCCCCCGCGGGTAAAGAAACTTCCGTTTAAAAAGCAGTTATTCAGTGTTTTTGTCGTCAGCGCTGCGGAGACAACCAATACCCAGTTACTTCGTGCCCTTTTCGTCTTACCTTTGCTATTTCTCCAGCCATAATTCTTTCGTCAACCGCACATAACGGAGGAGTGGTAAACCATTTGCGAAACCAAAAGCCGCTCTCAAAAGAACAAACTCGAAGCCGCTGTTGCACGGTAACCAGAAATTATCGTGTAGCGTGAAAGAAGGTTCAATCGCTTGCCACCAGACGGCAGCGTCAAGCAGAGTAATGGCAAGTAGCTAGGCTAGGTGGCGCTAGGTACCGCCCAATTCATGTTCTACAAAAAATATTTTCATTTGCTCACGCCAGCATTACGCTTCGGGATCTTCAGGGACCTTTATTATAGACACAGTGCAGACAGACTACGTATACCACAATCATCACCTGAACATGTAGATTGAGCGCATACACATACAGGGCACATACAGACATCAATACAACAGCAGACTAACCCGATTACTACTTCCGAGCTCTGCGTTTCCGCCTTTATACTCGTCGTATTGAAGGTACGTATTTTCTCGGTGACCACCTAAGCCATAAATAATATTCCCAGCATGTTGATTTTTTTCAGTAATGTCATACTTTTGAAAGTCGTCTGTACGGTTCAGGGGATGAATCTCTTAGTAAAAAGTAAACAGTTATGCGGTAATTATTTGCAAACCAGTAAACCAAGCCACTCCATTGCGGTTCCAAGAAATGAGTTTGCTTCCCAGCACGCCACGATGTAGCCAGTTTTTCTATTGTAGTATTCGTTTTTCTATCTGTGCTGTTGGCGTGTGGCTGCAATTGTCGTCTGTAATTAATCTCTGTAGAGCGGGTATTCACTCAGCTGGAAGCGATGCTTCACGGGGAGAGATATCCCTTTCCGATCAACTTGAATGCAGTTGAAGCCGTGGCTTGCGGCAGGGGTTAAGTGTACGGAGCTACGCCGTGGCGAGCTCGCAAACTTCTAGCGCTAATCCCAGCGCGCCACTTGGAGGGCAGTTTCTCCAGGAGCCGTAGTAGTTTTAAACAACAATATAAAGGATAGCTTAATTTTTACTATAACAGGGCCAGCTGAACTTAGGAAAATAGAATGTAGAGAGAAAAAGAGACAGACATACCGCTGGTGTCTCTTTTTCTCTTTATATTCTACTTTCCTAAGTTCACCTGGCCCTATTATAGTATTGTGCACCAACAAACTCAACTACACCCCGTTACTGAGCTCCTTTTTTGTCGATTTAACCTACAATCCCCCTTTATGCTAAAATTCCAAACTGTAAATATACGTATTTTTTGTCATAGCTCCATACTGTTCAGTCCTTCCCACAGAGAGCAGTGGCGCAGTAGCTCTCGGGGTGGAGATAACAGGACATCGCAGACGACAGTCGCATTGGCCACTGTACGATAGGAGCTACGGTTCAAATAGGTTTCAACATGACTATCCGCAGATAGATCGATTGCACCGTAATCCCTCAAGCAGTCTTAAACTCTTTAATGTAAATCGGAATGTCAACCCGCGACACCCCGCCCCCTCCGATCATGGCCCAAACAGAGGCATCAATGCCCGACAGTTTACGCCATCTCATCTTGTTGTTACACCACTGATACGTGAACACACGCTCATATCGGCGATAATTCAAGTGTTCTGTTCACAACGCACAACACTGCCATCACGATGTTGCTGCTATGTTGCTGACACGCAGAAATACAAAACCACGTTGATTGCCGGTTGGCACTCGGCATCGGAAAACAGAACCGAACTCAGCACAAAAGACACCCAGGAACCCGGCAGCAAAACCTGCCTGTCTTGGACGCAGTTTCGGCGATTTTTATAACATCGTCAACGTCGACACATCGGTCCTCGTGGTTCCGCATTCCGGAGACGGCCATCTTAACCCAGTGTACGTAGCGCTGCTGGCACTGCTCCGGAAATTCGCTTCATTTAACGGCATCATTTGCTCATTTGACAAAATCTGTGGTAAAAACGTCAATGAAACCGAAATGTTCTGCACATCTGGACTGGGAGACGGAATTACAGGCAAACTTCGCTGCCTCTGAAGTTCAATCAACTCAACAACATTTATTAAACAACCTGCGCGGCGTGCTCGAAAAACGAAACCGAAAGATGATGATGCGGGAGGGCGGAACCTTTCTCCCGTCTGCCTAGAAGAGAAAAACGTCTCGTTCCTCCATTCTTCCCGTGTCCGCTTGGGGGCGCGTCAGTGGAATGGAGGAAAATACGCCGTTGCTACCTTTTCCTCCATTTTTTCCTTAGAGTGTACGCGAAGAGAAGGTAAGGAGGAGAGGAGGGTATGCACCTTTCCTCCTCGTCCTCCTCCTCGTCCTCCTCCTCCTCCTCCCTCCTCCTCCTCACTTCTCCTCCTCTTCCCCTCCTTTCCCTCCTCCTCCCTCCTCCTTTCATTCTCCTCACGTCCTCCTACCTCCCTCCCTCCTCCCTCGTGACGTCCCTGGTGACCCTAGTGACCCTCGTGACGTCACTCGTGAAGTCCTCGTGAAGGTGGTGACCTTCACGTGAGAAGGTCACGTGAAGGTTGTGACCTTCACGAGTGACCTTCGTGACGTCACTCGTGGCCCAAGTGACGTCACGCGTGACGTCACGTGTGACCTCAATATGTAAAACGTTCGATAATGCAACGCGCAGTAACACCGACGGCGACGGCGACGCCGCTCAAGCCGGAAACGGGCGCCTAAGAGCTGCGCTCTAAAAATCGTATGTTAAAATATTTTCGCAAAAGTATATCTACCTCAGGCTTGTTTGTCACAGCCAACGTGTCAAACGCATACTGAATACTTTCCAGGGCTCTTATATCCTTTTCTACTCTTAGCAACCGTATACACGATGGAAGCGATGATATGCTTCAGCATATTTCGCTTTCATCTCAAAGCGAATATGCTTCCGTATATATGAAAGCGATTATGCTTCTGTGTCTCTTTCTTTCTCTCTGTAAAAACATGAAAACTATTCGTACTAATATGGGATGCTATATGCGTAATCCTAACGGCGCTAATGTAGCCTCGTTGTAACTGGTATTGAAATATGGCTGTAAGTAATTACAGGAACCGGGAAACCCGAGCCAATGTGATCAACCTCCGTAGCATGGAGTTCCTTCAGTGCGACAGACGGTTCCTTACTGCGCCATAAGCTTGATTCCCTTACCGTAAGTAAAAAATAAGAAAAAAGTTTATTTTTTTGTAGCGATACAGGATTGTGTTTTGCTAAAGTACAAAGTGTTGTTCCCCGAAGGGTTGCATTCGTCCACGGTAAGCAAGACTCACGGTCACAGTCGCAAAGCTTTCATGTAACATGAAAACATATACAAGAAAGCGTGATGAAATGAATCTGTTATTAATAAATACTATGAATTCAAGTCTGTGTCCAGCACATTTGAAAAATGAAAGACGTACTGGCAGAACACGAAGGTTCGTGACCGTCAGTGGTGTCCCTTCACTCATTTCGTTCTTCTTATAGGATCTAAAGCGCCGTTAACACATATGCAGCCGAGTAAGACCGAGAGAGACCAGACCGGTTTTAAGCCTCTTCCGACGTCTTAGGACCGGATGCGCTGCAGCGGAGCTAACGGCGCTTAAGGCTTTGCACTGTGAAGTCTGCATGGTTCAAACACCTGCAGCGGCTTAGGACCGCGTGCCTTAAAACTTCCTAAAAATATCTTAAAACGAGAGAACGCACTGCCGCCACCTATCGGTTAGCCATGGAACACTCAGTTTCAGTATGTTGTCCTACTGTTTTCGAACATCATAGCTTTTTTTTTGCAGCTTAAAACACTTTTTACATTGTTATAAACTACCATTTTTCAAATGTAGCGTGTACATTTGATCTCGGAATGACCGCGAAACCTTCGCTCTGTTAAAGTGCCGTTCGAGGGTAACCCTCATAAATATCGTCAGCTGTGTGTTCACACGCCAGTAAGACACCACAAGAGCTTAGTCCCGGGGTGTCCTAATATTGAACTGCGAGCGATTTCATTTATCCTTCCCTCCCGCACGTATGTCTCAACTGTCGCGTCTGCCAATTCCCACGGCGATCGCGGCAGATGCCCATTTCGCTATGCGACAAATTTATCATAATGAGAAACAGCACAAAGGGGCAGGACACAAAGTAGACGAAGGACACAGGACATACGCTGTCCTGTGTCCTTCTTCTACTTTGTGTCCTGTCCCTTTGTGCTGTTTCTCATTAGGTCGTTCAACCAACCAGCCCAGCAAGGTATCCTGCGACAAATTCTTCGGTGTACTCAATCTCAGGCGCAATCTCAAGAAAGAATGGTGAAAGTTTAAGTGATCTTTAGATCCGGATCTACTTTCAAAGTGCAGTTTCCAATTAACAGAATATAATTGGCAGCATTCTATAGGCACAGCTCTAAGGTCTCAGGAGAGTTTCTCGTCAGCATTCGGATATAGAAAGGCGAACAAGCCTGCCTGTTCCTTTCTTCAGTTATCTTCGTCCCTACCTTGCACGAGTTTCAACAAACCAAAATGAAAGTGAAGTCCTAACATTAAGTCTCTTCTTCAAACTCAGGGAAGGCTATGTGTCAACCCGACAGAAACGCAATTGATTATTTTGTACTCGACCTTCAATCACCTTCATGCGCGTCAGCGCTCCTGCAAAATTGTCTACGCCTATGTGCTGCCATCCGGCCGGTGAATGTTTATTGTAGAGTTTAAGCTGAGGCTTGGGCGAGTTGGTACATACTTCGGGATTAAAAATAGCTCAAAGACGAAGGACCAGACGAAGAGTAACATGGACGCAGCGCTGCGTCCGGGTTACTTCTTCGTCTGGTCCTTCGTCTTTTGTGTAGCTTTTAATCCCGAAGTTTATTGCAGGCGTGTCAATTTTGAAGTTCCCGATTTATGTTCCTGCTGTCCCAGTTCTTGCTTTATTATTATTTTTTTTTACAGCGTGCAAACATTTTGTACCAAATACAATCCTTACTTTACGCATATTCTTGCGTGAAGTCATTCGGCTCGGGCGCATTTATATCACTGATGGCAATAGGAGAGTGATGTGAGGATTATGGTGACTCGGGATTATCGTGCGTTCCTGTTTTTACCTTTCGTCAAAATAAAGTGCGCTTTAATATATTTGGTCATTAGGTTGAAATTCTGGTGACCAACGTTTATTTTGAAAAAGGAAATAAGTGTATAGGTGCTTTCTTCACCAATATGAAATTATATAATTTAAGCTATTAAGGGTGTATGTATGAAAATCATGTTTATAAAATTGAATGGAGAAAATAAACTTACAAATAAAACAGGGTCACAAAATACCCTTAAACAGCGCCACTCTTCGCTCCGTTGTTTGAACGTTTCATATCACCAGAAAGGTAGAAACGGCATGACAGCGTTCCTCTATAACAAGTTTCATTTCCTTACTCAGAAGCATACACTGTATTTTGTGTACTATATTCCGCAACTTTATTAAAATCAGCAGAAGCAATTTCCGATTGAAAGTAATTATTCTTTTTAGACAGTCCGCACCAGGTACATAGTCCTCATCAGGTGCTTTATACGGGCCCTACTCCTTTCAGAAATGCAAGTCGTTCGTCCCCACAACAAATAGCACACCCCTAACGACTAATAATACACCACGTTTTGGTGTCTACGACATTCGCCGACGTCTGTACAACTGCGGCATCAGTATGCGCACGTAGTGTGAACAAGACTCCGAGAGACAATTATCCCAAACGGCGAAACGACTACGGCGGTTCTGACGCGGGAGGCGGCGGTAACGGCGGCACGGCCAACGGGTCCCAGGAAGCGTGCAGGCGCTTCACGCCAAGCACGTGGACACCGCTGAGCGCCGAGAGGAAACGCTGCCGACGTCACCGGTTACGCTTGCCCCGGATAAGGAAAATCAAGCAAAAAGGGGCGATTGTGATCACGTTTAACTCAACGTTGCCTACGCCCACGCCGGAACCTTGACTGCGTCTGTTGGTTGCGCCTCAATTCGCTCGGTATAGTCAGCCGATTTCGTCAACTTGACGCGTTGCAAAGTTTGCCGGGCCGTTTAAGAATCATTTAGACAAAACTAGGTCGTAATATTTGACGTGTGGTCGTCCGACGTGTTACCAAAAAGGACTGCGTTTTTCTTTTTCGTAAACAAAAATGAAGCGGAGTTGATCTTTAAGAATTTCTCAGTCGCAAGCAGTGAGTGTCTTTTCATGTCTGTGCCACCTAGATAAAATCTGATACACGTTGTTTACTTGGGTGCAGCTAGCTAGCGCGACACCCTTGTGGGCGCCGAGGGCGAAAGCAACAATGTCTCAACTCTTCTTACTGACTAAAGGTCAGCGAGGGACAGCATAATCTCGACAGCCACACTGGATGAGAACCGCAATGATAACAAACGATTTAGTAAAACAAGATTTTTTTTTGTAATCAACATTTCTAAGTAGTTTACACGGCGTAATATATTAAATTTTAAACAGGTATAGCCTGCACACTATAGACAATTGCAAGCATGGCGCCTAGGCTAGTGCTCTATGCGTGCAAGCACGAGCGGCATGCGTGTGAAGGCACCTTTTCCAGGCTCACAATTGCACTCGCTTGCTCGCACGAACACAGATATGGCAGCGGCCAGATGCCCTGCTTGCAGTCGTCTAAAGTCTAGTAATTACGGCATGTGGAAACGGTTTATGTACACATCCTGCACGCCATCTGCTCTTCATGATAGGACGTTATTTTACGCAGTAATTAAATTATTGTACGGCGTATTTTTAGTTGCGATTTTACGTATCTTGGAAACCGCAAATTCTAGGTAGAGTAATGCAAATCGGAGATAAGTTTAAGACTTATCAAATGGAAGCCGCACCATACAGCTGGAAGGGCACGGCTAATCAACGTAGCATATCGAACGACCCGGTACCCTTCCAACATCAGGTGTTTTGAGATTAACCACTCTCCAGCCAAAATCTGAGTTGAACAATAATGAAGCAGTTAAGACACCTCCCTCATCCTGATATATTTCTACAAAATCATAGAGTTCAACAATCGCGGTTGCATGCACCTCTACAAAAAGTAGTTTGTGTTTAAAGACCACGCTTCGGGGTTTCTCTTCGCTGATTTAAACTTTGAATAACGTTCGGTGCTGTGTCCTGTAAAATAAATCGACTACCGGCCGTCCTTTTTTTCACGATATCGGTTTATTTAGATTTCTAATATCGGTTCCGTGCAACTTAGGGTTCCGGAAAAAATACCGCTCTTTATTTATTTTTTTCGATTTGAGTTCCAGTTTAGGTTTGGCTCCACTATACATGCATTTTGAAAGATTCGGTAGTCATTAGGTTAATAAGAAAAACTTTATTATAAAACACCATACTACAAGTGATAAAATAAACATAAAACATAAATACGTTAAATTTTTAGTTATAAAACAGGACAACACATGATGAATAAGTTACCATTTGGCTCCAATATATTCACTACATTCTATCTTTATTTCCTGAGCTAGGTCCAGTGACGGGTGTAGATTTGACGGGTCTTGTTTAGTTTCATGGCACTACTTCTAGCGAAGAAGTAAAAGATAAACACAGATGAGCTGTAAATCAGCGCCCTTGTTTATCTTGCTGTGTACGTCTCTTCCGTTGTCCTCATCTTTTTATGGTGTTGCTTTTCTATAAAGTAAATATATTTCGCTTATAAACCGAACCACAACCACGACCTACAAAAATAGTATCCTTCGATCTTCACGTGTTAACAGCATTTCCTCACGGGTCTTTCCCCCTTCCAGCGTGCTCAAGAGTGCAACAGCAGCAAACACCCAAATTACAACAACAGTGAACGTCTCCAGTCTTCAAACACTGCTCTCTTATAGAACCGCGCCCCACCGACGAGCCGAACTAGGCGCCGCGCGAGGATCGAGTGAGATTTCTTCGCCTCGCGTTCTCTTATGCAAATAACGGAAGTCGTTTACATGCGCGACTCGCGTCCCCTGGAATCGCAGCCAGTCGCGCCACGCTGCGGAGAGTTTTGCGAACGACGTTCGAGCCACGCGTGGACCAAATCCGATTTCATCGAAGAACGATCGCCGCATCAGCATCTGGAGCAGCTGCTCGCTCTAAGCTTACGTCCTGTATGTAACCTGATAAGACCGGAATTTTTCGCTTGCAGCGTTAAATTCGATCGCGACGTGTGCCCACGGATGCATTTTTGCGGAAACGAAGTGCGGCGGAGTTCCCGCTGCGCGTGTTCATAACTCTTATGCACTCGTGTACACACGCTTACAAGATGTGTACCTTTAGGAAGTGTTTTCTGTAGCATGCATAATTGAATGAACGTTTCTTTGTATACATATTTTGCTACGATAGCTTTCAACAGACTGACGTAATATAATGAGTTGTGGAAATATAATGTACAGTAATATTTGTATCTATCAGTATATTAATTGAGAGGTGTTTACACGTTAGATCTTACAACGACGGTCCGGGTCATATTTTTTATATTTATGGGAAATCCATGTTCTTGGGAAATCCATGCCCAGCAGTATCTGAAAGTTGTAGCTAATTTTCTTTCGGAGACATAAAATGTCGAAGCTCATGGCGTAGAGATTGCCATTGTTTCACTATGGTACATTGTATAGCCGTCATTTTCACATCGAAGCATGCATGTCGTAATAACGTTTAGAGCGCAGCTCTTAGGCGCCCGTTTCCGGCTTGAGCGGCGTCGCCGTCGCCGTCGCCGTCGCCGTCGGCGTCACCGTCGGCGTAACCGCGCGGTGCATGATGGGTGAATTTCCCCGCTAAATCTAGCGGAAAATTTTCTCCGCTAAATCTAGCGGAAAACTTTCCCCGCTAAATTTAGAGGGAAATTTTCCCCGCTAAGTTTAGCGGGAAATTTTCCCCGCTAAATCTAGCGGAAAATGTTCCCCGCTAAATCTAGCGGAAAATTTTCCCCGCTATATTTAGCCGGAAATTTTCCCCGCTAAATCTGGCGGAAAATTTTCCGCTAAATTTAGCGGGGAAAATTTTCCGCTAAATTTAGCGGGGAAAATTTTCCGCTAGATTTTGCGGGGAAAATTTCCCGCTAAATCTAGCGGGAAATATTCCCCGCTAATTCGGCGTTACAGCGAGTTGTAAACGGCTTTCATTTTTTCTATTAATTTTTTAATGGTCCACAACATACAGACAAAGATATAAAACAAAAGAAAAATTACGCAAATTAAAACAGTTACGAAACACTTCAAGTAAACATGTTTTAGACACTCATTTACAAATTATTTACCAATCAATTGGTTCATATCGAATGGCGCCAAAAATATGAAAATTAACATGTTTAAATGCATTTCACGAATTCATAAAAAGATATGCTTAGACGTTATTGTTATTTTCTTATTATCGCAGAAAGGCAGCTGATTTCTCTAAATGTGGCAGAACGGCACGTCAATATATATATATATATATATATATATATATATATATATATATATATATATATAGACTCCATCTTTTTTTTGTTTTAATCTCTTCTTACCGTTTCCAGTGACTTGAACTAACCTGAATGGCAAAATATTGAGCAACATGTGACCTCCTTAGGAGAAAAACTACAACAAACCTTCACTCAAACTGAGCTGGCTGCTCTTCGTTATGGGGCTTTGCCGTACGACGTCGGCTCCAAAGAGACATTTTCTGGAACCTGCAGAGTCTGTACAGTGGTGCTGCTTTATCGTATGGTGTAAGAAGTCGTGGTGACCCTACCTTAGTTTTGTATTCGTATTTCCTCCTAGGACGCCTCGCCAACCCTCTTTTAAAACCCTCTTTCAAATTAAGTGTGCTTTCTGAGCGGCGCAAAATGCTGCGCGAAACTTGTATCTTTGTAATGTGTGTAATTAATACTTTTTTATGATGTCCACATTTTCTAATCGGAGTTATACCTTTAAATGTATTAATTACTACGTTATTTACCAAGACATTTTATTAATCTAATTAAATCAAATACTGCTCTTTATTCAGAAATTGGCCCTTTGTCACTCACTAACATTAAACTAACCTATTTTTTGTGCGATGCGTAGTTTTCAGAGGAACGATATAGCCCACGTCGTGCGACGAAGCCCTTATAACAAACACAAGCTAGATCAATTTTTGTTAAGGTTTGTTATCGTTTTTCTTTGGGACGCCATATATTACTCAATCTCATTTTCCTTACGAACTCGATGGTAACTTAGAGGAGCCTGGCAACGGTACTGCATTGTAATATTTGTCACTTTACACAAGCTTACTCGGCTTAGTGTGACTCAAGCATACTCACACAAAACTCCAGAGACCTAGAAGCTTTTCGTTCGCAGTTTAATTTTATAAAAAAAGTTTTTTTTTTCTCGGTTTTTTTTGTTCAATGATTGATAACGTTGTCAGGGGGATTACCCCATGTTAAGAATAGTCATATTTGGCTTATACATTAGCATCGAGCACCGCAGGGGCACTCGACTTGGGCACGCTACTATCAATGCCTCGACGAGCATTCGTGTAGTGGATCGTGTCCAGTGGCTGCACTAACGAGAATAGTCTAACCCTAACAATGCCTGAAACTCAGCACGCGTGCAGAGAAATCCTAACATGCGTTTTATAGGTCATAAACTTAGAGAATTATTTCTAAAATGTATCGGCTAAAAGTGGATCTTTGCACAGCCTCTTTAAATTTGGAAAACATTGGCAGCTTTGGTGGAGGGCTAACTAGCAGAGCTGGGGACAGGCGAGACAAAAGAAAATTGGGACTCCCTCCCGCATGGCTCCGGCCCAAAGTCCCAACCCTGTCCCCCAATGGGTACGATACTGGGGTAACGCCGACAAAGTTTGACCAGAGGAAAATTGGCGACTCCCTCGCCGGGGAGAAGAGGCAGGGGGTGATGTTTTTAGTTTTTTTTTTTGCCCGATCCCCCGAAGGCCATTCTGCCTGATATCCCACACTGCCTGGAGATTGTTAGGGAGAAAAAATTGTTTTAGAAAAGCGGGAGCAATCATTTGTTTGTCTTTTTAGACTTAGGCTAGGTGGCGCAAGCTTCCGCCAGTTACAAAGGGTGAAGCCATTAACGTCCATCCATCCATACATCCTGAGGTTTGTGTACTCCTTAACAGATCTCATGAATTCCCAAACCGACCTTTGGAAGAAAAACCTCAATTTTCGGCTTTACGGCAGAAATAAATAACGTTCGAGCCCATCGCGCTTTATTGCTACTGAGAAAGATAAACCCCTGTGATCGAAGGCAACCCCGCACATTTTAGGTTGAGTTTCGAGCCAATGGGGAGTTTTACTGGATCGTTCCGTTGACTCCGATAACTATGCCCGATACTCCGCCGACACCCTTGCGCACGAATCGCACCCTTACCGGGTACCGTTAAAGGCGGTATCGGAACGATTTACTAAACCTCTCTAACGTCATACGCTCGACCGGGCCACATCGTTACCATTTCTTTGGTAACAAAGTAACAACTTCATTTTTATTGACGTAAGTCATTAAAAGAACTTACTTACCTTCGAAATTTTCTTTGAACAAATAACCATAATTAGCTCACTTTTTTTTTCACAAATTCAATCATACTTTGTTTCTGACTTAGAGAGGGCAGGTGAAAACGAAGAACAACAAGCGTCACTGAACACTGTCGAGACATTTCCATGGAAGTCTCGTAACCACCTAAAGCGCGTCGTCATGGCGCGCTCGTCATCTTTATTCGTTTGGTATCCCAGCTAAACCAATCACCCAAAGTGAATGTGCAGCGGTTGTGCGCTTTTTCGTAAAGTGCGTGATTGGTTAGCCGGTCATAGCAAGCGCACAAGACATTAGAGCACAGCACCGTGACGTTGCAGTTTTAACGCTGCTTGGTTGGCTCCATCTTTGCGTAGCATTGGTTGCGGTAGGGCCGACAGTAAGTACGCCATTTAACGTACTCAGCATCACTGCGCAGACCGCGTTTCCGGTAACACTGTAAATCCTGCCATCTATGCAGCGCGTGTTTACCTAAAAGTCAGACGCGTAACCATTTTTATAAGTGTAAGGAATAAAGCACAAAAATAATGAACAATAATTTACACAAGTAGAACTCAGTTTACAGAGCTTTAAAGAAAGGCATCTAAATGGTATCCTTAACCGATACACAGCACGCCTTAGCAAATCAGACAAGGCCAACCCAAGATTTCTTTTATTGGATACGGCTGGGCTCCGGCTACCTTGTGTTAAAGTCCTCTGATTTCCGCGCATTTAGAAAGTGGGCCGTTGAATCCTACCTGCGCAAGAATCGATCACCTGACCTTTCGATCGCCAGGTGGGCACTCCAAATGTGATCGAACATGCAGATGCGTATCTTGGCTAACGACGTCATATTCTCTAAATAGATCAACGAACAATACCTTACTTCAGCAGTACGCCGTCATGAGAAACAAAATTATTGTTCATTATATTAAGTGGGGTTTGTATTCATGCTACAAAGTGTTGGTCGTTGGTCAATCTGTAGAATAAATTGATGATCGCTCTGAACAATCACCGATTGTTTGTGGTGGAGACGAGTGGCTAGTCAAAATCTCATGTAAAATAGTCAAAGATAAGTGAATATGGAATTGTTCCGTAAAAGAGGGGTACTGATAAAGAAACACGATCAGAAAGGTCTAATCATCTATCGATTCGTTCTTTTTTATTATTATTAAGGATAAAAAAACCGTGGGCGTCATCCGAGCGTCCGATTAACAACTTTTGTTCCAAGTTGCACAATGTAAGCGTTGACTCAAATGAAATTGGACGATCACATTGCCTCAGCGCTAGCACTATGAGTTGTATTGACTGAGTCAAGCCATGTCTAGAAAACCGTCCTGTAATAGTAAATTGTTGCTCACTTATGAAATTAAAGGTCGTGTATTAGCAGCAAACGACGACTTCAGGCCAGAAGTTTAGACTTAAATAAATCTCAAGGTTGTCCTTTTTATACGACGCTACGTTAAGCTGTTTATTGGTGAGCTCCGGCGGTTTTCTGAGCAACCCCAGCTAACGATATTTGTCGAAATCGCCGTTCACTTTACACGAGCTTACTGCCAGTAGTGGCGACTTAGATACTCGCACGCAACGCCCCTTGCCAAGAAACCCTTAGTTGCTGTGGAATCGGCCAAGGACAAATGACGCCAAAACCAAGATTCGAATCTACTCCTTGCGCATTTTCATTGCCGTGAACGTCGCGGATCGCAGTACGCCCATATGACGATATTTGAATGCGGTTCATAGATCTGAACCTGAGCACTGGTGCCGAGTACCGATTTGTTTCTGATGACTACTAGCTCGGGAAGCATTCGGGTAGCGGCTCGTGTCCAATCGCTGCAACGACGACAATAGCCGATTTATAATCAAGGTCTGGAACTCGGCGCGTGTCCTGTGAACCTTTGCCCAACCCTAGCGCGTGGCTATGATCAACATTGGCGGTATAGCAATCGGTTGAAAACCACGGTGCGGACCATGAGCTGCTTATTCTGTAGCTGCGAGTTGAGGGGGGAACGCTGCTCCAAGTTTTTCGTTAATTTTTTTCTGGGACGTCTATTGCGTTTTGTCAAACACGAACGCGTGTTTGCAAATCGAGGTCATTAATGAAATCAGGAGTACCGTTCTAAGCGGTATTATGCGCAAGAGTACCAAAATTGTTGCATGCCCTTTAAGATTTAGGCTCGCAAGAGGTGCAACAGAACAGCAGGGACCCAGCACGTTGTTCTGCTGAGGGCATTGTAGAACAAAATAGGTTAATTATGCCGGCTCTTACAAAAATAAGAAGTTAAAAAGCACATAAAATCTTGATTATTAACTGTCGTAGTGTGAGAAAAGTAAACTTTCAAATTTACGCGGTCGCAATCAAACAACGGACGCCTCAATTATCACTGGAAACAGAATCACGGATTGATTATTCTGTTTCCAGGGTAATTATACTTCGTTTCAGCTTGGGTCCAGACAGAGGCGATGCTACAAGCGCGAGCTCCGGGCTTCCAGCGTCCCTGCCAAGCACGCGCGCTCGTGCAATGCAAGCACTGTTCAGGGCCACACGCTCGCGCTTGTAGCATCGGCTGCGTCTGGACCCAAGCTGAAAGGAAGTATAAGCACACCAACTTGACCGGCACAGCCATGGCGAACGGGCGTTCTTGCTGGTCGCCGACGAATCGCACAGGTCTCATTATAAAATTCCGAGCAGTACCGCTGCTTCTTTCGAGTCGCGTGTAAATCTCAAAGAAAACAGCAATCTTAGTTGGTGTTTATTCTAAGCATTCTATATCAGGCCATTTCCTGAACTTGAGCGTCCGTCGTTTACCAGTAGAGCTGAAGCAATCTTTGGGTTTTTCTTCTGTGTACTCAGCACTCGCGTCTCTTGTAAATGACCGTCTGGGACTCAAATAATGAATGTTTGAATGGTAAAATCGGTGCAAGGTCGTTGCGCCAGATGTTTGCTGGATGATTATATGTTTAAGCCAAGTGTCGCAAATAGGAAAGTTACATTAGTAAAGGATATCTTGCACAAAGAACCTAAGTTCTGAGGGTTATTTTATTCCTTTCAAAATGGTAACACTTGTATTACTAGAGAACATTACATTCAATGTCCACTTTAGTTCTCAGAAAGAGTAGACCATCAATTCAAACTAGCCACTGCTATCTCTTTTGGCGAAGTGTTTTTGGTTCGGACTTCGATAGAATAGGGTATGCTGCATAAAAAAATATATATATATATATATATATTCACATTACAAGTATTCGTAGACCTTCTCCTTAAAATAATACATTTTATGCGCTGCATGTGATCCTCCATATTAATAATAAATTAACATATGTTGTTGGTCGACACACAATATGAGGCTTTTCAGCGTGCGTAGATATACATATTTGTGTTCGTAGATTTACATTTTCATTTTTTTTGAGGTAGGACTCAAAGCTTTGAAACTGATTTACAACTGTAAAGAAAGCTACGATAGGCAAACTGGCACACTGTGATCCGTACCAACACAAATATTTGATTATGAACGTCATCCAAAAACACAGTTCCACGACGCACTTCTACTACGGAGAGGCCATTTCGAAGTATCCGGTTGAACTTACAAATATATGCGAGATCAGCGAGCCTTTGAGATTATAGCGTCTGCCGCGCCATCGAAAGCCCGACAGATCTTGCCTCAGAAGCAGTGTTGTTACCGAGAAAGATTAACGAAATACGTTACTCTTTACTTGCAAAATAAAAGAACGCGTTACCGACTTACGTCACTTCAAAATAAAGTAACCGCGTTTCCGTTACCAGTTACCGACCAATTAAAGGTAACGCACGTTGCCCTTGCGTCCCTTTTCATTTAGAAATCGACGGTAACGGCGTTTTTCGGAGACAGCGTTTTTCGAAACTGGGACAAGGAGCGTGGGCGTTGGGGTTTTCCTGAAGTGTGAATTTTTGCGTAGGAAAAAGACAGGCAAATATTGAAAGGTGTGCGAATGAGTGCAATATTTAAAGACGGCGTATATACCTTGTTTCAGCTTGTGTCCAGACGCAGCTATACGCTACAAGCTAAGGGGACATCTCGAGCAGCGTCAAACGTGCAAGCCAATGGGCCTTTGTTGCTTACGATGGGTTCCGCGATGATAGAACACCGTTATGTTTCAAACCCCGGCGAGGCCGTGCCCGAATCACGGTGCCCTTACAGGGACGGTTCACAGCACCATCACTCGACAAAGGCTCTCTCGAAGACCCGGAACCGAGGCTTTTGAACATTTGCCGAAGCAACAAACGTCGTTGCGTCTTCGCCTCCTCTTTCTCTTAGAACATTGAGAGAAGCTGCTGCGGCGAAGAAATATACCTCCGGTTCAATGGTAGGGACTGTTGGACCTCATTTTCGTCGATTCCTACAGCCACCTGAAGTCACCAAGATACCGTCGAATGACGCAGTATCGTCACGTGACCGCGGCTATCTAAGGGAGACCCGCGAACATGCACGGGAGAGACAAAATATGAGACTTACTACTGAACGCTTCATCAAACCATGTCTCATTAAAACATCATTGTTTCATAGCCTTAGTCCGGTCTACAGCCTCACTCTCAAAAAAATTGTGTATTCTTATTAGTATTTGTACGTTACTCAAAAAAAGGAACGAGAGCTTACTCCTCGCTCCCTTTTGATTTTAGTTATGCGTTCCCGTTACAAGTTTCATCTGCGAAAAAGGAACTAGTTACCGTCACATGTAAAAATAAACGGAACGTATCGTTACATATATACAACATTTGCATTTTGCTGATTACCATAATTAGTTGGATCGAGCAAAGTTTTTTTTTTTGTCTATCTTATTAAATGGGAACATACTAATTTGAATGCCGTGATGGAAGGGCACCAGGAGAAGAAAACAGGCGGAAGCAGGGTTTTATTTGTTGATATATTCAAGTTTAAAACTCTCAGCTTTTAACCATATCTACGTTTCTGGAGGACGATTCGGAATGAGCCAAATATGTTACCTCACGTTGCACGAGCGTTTTACAACAACCTCACACGTTCTCAATCTAGCAAGCCCCTAGTCTACAACTTCACAAAGTTTGCTTCTCGATGTTCGCTGTCCGCAGGACGAGCAGGTGAAAGAGAAGGTAGGGCTTTGTAAGGTCAATCCTCAAAACTATAAGTCCTTCTTTAGAAGGTTGGATTCGTTGTTCAGTGTGAAGGTGGGGGACAAGGGGAGAAGAACTAAAGCTTAATTTTGTGTATATTTTAAATGACCAATGTTCCGGGATACAAAGGTGCGTTCGATGCCTGGTAATATGTTATTTTGTTTAACTGTAGGTTCGCTGTCAGAATTTTAGATGGCCGTAGATCGGCCTTAGGTTTCTGGGTATTTGAGGATTCGGAGGGGGGGGGGGGGGGGACCAGAGAAAGTTGCTGAGTTTGAAACTTCCCTCTTTCTGTGTCTTTTCATCCGACTAAAAGTGGCTTTGCCACCGCATTCTCCGGCACAAGCTCTCATGGACCCGACTGTTACCAATTAGCGACGACCACACAAAATAAACCCTAAGATAAGTAACCAAAACGTTAACGAGATCCTGCTATTCGTAAAGATATTGTTTTTATACTTTTAAATTTTCCTCTTAGAAATAAACTAAAATTACTACGCTTTTCAGAAAAAAACAGAACGCCGTTCCTTTTTCTGTTTCCGTAAAAATGTAACGCGTTCCCGCTCCAGTTCCACCGATGCGAAATGGAACGGCGGCGTTCCTTTGTTCTCCTAAAAGGAACGTTCCAGGAACGCCGTTCCGTACACACTGATTCTTACACGCATTGTCCCATATAATACACCCCAAAACTTCAGTTCGGCGTACAGCGCACTGGCGTCGATCTGACGGTACTAACTTTCACGAGAGAGCCGAGCCATGTGGTACAACCTAGTAAACCACCTAGTGCGTGTGTTACTGACTACAAACAAAATAGGGGTTTCTCTTGGCCCTACTTCAAAACCTCAGTGTTTTCTTCTGTGGTCTTTGATACGTTCTTTAGCTATTTAATAAGTTATATCGCACCCGCTATCAAGCCCTGCGTAAAATTTGGGACCCTCTGCTCGACTATAGGGCGCTTGCGTCGAAATAAGGTTTTGGGGTACATTATATGGGACAAAAGGGCCTTAAGACGACACCCTTTTTCTTTTTTCGAGTGTTGTCCGTTCTTCGGCTCTTAACTACACGTACAGAAACATGACGAACACCCATGACGACGCCCTTTTCACGCTGCTTGATTGTTCCCATCAGCTTTTAGTGTCGGCTGTGTCTGGACTTATTAGGAAGAATATGTACACAAGTAACGCAACTACGGAACACGTTACTCGAAAGAAGTCACGCAAGTACGTTACCCGTTGCTGTTTTGAAAACGTAACGTGTACGTTAACACGTCACTGAAAAACGTAACGCGTTACGTGTAACACCGTTACTTATAACGCGTTACTGCCAACGCTGCTTAGGACGCGGTGCCTTTCGGGTGAAACGTGTCTTGGAAACCCGGCAAGCTTAGGGAGCAACGCAGAGTGCTCGTTCAACCAAGGCTGTTCAGGTAATCCAAACGTCTACCTGGCTACTCCGAGAGCTGAATATTTAAGTCGAGGTCGACCTTTTTCACGAGTATTGTTCCCGTAATTGGAATTCAACCAATTAGGAGTGGAAATGAGCTCCTCGACTCGAGTCTGGGGAAAAAAATTCCACTCTAAAGACGATGCATTGTGTTTCGCTCGTGTGTTTTTTTTTTTGTTTACATTTGTTTTATGACAATTTTTCTGCCCCTTTGCTGATCCGCTAATTAGAATAGCTGTGAAAGCAAAGCAAACGTTGCGAAAGACACGTCAGACTCTTCACATGACAAAGAAGCAGTACCTAAATACCCTCCTTTCGTAGCCGGGGGCAGAGCCGTGGATAGAGAGAGTTGGATCAACGGTAGGAACGGGCAGACCAAAATTACTAGAACGACTCATTTGGGAAACTGCCATACCGCCTGTTTTGAAAAAGTGGCTTCGATCCGTACTCGAGAACCGAACTAATGGCGATCTCAACGCCGCCATTTCTCGCGCAGCAGCCACTCCGGGAACCGCACGTCCGCATGCATCACTTAACATCGAGTCGCTCAAGAGCCGGTGCCGCCATCTCGCATTGTCATTTCGCAGCAACAATATAAATGAACTTTTATGTTTTGACTAGTGGCGAAGGGTGGCGCTGTTATTGCATTTATTTTGCTCTTCGTGGACGCAAGTGGTCTGGGTTTCAAGAGTGAGTTTTCCAACGTAGTGTTTTAGTAACGTTGGAAGAAAACCAGGGTGTGCATCAGACACAGATAGAGAGCTTGGGATGCTCTCTTCGCCAACCAGAAGCTGAAACAAATCCCCTAGCAGTGGCAGTGAGAAACTCTTTTAATAAAAGCGTAAGGGTTAAATGTAGTAACTCTTCGTGGTCGAACATATGGTGCATGTGATGTTTCGATTATGATCCTGCAAAAAGATGTAAGAAAGGAATATCCCACTCGAACTCTGCTTTGCTCAAACGAAGTGTGACAGCTCGGACGGCAGATTCCCGGCCCTCTGCGCCTGGCGTACGAATTATGTCGATCGATCCGCTACTCGCGCTCTTCCCCCATGATTTTTGATGACCACGATTGAAACATCACGTGCACTATATTTTCAGTCACCGAGAGTTACTCCGACACACTTATTAATTTCGCTCCTTGCGACCACCGCCAGGGTATTATTTCCGGCTTCTGGTCGGACACATTCGAATTTGTGAAGCCACTCTGGAACACGCCCATCCCGCTTTCGGCCAATGTCGCCTCCTCATTTGCCTCCTATACTTTCCAATGAATGGCCAAACTATCTCTATATACGGCTCTGACCGGGAGATTGGTGATGTATAAGGGCAATATATGGGCCTCCATAAATGGCCCTCCATGTATGGAGGGCCACGTATGGAGAGAGTTAGGCCATTAATTGGGAAGTATATAAGAAAAATGAGGAGACAACATTGTCCAAAAGCGAGATGGGCGTGTTCCAGGGCCTCTTCACAAATTCGAATGTGACCAACCAGAAGCCGGAAATATTAGACTGGCGGTGGTCGCGAGAAACAAACTTAACAATAGTGCGCTAGAGTAACTCTCGGTGATTGAAAATATGGTGCGCGTGATGTTTCAATTACGGTCATCGGAACGATGCGGAACGATCTACATAACCCGTAGGCCAGGCGCCGAGGGCCGGGATTCTGCTGCGCGAGCGGTCACACTGTGTCCGAGCAAAACATTCGTTTCTTACATCTTTCTCCATGATCATGATCTAAATGTCACGTGCACTCTATTTTTAATCATTAAGGGTTACAACATTTAACTCTTACGGGCTTATTAAAGCCATTTACCATTGATTAAAACTGTTTCTGGCTACCACCACTAAAGGATTTTTTTCGGCCTCTGGTTGGCCAAGAGAGCATGTCAAGCCCTTTTTCTGCGTTTGGTGCACGCCCTGGCTCTGCCCGCGCCTCTCATTGACCAAACTCTCCCTATACACGGCTCTGACTGGGCTAACGCACCCCAGCAAAGAGCGCGTGGAGCGAAAGCTCGCGCTGTAGAATCCAGGGATCCTGGGTCCACTCCCCCTTCCCCCTCCATTTCAATCTGGATGAACATCGCATTGGCGTGCGGTCGTGTATCACTACTGCCGTTAAAGACCCCAAGGTAGCGGTTGTACTGCACTGGCTAAATTTCTCATCTACAGCTGAGAAACAAGTCTGTATAAACATACACACACGCTATCTTTTTCCTTGCTAGCCGGCTGATTGCTCAGAAACTGGTTATGTACATCTCTTTTGCTACACTTTTTAGTGCCATTGCTGAACTTTTCTTCGTTAGAACTGACTCCAAGTACTAAACTGCTTACTCGTTTTACTAAATGTTTATCTGTATTTATTTATTTGCTTTGCTCACTTCCTTTAGTCATCTGCCTACACGATGCCTTGGTTTTCAAAAGTTGGCCGGCAGAATCTTTCAAATAAATAAAAGATATAAATAAATAGAGCAACTACTTTGTGGCAAGCTCTAACAGATCACACTTCATAGTAACTCAATCTTTGTTCCATTTTTAAAAGATTTTCTATTTTTTCGAACGGGATTTGCGCTGCCGTTTGAAATTTGAAGGGGAGATTCTGACCATTCAATATTACGCAAGAATTTCATGTCACTTTTTCAGACAGAAGGTTTTTGGCTGAACTAAAAATGGTGTAAATGTAGAACTGACGGTATACTTCATTACATATGGAAAGCCGAAGTGAGCGAAACAACAAAAATGAGCTGGTATATTCTTGTCTCGCGCATTTCTGAGTAATGCCAGAGCCGCAGCGTCATAGTTCCTCTACGTTTATAAAGAGAAACAATTCTGGGGAGCCGACGCTGATGACGACACTCGGATGGTTCGGGACACTAGAAATGATAATGGCGCAGCCCCAGGAGATAGGGACGGCAACCGAGCCGCGCCGATAGAAAGCCCATGCCTGGCCGTGCATACGAATGCCCGAATCTTGGAATACGATCCTGTAGAAACCCCAACCCAAAATCCCCAAAAATCGATGACACGCAAAGAAAAAAAGAAAAAAAGAACGCACAATAATGGAGGCTTTCGAAAGACAGAAACTGATCACACGACAGACAGTCGTTTTCCAGCGCACCCATCCCGAAAAATGATCCAAACCCAGCACAGCACCCAAACATACAAACTAGAAATTGCCAGGAAGAAGCAAGAGAACTCGCCCGAAGGCCCAGAATGGGTTCCAAAACAAACGGACTCTACGGCGGAGGCGGTTTCGACGAGGCCGAGCGTCCAGTGACCGCGGCCAAGAGCGCCGATTTACCCCATCGAGGGGAAACTCGGCCCGGCGAGAAACAGCCCACGTCCGTGTTTTACTCCCCTCGCCCCGCCACATGGACTCTCGCCTCTGTTTTAGTCGCCCCGAAGCACCATCTGTAAAAGCAACTACGCATCGCGCGAAAAGCGGGCCACCATAACGCCCGCCCCGGAGCTTTCATGAACACAGAGGCGCGTTTGAGTTCGATTGAATGTTCCTATTTCGGAACTTCTCCTCTACCCTTTCTGTCCCGGGCCCCCCGTTCGCTCTGCTTGGCTGGAACACTCTCGGACTCGACGGGTGGTCCGAGAGCGACGGCGGCGATGCCGGACTCCTTCAAAGGGTTCACGGCAAGCGCCGTGTACCTTCTTTTCTTGTTTTGTTGAGTGCGTGCCGGTTCGTCCGGGCCGGTGAAATAAACGAAGATTTTGAGTTGCTCGCTTCCGCTGCACCTTCGACCATGCGGGTACGTTTCGCGCGTACTAGTCTCGATTTACTTCGCTGATCAGTGTAACTGGGGCTGGTATAATGTCTCCGCCGAAACGGGTGTGGCAGAGGCGTGGACCGGCATGGGATATGTACCATGGCTAGAAACAAGATTGTTGTTGTTGTTTTTACGGCGAGAGTCGTTATTGTCTAGGTTTCACGGCGAATCAGGTGGGTGTGTAAGGTACACGGTGCGGCCCACTAAAATTAGCGGGAAACGCTTCCCGCAAAATGTATAGAGGAATCACAGTCAGATGACACCCTGAGTTGCGTGAAGCGTTACACCACTAAATCTAGTAGGAAACTTTGTGACGTCATGTTTTAACGAATTGCGAGTGGCAAAGCAGGAATAAACTGAGGATGCTAAAGGTTTTAACGTGGCGACTTTGTCCCTAGACCAAAATACAGTAACTGGCGTCGCGGGCGTCGATGCCGGCGTAACGACACAAACGAACGCTGGCGAAAGCCTGACCCGCTGCAGCCACGCCGAGCTGCTTTTATAGCGATGACGCGCTCTAGAGATCTTTGTCTTCGAGAACAACCGGCACCTTTCGCAATAAAACTTGAATATACTCTAGGGCAGTGGTTCGTCAAGCAGGTACCTGAAGGGGGAGGGGGGGGGTTGAAACAAGACAACTAATTTATGTTGAAATGGTATTAAAACAGCTCAAAGAAAAAAAGACGGAGGAGCAGTCCAAGGAGAACGCAGCTCTGTATCTGTGTTCTCCTACCACTGGTACTTCGTCTTTTTTTTCTTTGCGCTGTTTTAATATCATTTCAGCATGACCAATCAACTAGCCCAACTACACACCTTGTTGCATCTAATTTATAACGGGTGGTAGCTTGCGCCACATAGCGAAGGTCAACAAAAACATTTGTTTTTTTTAAGAAAATAGAGGACGGGGGTGAGGGTTGAGGTGAGGGCTTCGCGGAACACCATTCGAGAACCACTACTATAGAGAACCAACTAAAGAAAAAAGCAGTTACTCCTGAAAGGATTTGAACACTGAGCGTCCACGTGCTGCTCCTCTGGACAACAAAAGCGAAAATATGACGTTACGTGACGCGACGTCAACTTATACAGCGACGTTACGTGATGTTACCGTACATTGTAACCTTGCTTAGAGGGACACTGAAAGAAAATAAAACATTTTAAAGGGCCTAATCGAACACGTATTTTTTTATTCAATTTTTCCACGTAAAAAAGAAAATCGCGGAATATTTACGCTGTTAGACGAAATTTAGGTAGAAATAACGGCCCGCTCTAATCCCAGCCCACAGATCAGTGGTCCCGTCCATTATTACTAGATTAGCCTGGCTACTTGGCCGACCAGGCTTGCAGGCCTAGTGTATCCCTGTCGCGACGACCGGTGCGGCGATACTTCGTTCACCCTTAAGGCCCGTTCACACTCTTGCAACCGAGTACGAGCGAGAGAGACAAGACCGGTTTTTAAGCCTCTTGCGACGTCTTATAACCGGACGCGCTGCTGCGGAGCTGGTTCTAAGACGTCGTAAGATGCTTAAGAACCGGTGTGGTCTCTCTCGGTCGTACTCGGTTGCAAGAGTGTGAACGGGCCTTTAAGCTGAGACAGCAGTCAGTGCCACAAGCACGAGAGCGCGAGTTCGCTGCTTTGAAACGTCCTGTCGCAGAACAAGCACTCCCTCTAGAAATCCACATCTCAAAGCACGAGCGCGGGCTAGCTCGTGCTTTTGCTCTTAGCTCGTGCTCTCAGCTTACCGGTGAACAGAGTATAATCTGGAGTTTGAAATCGTCTGCAATTCGTGCGAGCCAATACACGACAGCCTCCGGCATTGCCTGCTATTTCACCACCGTCTATCGTCGTCTGCAACGCCCGTCAGATGAGGCCATGAATGCGGCGCGTCGGCGTCCGTCATCGCCTGCGTCCGTCTGTTATTCCGCCGACGTCTACAATTGTCTGCAACGCTCCGAAGACGTGACCATGAAAGCGGCGTTCCAGCGTTCGATCATGCACGAGCCACGGGCAGATAGAAGCGCCTTCCCAGCGTCTGTCGATGTGCGGGAAAAAGCGATCGAAGGATTCATAAATGACCAAAAACAAATACGCAGTTCTTCAGCTTTTCTGTTCTATTTTTATTGCGCATGGCGTTCGTGAGCAAGGTGGGTGAGCGTCACAACGGACGAGACATAAAAATATTCGCTTTGCCGGTCAGGTGCCGTCGCCAAACTTGAGAGCTACTTGTCTTTCGAAGCGAAGTGACGGGAACATACCTGGGCAAACTTGATCCAAGACGAACGCCCGATTGCCTCTAGCCAGATGGCTCGAAAAATTTTAGTCTGTGTAGGTATCTTATCGGTACTTAATACCACTATGGTCCCCAATCACGACGGTTTCAAAATAAATGTAGCAGTGCGGCCGCTTTACGAAAACCAAATTTCTATTTAACGTAGCCTCAATAGGCAAAAACGAACAAATTAAGCTCAGAACAAGCATAAATAGTTGACGTGGGACGCCAGGCTTAGGCCAGTCCCCTTTAAGTAAACAGTCACTCCGCACTATGACGCCTGCAACTCGTCTCCGACTTTTTTGTCTAGCGCACTATCCCTCCCATACACCGAAAGTTGTTCCGAAATAGCAATAGATGACGTCACAAAAAAAAAACGGAGTGGTGTTAAGCTGCCGGTTGTTGCGATCCTGGTGGTTGGTCGTCGAAAGGCTGGCGAAAAGAACGAACAACCGCGAGTGTCGCTTTCGTTGCTTTGCCCCAGCTCCTGGCGGACGAAGCTTTCGTGGACTGTCAAACCGACAGCGACCAGCAGCGAAACAGGCGTCTTTCACATCCTTCACTACTCCTGGAACACCGCCAGGATGAGCGACTGGAAACAGCGTGATCCTTCTATGACATCATGAGGCGGAAATCGAGGGACCACTATTCTGCACGCGGTAAAGACACCAGTCGGAGACGCGCCCCAGGCATCCGATCCCGCACATAGTTCCCGTAGGCGCCTACCTGCTACAGTTGTTTGTTGCGAACTAGGTCCGTTGAGGAGATCTTCCCCTACTCCTTACGAAGATGTCAGATCGAAACCAGAATGAAAAATACTGGGTCCAGTTCGGATCTAAAGTTGGGCGTGAACAAACACCAAGAATAAAACGAACACTAATTTTTTCTGTTCTTTTTTTGCAAATTGGAAACTACCTTTTTTTTTTTTACTTTTTGTCCAATTTTGGGTTTATTTTCAGTCCGGTGCTCCGTGGGCGGGACTTGGGAACTCTCTCAATGTAGCGAGCGGTTCGCTAAAGGAGCGACAGTCAACGATGAGCGGGAAACAGTCGCTTCGTACGCCGGCATGATATGAGCCCTTGTCGGTTCCCACGAGGCTTGTTGCAAGTTCGAGCCTGAGATTCCATTCGTCTTTCCACAAGCGGAGCGTAGGTACGTTCGCGCCAAGTGCGGTCTGTTTCGCAACCTATAGCTTGACGACCGTTTCGATTGGCTGGGCTTCCAAACAGCAAATGGTCAGTCGAGCTATAGGCTGTCAGAAAGCTCGCGCATAGCGCGATTTCCCCGCTCTTCTCGGGATACTTTAATCATCATCTCGGGCCCGCGGCCGTACCCAAGCCTTGTCGGAACCTCCAAGCGCCCGCGGCCACGCCGAAGCTAATCCAAGGCGATCGTATCCCGCTCAGCGTCAACCGCCAGCTCCCTCAACCGACCGCCGCCCTGGTTGAGAAAGTTCCCACAGACCCCGCTCGCCGAGTGAGGCTCCGCCTTATTCCAAGCCAGCGCTGTCGAAAGAGACAATTCAGTGAGGAAACACCCGAGTACGCGCGATGCAATCGAATGACAGAAGACGACATTCTGGATCTAGGGCCAAACAAAGGCGCGATAGGTCTTTTAATGGCACCCGACATCGCCGAGAACAATTTTGCTTCGGCACGTCGTGGTGACTGGAAAGTTGTTAAAAAAGGATATGAAGAAAATTCACACAGACGCGATCTGTTTTAACTTGTCTACATATATACTCTTATATCGCTCGAAGCTCTATGCAGCAGGCAAGAGCAGAATCCTGCAACTGCTCTCCAGAACGCAATTAAAACCATGAAATATGTGATTAAGACAGAATTCGAAAGCAGAAACACCCGAGCACGCAATGCCAATATATCTCGCTTCCCCACCGCCGGATCAGCGAGCGACAAGCCGCCGCTCGGATTTAGCCGACACACAAGCGCGACACATATCAACGCGATGGGTCTTAAATCGCGTTAACACTGGCGACAAGAGACAGTCGAGCGAGCGACTACCTATAAAGATGATAATTGATTTTTCTTGAAAACACCCTTGACTTCTTGTTGACAATGATTACTTTCTTTTGACATTGACTTCCTGTTGACATAGACAACGAGAAAGGTCATCGATTTGGTGTTGATTCTTTTCTGGCGATTTTCTTCAGCTCTGGGTCAAAGAAAAGCTGTTGACTTATATTAATGTAACTTTAGAAAAGAGAGTTTTATACATAAAAACACGGGACAGGATAACTCCGCTGTCTTTATGTATAAAACTCTTTCTAAAGTTACATCATACCAAAGCGCTCACTAACAAGTACTTTATATTAACTTTACGTAGATTTTTTTCTGGTGACTTCCTGTTGATAGCGTCGTCAGAAAGACTACAGTCGTTCTGTTTGCTTCTGTGTAGAAAATTTTTCGTTAACTCTCTGTAGCCATTGTCGATAGGAAAGCTATAAACCTTTTCATGGCAAACGCCATCAGGCGGTGCTCTATAGTCTTTGGCGTCCCAGAGAACTTCCAGATCATAAAAAGAATGAACAAGCCCACCTTAACACCGCCGCTTCAAATATCGACGAAACGTTTTAACACCACTTCTCCAGGTGAACGCCAAAGTAATGAAGAAGAGCGAGATCTCTTAAAGAACTTTAGAATATCCTTGTGAGCCAACTTGCCTCCTCCAAGACGTTAAATTGTACAGCCGAAGGCCATCGTTAAATTCCCAACTTTGTTGTCCTTGAAGCATGTATGCTTTCTAGCATTTATGACAAGCTTGACAGGCTTGAAAAACGGAGCGACCGGAATTTGTTTGGGACGGAAGTGGCAGTTCGTGTTTGTAAACCGCAAAAAGGTCCATAGACTTTTCGTTGACTTTTTCTTGAACGTAGTACATCTTGACTAAATGCCAAAAATCACCAAGTTTCTCAATAGTCTCTGATAAGCTGAGAGAAAAATGTTTCAGTTGTCCCGCCTCCCGCGCGAGCCTCCAACCCTTGAGAACGCTTCGGCGTCTCCCGCACATCGCGCACGACGTGGGCCAATATTCAATAGAAAGTCAGCGGAAAAGCTAACGAAAGTCAAAATGAAAATTTTTATATGCTCCGATGACATTTTTTTACAACCAAAAAGCACTAATTTATTTTTTATTTTTTTGTAAGGGCAAATCCGACATGCGACAAACGACCACCATTGTTCATACCAGCGTGCATGATCTACGAGCCGCTTCTCGGAAGCACTCGAGGGCCGCCATTGATTCCTTACGTCCCACTACAGCTGGTATCGCGTTTCGCTGCTTTCCCATTTTCATTTTCACGTGCGTCGTTTTTGCCACAAAAGAAAGACTTGTGGTATTGGCCTCGGGCCTTGGTGACCTTACAACGAAAGCACAATCGACTACACTGGCTCTGCACTCACTCGAACTTTCGCGGACCTGTCAGGCCAAAAGCCACGGATTTGCTTCCTGCCGAGTTCTTTTCGGCCTTCGATCCAATAAAAATTAGGGCTGGCAATTGATCGATTAACCTTCCGATTAATCGATTAAGGCTTTAATCGCGATAAAATTTTTTAACCGGTTAATCGTCTTTTTAATCGGTACCCAAAAAGAACTGGACGAACGCATGGCTTTATCCTGGTAAGGAAAACGCTGCGTGACATGTATCCGGTCGTTCTGTCTCGAGTGGTTTTCCGTTCCCAGTTGGGTGCAATGAGCAAGGTTCACTTCTCGCGCTCGCGAAGCGTCACGTGTTCGAGGATATACATTACAGTTCTGCCGAGGCCAGACAAACAAGCCGGGCCCGCAAATGATCCCCGCGTGACCGCGAAACTTCACGTGTTGAGGATCGATTATACGTCCTGCTTAGGCAGGACAAACAAGCAGAAAAACAAGCGGGGAAGCTAACAACGGCTTGGCTACTTGTTCCAGTATTCGGCCCGCAAAAATGGACGAGTTCACGAGTATGAAAGGCGATCTCGCTGGGAAGTTTCGGTTTTAAAGGGCAACTCCGCTCAATTCCGAAAAATTTAGGCTTACATGTGATTCCATTTCACAAAGTACTACTCAACAGCTCTACGTCTTCGGATTCGCGAAATGTTGAATATTATTTGTGTAATCTTAATTTAAACATCAGCCGATACCGAAACCGAAACTTCGGTTGCGTCAGGCAACATTGGTCTCGTGTCCTCAGAGTCATGGCCACGTCACGTCGAACCACGTGGTCTTGTGACGTTCGTAGGCGCGAGGTACAGGACACGCGACGCGGGTAGGTCGCTTCGCATGGCGAGGATGGTGATGGCCCGGGGAGAGGGGAAGGGGAGAACACGAAAGAGGAGAGGGGGAGCGGAGAAACCGGACATGCGATAAACGCGCAGGGCAGCGCAAACTAGCGCATCCGCGTTACGGTGATCACGTGGACGCCGTAGAGCCAACACCGGGAGGAGAAACTCATGACGTCATCGTTCAATTTCGCTCCGAGAAGTAAAAACAACCAAAACGTGAGAATGACGTAGTCATGCCTTTGGCGTAGTGGTTCAACGTTGGCCGCTCCAACCCCGTCGCATTGACTGCGCTGACGATTGCGCCTCACGTCGCACGCTAGAGTTGGCAGATTTCGGCGACTTGGCTCGTTTGAAAGTTTGCTGGCCAGTTTATTAAATATATAGACGGAATTAGATCGTAATATTTGACATGGGGTCTTCCTATATGATACTGAAGAGGGCTGCATAGTTTTCTAAATATCAAAAATGAAGCGGAGTTGCCCTTTAAGTAAACTTCAGCGGTGAAGTTTTTAACTCAAAGGAAGTCCACTGCATCATCTGCAAAAAGCCGTTTTCGTACAGAGGAAGCGTAAGTTCGCTTCAGTATCACCTACGAGCGAAGCACCCATGTACTCCGCTGCAGCAAGGACCACCCGCTAAAACGCAGACAACCATCAACGCCTTCTCATCGAGGCCCCTTTCCCTGAAAAAGAAGAAGCGTGATTAAAATAAGAACACCGACTTCACATAACAAGAAAAACAACTTCATTAAACGTTTCGCCTCCCATGCGGGAGGCATCATCAGTACATACACAGGAATGAGAGAGCTTCGGTCAACGCAGTCCTATTTATCGGGAAGGTCCATATAAGCTTCCGGGAGGGGGCCACGGTTCTTGTTGCACGCCGTCTTATCTCCGCGGATGAACCATGACTCAAGTAGTTTGCGTGGGCCCCACCTATCCTCCTTCGCCAAGGTCGTCGCGGCTGTGAAGTCAAAGTTGTGTCCTGTGGTCCACGCGTGGTCGACCAGCTCCGTCTTGAGACGGGTGGCGTTCGTGGAATACTTGACGTCACGTTGGTGTTCTTTCATCCTGGTTATCTTCTTGCGTCCGGTCTCCCCAATGTACGAAGAGCCGCAGTCCTGGCAGGGGATCTTGTACACAATGCCTTTCTCCGTATCCGCAGGGGTGGGGTCCTTTGGCTTAGACACAATGCTTGCTATAGTTCGGTACGGTTTATACACAGTTCGAATACCTACAGGTTTTAGGGCGCGGCTTAGCGACTCAGACACTCCCCTGACGTAGGGAATGCACAAGACATTACGTTCTTTGTCGGCTGGATTGGAGTGCGTTTTTCGTTTCGTCTGGTTGATTACCTCATCTACAAAGCGCCCGGGGTAGTTTCGTTTTTGCAGAGACTCTTGTACACGTGCGAGCTCATTAGCGCAATAGGTCGCGTTAGAGGGTACAGTGTTTGACCTGTGAACAAAAGTTCGTACAACAGACTTCTTATGCTGTACAGGGTGGTGCGAAAGAAAATCTAGAAAATTACCACTGTCACATGGTTTACGATACACCTTGGTTTCCATCCTGTTGTTCGGCTCGTCAGTTCTGATCACACACACATCTAAGAAGGACAACATGTTATTTTGTTCAGGCTCGTAGGTAAACTTAATCGCGGGGTGGACGCTGTTTAAGCATTGGTGAAAATCATCAACAAAATTCTTGTCTAGGATAACGAAAGTGTCATCAACATACCTACGATAAAACTTGACAGGAAATACAATCTCACCGAACACTTTCTCTTCGATATACTCCATTACAAGGTTAGCGGCAGTGACAGAGACAGGGCTTCCCATTGGACAGCCATTCACTTGATGGTACACCTCTCCACGGAAGGCAAAGAAACATTGGTTTAGACAAAAACGCAAAAGCAAAATGATATCATCTACATGCAGAGACGTGCGAGTAGAGAGCGTTCGGTCATCAAGTAAGCGTTGTCGGGCGACATCAACTGCAAGATCGTTGGGAACATTTGTGAAAAGGGAAACAACGTCAAACGAAATCATGCTTTCGTGGGGAAGAAGAGTTTGAGCGCGAATCAATTGTACAAACTCTTGGGAATTTTTTACACCAAAGTTATTGTTCCCTGTCAGGGGTGTTAGCAATTCTACCAGATACTTCGACAAATCGTACGTGGGGGAGCCAATAAAAGATACAATGGGACGAAGGGGGCATTCCGGCTTATGTACCTTTGGGAGACCGTAAAGTTTAGGCGTGCTACCATCGGAGGAAAAAAGGCGACGGTACAACTGGTCACTAAGCCTACCTTTCTTACGGAGTTCTTTGAGATGATCAACTAGCGATCGCTCAGTTTTTGCAGTTGGGTCGCGGGGCAATTTAACAAAGTGGTCGGTATCGTTAATGATCGCGTACATTTTTTCGTCGTAGTCGGTCTTGTCGAGGATCACCGTTCCGCCACCTTTATCGGCACGCACAATGATGATTGATTCATCCGATCTCAGTTCCTGTAGCGCCTTGCGTTCATGATGGGCAAGGTTAGGCTGAGGTGGCTTGGCATTGTTCAAAATCGAGAGCACGCGACTACGGGCAAGGTTCACGCCAGTCACGTTGTTTATATGTCGTAGTTTTTCTTCGATTTCGACTATGAAGTCACGTTTGGGAACGTAGCGGGGGCCATAGCAAAGTTAAGGCCCTTGGCCAAGAGACTCACGTGGTCCCAAACGTGACTTCATAGTCGAAATCGAAGAAAACTACGACATATAAACAACGTGACTGGCGTGAACCTTGCCCGTAGTCGCGTCTCTCGATTTTGAACAATGCCAAGCCACCTCAGCCTAACCTTGCCCATCATGAACGCAAGGCGCTACAGGAACTGAGATCGGATGAATCAATCATCATTGTGCGTGCCGATAAAGGTGGCGGAACGGTGATCCTCGACAAGACCGACTACGACGAAAAAATGTACGCGATCATTAACGATACCGACCACTTTGTTAAATTGCCCCGCGACCCAACTGCAAAAACTGAGCGATCGCTAGTTGATCATCTCAAAGAACTCCGTAAGAAAGGTAGGCTTAGTGACCAGTTGTACCGTCGCCTTTTTCCTCCGATGGTAGCACGCCTAAACTTTACGGTCTCCCAAAGGTACATAAGCCGGAATGCCCCCTTCGTCCCATTGTATCTTTTATTGGCTCCCCACGTACGATTTGTCGAAGTATCTGGTAGAATTGCTAACACCCCTGACAGGGAACAATAACTTTGGTGTAAAAAATTCCCAAGAGTTTGTACAATTGATTCGCGCTCAAACTCTTCTTCCCCACGAAAGCATGATTTCGTTTGACGTTGTTTCCCTTTTCACAAATGTTCCCAACGATCTTGCAGTTGATGTCGCCCGACAACGCTTACTTGATGACCGAACGCTCTCTACTCGCACGTCTCTGCATGTAGATGATATCATTTTGCTTTTGCGTTTTTGTCTAAACCAATGTTTCTTTGCCTTCCGTGGAGAGGTGTACCATCAAGTGAATGGCTGTCCAATGGGAAGCCCTGTCTCTGTCACTGCCGCTAACCTTGTAATGGAGTATATCGAAGAGAAAGTGTTCGGTGAGATTGTATTTCCTGTCAAGTTTTATCGTAGGTATGTTGATGACACTTTCGTTATCCTAGACAAGAATTTTGTTGATGATTTTCACCAATGCTTAAACAACGTCCACCCCGCGATTAAGTTTACCTACGAGCCTGAACAAAATAACATGTTGTCCTTCTTAGATGTGTGTGTGATCAGAACTGACGAGCCGAACAACAGGATGGAAACCAAGGTGTATCGTAAACCATGTGACAGTGGTAATTTTCTAGATTTTCTTTCGCACCACCCTGTACAGCATAAGAAGTCTGTTGTACGAACTTTTGTTCACAGGTCAAACACTGTACCCTCTAACGCGACCTATTGCGCTAATGAGCTCGCACGTGTACAAGAGTCTCTGCAAAAACGAAACTACCCCGGGCGCTTTGTAGATGAGGTAATCAACCAGACGAAACGAAAAACGCACTCCAATCCAGCCGACAAAGAACGTAATGTCTTGTGCATTCCCTACGTCAGGGGAGTGTCTGAGTCGCTAAGCCGCGCCCTAAAACCTGTAGGTATTCGAACTGTGTATAAACCGTACCGAACTATAGCAAGCATTGTGTCTAAGCCAAAGGACCCCACCCCTGCGGATACGGAGAAAGGCATTGTGTACAAGATCCCCTGCCAGGACTGCGGCTCTTCGTACATTGGGGAGACCGGACGCAAGAAGATAACCAGGATGAAAGAACACCAACGTGACGTCAAGTATTCCACGAACGCCACCCGTCTCAAGACGGAGCTGGTCGACCACGCGTGGACCACAGGACACAACTTTGACTTCACAGCCGCGACGACCTTGGCGAAGGAGGATAGGTGGGGCCCACGCAAACTACTTGAGTCATGGTTCATCCGCGGAGATAAGACGGCGTGCAACAAGAACCGTGGCCCCCTCCCGGAAGCTTATATGGACCTTCCCGATAAATAGGACTGCGTTGACCGAAGCTCTCTCATTCCTGTGTATGTACTGATGATGCCTCCCGCATGGGAGGCGAAACGTTTAATGAAGTTGTTTTTCTTGTTATGTGAAGTCGGTGTTCTTATTTTAATCATGACATCTCCCGGCTTTTGGACTATTTTTGCAAAGAAGAAAGCATCGCCTAAAGCGCGAAACACATGCACGACGAAACCGTCCGATCCGACGTCCGACCGCGCAATACGACGGTCGGAGGCGAGGGTTTTCAACGCTCTCCGGTGCTACGAAAACCCTCTCCCCCAAGGTCATTCCGGCAGTCCGCACGTCGGATCGGACGGTTTCGTCGTACATGTGTTTCGCGCTTAAGCTCCTGACTTCTTGTCTTCCTGTCGGAGAATGATGGACAAACCTCGTTGTCTTCGTAGCTGGAGCAAAAATATGTGAGTCTTTGAATTGTTGAACTATATGTATCCTCAATTCTAAATGTCCCTTTGCGCCGTGATAACAGAGGTAAAATAAGTCTTCAAAGGCAAGACGAGTTGTTGAATTCATTTTGATATAGTATTTATAAAAATCAACGCAACCGATTAATCGATTCAATTAATCAACTAAACGGTGGCGATTAATCGGGTTAAAATTTTTAATCGACGCCCAGCCCTAATAAAAATGCTGCCTGTTAAAAAGAAAAGAAATGTGTAGTCTAATCAGAGCCGCCACAGAGCGCGACCATGGCTCTGTATCCATGGGCGCCACCGCCAGTCGCTTCTCGAAAGCTCTCGGGAGCCGCCGTTGATTCGGTTCTCCCCACCACACATCTCGGGTTCGTGTTTCGCTGCTTTTCCACTTTGTTGTCTCAACGCTACACGTGCGTCACACTGCCATGTGGAAATTACTCGTTATGTTGAAAAAAATTGAGGTTGTGGGGATATTTATAAGCGTGTAGTTGGTCAGCCATATAAAAGTTGCGACGAGTCACTCGCTGTAGATGAGCAATCAGCCAGTGCAGTACAACCGCTCAGCCTGGGGTCTTTAACGTTATGTTGACCTGTGTGCTTCCGAAACCGTACAATGAAACGCAATCGCTGCATCGGCGTGCACTCGCGCGATATACCATGTCGCATTAAGTACGTATACCCAGCAAGTCAAAAGCAAAGGATGTGCTGCCAGGCCGAGTTCTTTTTCGGGCGCTCGTTGAAATTGGGGGCTGCTTTATAAAGATATGGGTATTATTTAAAAATGCTGACCACAGCCGTCTCAGAGACCTCCCATGGCTCTGTCATCCACAGCCACTACTGCGAACCGAGGCGTTGGACGGACGTGGTTGCTTCTCCCACAGAAGATCGGCGTGCCGGATGAAAACAAACGCGAGGCGCACCACACGTCAATTCCGAGACGCCGCTGATTGGTTCAGCCTCAGGATGACTCAACGTCCGGTCGCAAAAAACAGTCTAAAAGCGACTACTCCAAACCGCTGGCTTTTGTGAGAAAAGTTGTCGCCGACAGCTGTGATTTGCAAGTGTGAATGCGCCTTTAATGACACCGAGAATGCAAATAACAATTTCACTTCGCACGCGACAGATTAAAAATTCGCTAAATTTACCTTCTAAAATGTAAGATGCAAAAAAAAAAAAAACGGACGCCAGTTATTTGTTTTAAATTATCCATATTTATTATCACATCACGGCCTATGTACGCATACGAGTTCGAACGTGAAACGTCTTTGTAGAACGAATACTGATCGAAATTTGGATTTCGCAACATAAGGCCGCCAGAAGCGTTGGCGGGACGCTACAAACTCCAAAACATCACTCACAGATCGATATCTCAAGCGGATGACCGTACTTTTGGAAAGAAGGGCGCGATCAAGCGAGGTCTTTGACGTCACTGTCCTTCGAGAGAATCCGAGAATGAGGAAGCGGTCTCGGTTCTCTCCTCCTCGCTTCGGTTCACTAGCTCGACGAGGCGTAGCGAGAAGAGGGAATGAATGGGAATCGTGACGTACTTTTCTCGTCCGCTGTGTTCAATCCCGCACTTCTTTTTCAAAAATACGACGATCCGTTGGAAGCATCGCTGTATGAGCGATGTTTTTGGGGTTTTGCAGCGTCCCGCCTATCCGTCCAGCCTTGTTTTGTAATCTGAAATTTCAGTTCAGTATCCTTTTAAGCGTCCCGGCGGTTGTATGCCAGAAACCTGCAAGAATGGGGCGAACTTCCGTTACAAACATGGGGCATGTAAATTGTGCTCACGATGAGAACAGCAAACTGCAAACGTGTATTTTTGAGATCGCTGGTATACGACCACAATCACAATTGTGCAGCTGTTAGAAACACTTAACGTCGCGCGCACAAAGGCAGCATACATCTTCAAATGCGAAGTCAGCTCGAAGCGAAACACCTCCTGCGGACACGCACCAAGCATCGACTCCGGAGTCTAGGGTCAACCATCGCACCGCGCTGACCGCGCTCGCAACTACAGCAATGTGCGATTCCGCGTTCAAAACGTTTAAACTAATAAAATAACTGCTGATTAAGGTTGACGTAAAGCAAAATTCTAGTGTGTTCTCAGGGCATTCATCGGTTTCCTCTCACTAATATCGTATTTTTGATCCTACAATGGACAATACAAAATGATTTCGTTGGAACTATTTCTTATGTCGTCGGGAAGAGGCCTCCTTCTTTACGTCGTTCCTTGTTCTCTCTCCCCTCCAGACCGATAAACTGTTTATATATATATATATATATATATATATATATATATATATATATATATATATATATATATATATATATATATATATATATATATATATATATATATATATATATATATATATATATATTTACTAGTTACTTTCGTTTTTGCTGCGAGGCGGCGGGCGAGAATGAGCTAAGAGAAGTAACTGCAGAAGGGTGGAAAGGGGATTGGGCTAGTTGGTAGTTATTCATCTTGGTTTTGAAAGCGCACAAAAGACGAGGACAGAGTAAAACACAAACGACGGAGCGATCGTCCGTCGTTTGTGTTTCTTACTCTGTCCTCGTCTTTTGTGCGCTTTCAAAACCAAGATGAGAAGTAACGGCGGTCGGACCGCCGACGCTTTCGAGCCGCGACGCAAATGCCGGTCGTCATCGTGCTTGGGAAGCCGGGCAAACGCCTGTGCCCGCCTTGTGGTTCTGAAAGTGTCTTGGATTATTAATGTTAAATCAGATGCGTAGATGCGTCATAAGCACGCCAATAATAGGACGGAATTAGCCACCAGAGCATTGGAAGGGTTACGGCAGACGTTGACGAGGAGCCGACCGGGCCATCGGACGGGCAGAGCAAAGCGAAAACATAACATAAAAATACGCGTTGGTGCATATAGGGCGATAAAGTAGATTAAGATTCGAACCTGGTGGAATCTTAAACTGTCTCCGTCCTACAACTTTTTATGTCGAAAGCTGAGAAAAAAAGAATAAAATGGAAGAATTCTGCTTGGATCCGGCCACACCGGAATGGCTGCGGGGTCGTTTTAGATTGACCGGAACCATCGAAACCGTCGACAGGATCCGGCGGCATGTGAAGCACGGATGTCTTGGTTACTCGCCATCGCAACGCGATACAACGCTCTCAAACCTCAAAGCTACTACTCACCGGGGTAGCGGCGGCGCCTCGTGGTTTGAAAGCAATGTAATAAGATTTGAGCTTAGGACCATTTATGTTATTACCTCATTACTGGTTCGGGCTGCTCGGGGAACAAGTAGTAGCCACGAAATATTAGCGCATCATATTTTAATTCGATCAGGCAAAAACAACTCAACGTCCGGTGACGACACAGTGTGTTGAAAACGCGCGACCAGTGACATTACCAGTAACCATTCATTTTATAATTCGCAGCTGGCAAAATCCATTGACATATTATAATGTACGCTAGAGGTTCAAGTGTCGCTAGCGTCTATGAGACTCACAAGATGCAAACAGCATCCACTCTACTTTTGCGGTGCACCTGTGCATTCAGAAAGAAAAAAAAGACGCGTCATTTTTTCTCTTCGCATGGAAAATAACATGAATAACTTCTTTTTTCTTTTTTCGGTCGTACCGAAGCATGTATTTTTATTATCAATTTAAAGGTGTAATTTTTTTAGGCACACTATTTTTCTTCACCAGTGAAGGATGTTAAAGTTGGCTATATTTAAGGCACAAACCTCCACAGCAATTGTGTAAGAAGGAGCGAAGATTCTAAGCAAAAAATAACTATCGAAAGGGATGTATACAGTCTGTCCAAAGTTCGCCAGTATTTCGGTTGCGCTTATATATTGTTAATATGCGCGTCCTGTTACTACATGTAAATGAAAACCGTCGTAGTACAGTACATCTTTAAGACAGGATAAAAACAACCGAAACGTAAAGAATATTGTAAGTGGGCTATGAAAGGTTATTCTTTTTTAAGGAAGCGTTTTTATTGAGCGAGAAAGAGAGAGAAATATATTTCAAATATGCAAAAGCGAAGGGGGGGGGGGGGGAGAGAACGAGACACCTCCACTTCCCAGCAGTGGAACCAGCCAAGCCCGGAGTGCGTACGCGACGCTTATTTCTGGGAATTGCATCTGCATGCAGTGTGTCGTGTGCTGCTCTCGCCGTTCAGTACGGTGCCCCCGTGTTTTTGTATCGGGGCGTGCACAACGTCCGTGCACTCGATTGGGCGAATCTGTACGTGAACGGCTCCACGCGGTCCTCCGAGAAGCTTCGTAGGCCTAACAAGACGGACGCGCTTTCACGGGGTGCCAAAGCTTGAAGCTCGATGGCGAACCAAAGGTAGAGTTTATTAAAATTCAGGGCGACGTCCTATAAGAGCTATGAATGATCATGTGCTAGGCGTATCTTGCCGGCATCCGTTCCCGCTCGAAACAACAAATGCCAAATCTAGAAGCGGTGTACAATGATATCAAAGTGGAAGCTTGAAATGTTCGTTCGGAGCGCGCTACAAGTTAGAACGCGTAAACGGCGTAATTTAGGGATCATATGCCCCCTTGTTTTTGTTGTTTTCGAGAAAGTATGGGTGGCATTTGTTAAAAAATAAATGCTTATTAGCACTTGCTTCCCTCAGCATTTGCGTCTTTTTTTTTTTCCGAAGCTCTCACGGTGCAGCTCTCTGCCCCGAATTGCTGCTTTGACCTCACCGCGCTGGATTCTATGACGGGGAGCGGCAAATTGGACGACTACCATCGTTCATACGCCGGCGCGCGTTGCGTTCGCCGATGCCGAAGTGTAAACAACCCAGGCCCATTGGTAACGCCGATTGCGTTCAGACCCTGAACTTCTGATGATGCAAGGGGCTTTAATAAGCAACGAGGCTGACGAGGCGACGATGCGTCTACGGCTTCGGCGCGGTAGTCATGGGCCTAACCAGCAGCTAATGGTACAGTCACTTCGCTGCAACCCTTTAATCGTTATATTTTGCCGACTGTGTCACGGAGTAAAAGCGTTTCGCTTCTTTTTGTCATTTTAATTTGCTTATGATTCACAAAATGATCACAATTTTCGGGAAAACATTTTTCCTCCGCGTTCCTACGTTCGATGAGGTCCGTTTCAACGCAAATTTCACACCACTTCAAAAATCAGCTCGCCAGCCCCTTAAGGTTGCCGAGCTGGAAAGCCTCGTTCATTAATGAGTCATTTGCGCAACATGTCATTGTAGTGAGAGCGCTGAATTTGTTAATGAGCACGAGTATATTTGCTTACACCAAATGCTTCTTGCACGAAACTATCTCAAGCGCCTACCACTAGAAACACTTTCGCTCTTTTTGCGTTCGCGAGTTTAGACAAACCCGACGTTCATCGACGCGGCGGTCGTGAGCTCCTAAATTGCGTCGCTCCATCGCTCCGTTTGTACTATTCTCACTCGTCGCTCGCCCAAGGCGTTCCGCCGCGCGTACCGGTTCCGGAGGGCTTCAATTTGAGGGGAGTTAATTGCATCCACATGGGCATTCTCAAAAGTATAATCAAATGAGTCGTGAAGGCATTAAACGCGCTGTAAAACGCAGCCCTCCTTTCCGAGACGCCTTAAAGTTTATAGCTTCTATGTTTATCGTGTTTTCCAGTAGACTAAACTCCGGGAGCTATCAAAAGAACGACGATGGTGTTGTTGTTGTTGTTGTTGTTGTTGTTGTTTGCTGTTTTTTTTTTCAGCATGGGTACATTAAACAATTAGTAAGAATAATAAGATTCATTTCTTCTTCCGGCTCTCTGTCGGTCAGGAGGAGAAAGTCGTCCTTTCGATTGAGACTGAGTGCCTAGGATGGCAGGGCATGGCCAACAACGTTCACACTTCTTGCTCTGTGACTGGTTCTTTGGCTTTCTTATCGACCAATACCGCTTTCTGATTGGCTTCGGAGGGCGCTTGGGTTGCCTCGCCCTGCGCTTCTTATGCTCTGAGTGACTACATAACCACTTCCACTGACAGAGCTCTCCGGAAACTTATTAATTCATTACCATCTCTGTAATATTGCCTCGTACGTCGCGCAGTTGGCAACGCGCGCGGTATCCAGGCGGAGGAAAGAAGTTCGAACCCCGCTCAAACTAAATCTTTCTTACTTTCTTGTTTTCTTTTTCGGTCTCTCTCTCTTCTGGAAAGTTGCACCATATTCTTGACTATCGTCGTGTGTTTCGATTCGGAACATTTCTAAAGCAACCGCGCATATAAAGCAGCGCAAACGGGCTGCTTTAGGAGAGTCGCCCTTCCGTTGCCCACGCAGTATACGCGGTACTTCTCTCCTCAAGTTTGTAGTCACAAGTTGGTCCCATTAAACTGTTCGTTTATATTGTACAATCGTCCACGATTTTCAATCGTCACAATATTTGATAGAATAAAATCGAAAGGTAAAAATGGAAGCTTTCTTTTGTGTAATCGCAATACACGCAGACGCGTTTCGAGGGTTTGATTTCTTCCAGTTTAATTTAACTCTTTTCATGTATTCTATTTTGATGTGATTCAATTTTAAGGAACATTAGTATTGTTGCTCCAGGACCCCATTTCGCCCCGCTTAATCATTACAACAGCAAAATCCGGACGCATCACACTCGAATAATACCATGTTTCATTACTTCCATTTAGCGTTGTGCACAATAAAATAAAATAGAAAAAGAAGCAGGTGTCGTCGGCGGGAGGCACAATTAAATTTTCCATAATAAAAGAAACCCCTAACAGGTTTACTAGGTACACACGGAAGTCCCTAGTTGAATGTCATTACGCAAACCAATCCTAACAGTCGCGCTGCCCGGAGGATGTCAAAGTCCTAGTCGACGCTTTCGGCATCATTTAGAACAACACACAGCGAGCGACGCCATGAACGCGATTGTAGCGTAAATTACTCGGCGTGTCTATGGGGCGCAACCCAGTTAGCTGGCAATTAAAGCTTTCACCAAGCACCGCCCTTCGGCACTAATTAAGCAATTTGCGTTACTGTATGGGGACGACACATTTCCCGGGCTCGATCGACGCACATTTAGTAGTTTAACCTTACTTTTTGAACATACACAATTGAGAGACTTATAGTTTACCTGGGGACAATGCGGAAGGTAATCGGCAACTTTGAAAGGCCGTCAGAAAGAACAATTTGCGAATGCGTTTACGCAACAGAAGCCCTCGAGTGTCCGTGTCACATTTAAAGAAATGTAATAGGTCTGCGCGCGAAGCGACATGCGGGTGACCACCGGCATTTCATCAATTTTAGATTTTTTTTTATTAGTGGAGAGAGGGAAGAGAGAAATCCGGGTACATGTTGGCCACACCTTCTGTGATCAGTTCCGGGGTAGGGAAGGGTTAGGGATAAGGGACCAAAAGAAGGAAGTAGAGAAGAGAAAGGAGAGGAAGGAGAGGTACGGGTTGGAGGCAGTTTGGACTACCTAATAGAATTGAGTTTACTGCCTCGGGGCGCATGTCACCATGCCTTAGAGGCGGTCTACTAGATCAGCTTCTTCTAGGAATGTTATGAGTGGGGCAAATGTTCACGTGGCATCTCCCACTGCTTCTGGGGTGAAAATAATTTATTCAGTTGTCGCGTGGGCAACCCCTGCGAGCTGCGGTCCATCGAGGAGAGATTTTCTCGCGTTCGCTATAGATTTGGACAGACCCAGATGAAATGTTCTAGGGCCTCGAGAACGTCAAAGCTTGAGCAGTTTGGGCTGATTGTTGGGTCCAGACGATGAATCGCCCTTGCAGTGAAGGCACACCCAGTGCGAAGTCTATGCAGAATGGAGGCGCTGACTCGTGAAAGCTTTGGGGACACACGTGCGGGTGGTCTTCCGCCAGAGACTCAAGGGTCAGGATGGTGTCGCTTCATTTGTTTGTGTATAAGTTGTCTGACCTCGTCGATTTTGATATCGATTCAAGTTTGTGTATATGTTGAAGGTGTTTACAGAAAGGCCGATGCTACGACGTTTCTCTTTGATTCTATAAGAGAACATAATTCGTAACTCTCGTTAAATTGTACTACACCAAAAAGTATACAAATTTTGTCTATACATTTTACGCAGCGGTGTATCGAGAACAGCCCTCGACATATCTTGACCTGTTTGCCGCGTAAGACTACTTTTTGTTTCTTCTTCTAAACTAGATGTCCTGATATATATTTCAGATATCGCATATCTTGCGACCTAATTGAGCTAGATCTCTTTCCCTCTCGAAATGCAAGCAGCGAAACTGCGATATTAAGGAGTTTTCGTAGACCGTTTTTCCAGCCTCCGCCACGCTCTCCGGAACAAGCACGTTGCTAGTACGCATGAGTGGCGCTAGCCTTGCCTGCAGAATCCTGAATCTCGTAGCGAGCTGGCGCAGAACGTTGCGGGACAGCGGAAGCGATCTACGAAAACTCCTTCTTGGCGCTGTAAAAATAATAATAATATTAATAGTAATAATGTTTTTATTCACTTTACAAAATACATATAAATAAATGGTGGCCTACAAAAGCAGTATCCAGCTGCGTGTGCGTATCGGAACCGCAGACCGGCCTTTGATTCAAAAAGAGTCAACCAGTCGACTCCACCACTGAGGTATCATTCGTATATAGTGTCGGATTCAGGACAGTTTCGAATTGCGACAGGGAGCCGTCGTCCACACAGTAAAAAAAGGGAATCACTTTACACCCCTTTTGTCCCATATAATGCACCCAAAACCTTTATTTCGACGTAAAGCGCACCAATAGTCGAACAGACGGCCCCAAATTTTACGAGGGGCTTGATAACGGTGTCGATATAACTTTTTTAAATTGCTAGAGTATGTATCAAAGACCACAGAAGAAAAAACACTTAGGTTTTGCAGTAGGATAAAGAAAACCCCGATTTTTTTTTTGTAGTCAGTAACACGTACATTAACTATATTGATAAGTTTGTACCACACGGCTCTCAAGCCTCTCGTGAAAGCTAGTACCGTTAGATCGACATCAGTGTGCTGTATGTCGAACTGAAGTTTTGGGGTGTATTATATGGGTACAAAGGGTGTAAAAATACGCACTTTTTATTTCGAGCTGCACGTCCTATATAAACAACCCCGTACGCGACAGTCTCTGCTCGAGCCGCAAGTGTGGCTATAATCTGCTCACATGGACCTTTGTACTATGCATATCACATTAGATACATTGATGTACTAGAAATACTTGCCAGCTTAAGTCTAAACGGGAATAACAAAGAGAGGGGTGCTATCTTTATTTGTGTTTCACCGTTCTTTTCTACACTCTAGGAAATGCCTGCGCGTCTACTTACCCGCGAAACACTCAAGGAGCCAATCTCTGTGATCTACGAAATCAGCTCAGCGAACGATGTGGCGGAACATTTGTTTAGACTTGAAAGTAAAGTCTGCGCTGTGGCATTACGCAATGCAGATCATGACGCTTTGCATTGCCTAATGCCACAGCGCAGACTTCATTTTGAGGTCTAACGGATGTTCCACCTCATCAATCGCTGAGCTGATTTCGTAGGTCGCAGAGATTGGCTATCGAGTGTTTTGCGGGTAAGTAGACGCGCAGGTACTTCTTAGAGTGTAGGGCAAGCAAGCGTACATAATAGAAGTCGAGTCCGAAGGAATATTTCATTTTGGTTTCGGGTAATTATTCATCCATCACAAGTCAGAAGTGTCTACAAAGATTTTGATAAACGGGGGGGGGGGGGGGGGGGGGAGGTGTCACCACCGAGGCAAAATGCTTTTTATAGGCTGCTCGCCAAAATTATCGCGATGCCTAACAAAAAACTGTATATATAAATATACATTTTCGCTAAGGGTGTGCGAATATTGAAATTTTCGAATACGAATCGAATACGAATAAGACAATAAACGGGCTTCGAATATCGAATCGAATATCGCATATGTGTCTAGTAATAAAAAATTTCAAAACAAGAAATAACAGCAGGTTTTATTGCCTTTTTTAAAATAAATCAGTGCTTCTGCATTTTACTGGCCTGTAGCAGGCTAAAGATACTGTAATGCACTCATTACAAATTATCGTGTAGCGAAAACTAACTACTCAACGTGTGCTTAGAAAGTAAGCGCTCCCTACGCGCTGTGACAACATTTCCGCCAGTAGAAAGACCCCTTTCACTCGGGAAACCTGCGAAATTTCACTAAAGTTATGGACAGTGTTGCCCGGCTGCTACTCTGAATATTTGGAATTTCGGGAAACAAATAATTTAGAAAGAAGTTTATTTTATAGTTTATAAAATGGTCACCAATATTTACACCATATAAAAGTG
Source organism: Ixodes ricinus (assembly GCA_037355805.1). Lineage (NCBI taxonomy): Eukaryota > Metazoa > Arthropoda > Arachnida > Ixodida > Ixodidae > Ixodes > Ixodes ricinus. The sequence goes on along the minus strand of JAZHYW010015038.1, from coordinate 159,932 downwards.
GAAATACGCGCTTTTAGCGCTTTCATTAGTTATTAATGTGAACCAGGGATGTCAATAAACCCAACAAATATTGCAATTTTCTTCCGCCAAATAGTCAACTAGCGTTTTTGTTTTTTTAATTTTTGCGCATGCACACAAAAGTTGAACTTTAGCCGAATATTTGTCGAGCATCACGTTGAAAGTATAAAAAGTTGAACTTGGTCGAACTCGAACCTGCAGGTTCACGGCATCCCTAGTTTTAACTTCGCGGAAGTGGCAGGAGTTGTTTTCGATGGCGATGGAATGATCTGCACTAGCAGCTTTTTTCTTTTCTTAATTTTCAAACATTTATATTAGATAACACTCACGAGATTTATTTTATACCCATATTTCACTCTCGAGCTTTATTTTATTGTATCAATTCATAGGAACGCGCATTTACATCACATATTGCTATACTTCGTCTCATCTTAGCATGGTCTATTGCTAGCCGCGCATGCTGAAAGCGCGCGCTAGTTGCTTTCGATGAAGCCTCGGAGGCTGCACGAGTGCCCCTGCAGTGAGAGCTCCAGTTGAAGGGGTGGTGCAACGATATTCAATTGGAATGTTTTTCACTTTACACGAGCTTACTGGCACTATACTTCGTCTCACGTTAGTACGGACTATTGTTAGCCGCGCGTGCTAAAAGCACGAGCTAATTGCTTTGAATGAAGCCTCGGCGGCTGCACGAGCGCTCGTGCAGCGAGTGCTCCCGTCAAGGCAGTCAAGGCTAGCCGCTCGCGCTAGCACAGCCTTCGCGGTTAGTCCATGCTAAGGTGAGACGAAGTATAGTGGGACTCAAGGATACTCGCACGCAACGCCACTGGCCAAGAAACTTTTTTGTTGAGCTGTATTTCGAGGACAAAACCGAGCGTTTTCGTTCAATCTGTCCTTCGCAAAACCTGATGACGTAGCTGGGCGGTAGCAGTACCGCCCAGTGACGATATTTGAATGCGGCTCATAGATTGGACCCGAGCATTGCGTGAGCACTCGATTTGGGCTCGTGATAATCGATAGCTCGAGAAGCATTCATGTAGTGTCTTGTGTCCAATCGCTGCAATGACGACAACAGCCAAACCATAACAATGTCTGGAACTCAGCGCGTGTCCTGTGCCTTGCCAATCCCAGCGCATGGCTATGATTAACATTGGCGGCATATAATCGGCTCCATATCACGTGGCGCTTGTTCTGGCTGCGAGTTGAGGGAGTGAATAGACCGATCTCACCAAGCGTTCGCGCATGCGTGACGCCGCCATAACTTTAGTTCACTGGAGGCAAAAGGCAGTCCACGAGAGCGCTCGTGCCGCCTCGCGCTCTGCGTGCGCAGAGCTTTATCGAGGTTGTCCCACGTGCAAAAAGACTAAAGTTCCCTCGATGCATTGCGGCAGCGGTGGCGTAGTCAAACTGGCTGGTGAGATCGGTCTATTCTGCTCGTTTTTCTTTATTTTTTTCTGCGACTTTGATTGCGTGTGGTGAAAAACGAACGGGTATTTTACAGGTCCTTAACGCAGGGATCCGTCCTAAGCGGTATTTGCGCAAAATGCAAAAAGGCCACCCGCTCGCGCCTGCACGGCCTTCGTAGTTAGTCCGTGCTAAGGTGAAGATGAAGTATAGGTGTCACACAAAAAAAATTTACACAGTCTTTTCTTTTTACCGCAAAAATAAACTAGGCATCGCCGAACGCTCATTCTCCGCCCAAAGGTAGAGCTAGAGGTCACAACAAGATGCCACAAGTTTCAGCCCGATCCGATAACTTAATCAAAAGTTATAAGCTGATTTTCTAAAAATTTCAATGGGAAAATGGAGCCCATTTTCGCCCGTTTTCGGTTTCTGGTGCCATAGAGTCCCATGTGTTTGAAAACTCCGTCGGCCGCCATTTTTCCATTGAAATTTTCAGAAAAACATTTATAACTTTTGATTGACATCGGATCGGGGTGAAACTTTGGCATCTGGTTGTGACCTCTAGCTCTACCTTTGGGCGGAGAATGAGCGTTCGGCGATGCCTAGTTTATTTTTGCGGTAAAAACGACCGTGTAAATTTCTTTGTGACCCCTGTATATAAAAGTGCCACACAACAAAGGGCTTGGTGAAAGAGAAAGCGAAACTGATCCTGTCTTGCTGTCATCGGACAGATAGAAACGGAGCAGACCGATAACGCCTGCATCATACGCCTTTGTCAGTGAATTAACATATTCATAGCGGAATACGTAGCAGGCAGATTATTCGTTACTTGCTCGAATATTCAGTTTGTGCGAATATTCGCCGTTTTTTCCGAATATACGGCTTTGGCCGAATATTCGGGAACTTTTGATTATGCAACTTTCGAATCGAATACGTTTCGAATAAGGAAAATATTCTATTCGTATTCGAAATTTCCGAATATTCGCACACCCCTAATTTTCACTACACATTAATTTAATGGATGACAATCAAACTTCCTTAGTGTTCAAACGGTCTGTTCGAAGAAAAGCGTGCCAACAGTCACGCGTGTAAAGCGATATCAGTTATGAGTTTTGTTTTGTGTCAGTTGGAGCGCTTCAATGCTTCAATGGGAACCCCGAAGAGGAGGAGGATAATTCTTCTAGGGGTGAGAGCGTGTCGGAGAACCAATCAATGACGCTACTTTCAGTATATAAGGCTTTATAAGATTCAAACATGAAGAGCCATCTGGCGTCTTGTAGCGTGAAGCGCCTCTCCTGTCGTCCGTGTTTCTTTATTTTCCTCGTTTGTTCACGCTTTTTAACCTTTTATTCAGTTAGTTGTAGCGTGAAAACACTATTTTAATAAAGACGTGTTCCTTTTTTTAAAGAGCAGATTAGTCTTAGTTATAAAGCGGGCCTCCTATAGTAACATCAAAATGTTGTTTTTAAACTATCCGTTTGTTGTAGTTGACGTTAAAGGGACCATGAAATTTTTTTTTTTTACTTCTTCTTAAGTTTTAATTTTCAACTCAAAAGCGAAACGAGAAACCACGTGGTCCTGACGTGCTGGGGCACCGGATGCGTTGACTCCAAGCTACCAGCGTGCTTTCCAAGCACACCATATAATTTGTCATTCGCAAGTGATGTTAAGTGCCGTCAAGTGCGTTGACCAGGAACGCGAATCCAAATATTCGTCGACGAATCGTTTGTTGACGAGCGGATACGTCTGATGAAGTAGTTCTCGTGTGCAGTGCGTGCGCTGGGTTGGGCTGACGTGCTTGGGTACCACGGATGCATCACAGTGAAAAGGGGGAGAGCTTTCGAAGGAAGACAGGTAAGGAATAGTCGGTTATATTTTCAAACTTTCGTAACGAAAAGCAAACTTTTAACTTTTTACCCTCTTTATGTTGCCTCACTAAACGATATGCCATATACAGGGTGAAACAAGGAGACGGCAGGCTCTTTAAATCGACCGGAAAATTCGGTTTCTAACCTATCGCGCTACGACTTTGTGCAGCGTTGCCCACAGATGGTGCATTTTTTTGTAAAATTTGCAAAGAACGAACTTACCTGAGGAAAAGTAAAGAAAGAAAAAGGCTTAGCTCCTATGGAAACGCAGCGACGCCACCGGTCTGCAAACAACACGGCGCCGTTTCGCACGGGAGACAAGAGATGGCGCAGCGGTCGCGACGCCAACTGCCGCCAACGAACGAGCAGACGACGCCGAGAGCCGTCGTGCTTAGCAGACAAGGAACTGCAGTTCCTTGTTGTTACCGCGCCTGTTTTTGTTTCTGCGACTGTCGCCGCCTGCGGAACGCGAGCCGCTTTGAGTCGAAAGGATCGTCTGCTAAAGTGCCGGCTCTCGGCGCCGTATGCTCTGTTCGTTGGCGGCGTTCGTTGCGCCATCTCTTGTCTCCCGTGCGAAACGGCGCCGTGTTGTTTGAAGACCGGTGGCGTCGCTGCGTTTCCATAGGAGCTAAGCCTTTTCTTTCTTTACTTTTTCCTCAGGTAAGTTCGTTCTTTGCAAATTTTACAAAAAAAATGCACCATCTGTGGGCAACGCTGCACAAAGTCGTAGCGCGATAGGTTAAGAAACCGAATTTTCCGGTCGATTTAAAGAGCCTGCTGTCTCCTTCGTCTCACTGTACATACATACATACATACATACATATATATATATATATATATATATATATATATATATATATATATATATATATATATATATATATATATATATATATATATATGTATATAATATATATATATATATACACATGTGTGTGTATATATACACGTATATATGTGTGTGTATGTATATATATACATATATATGCATATATATACGCGTATGCATATATATATATATATGTATATGTGTATATATGTTTACAGGGCGTTTAACGAAAGTTGAGAAATTAAATATTCCAAAAACTACGCGTCGCAAAAAACAAAGAAGTTTGTGTCGCTTCATTCCCGGGCTAGACCCACAAGGAAGATTAATAGCGCTGGGATAATTGCAATGTTAATTATTTTTGCGTAAATTATGCCTTTTTTAATATTGTGTTTAAGGGCATAGTTTCAATTAGAAAATTGATCAGCATCATTGAGAAACACTAAATCCAGCAAATTTCAGAACGCTAGAAGGCACGCGCGGCGTTTTGCGGCTTTCAGGCAAGGCTGTGTCTACAGTGCCGCCCGACGGCACTCCAATCGCGCCTACAAGTGCCGTCCGAAAGACCAGTCGGACGGCGCGTAAATACTGGGAGCTCGTTAACATCACCGACTCCCCGCCTGCGTTCACGCCGCTTCGCGGCGACAGTGCTGCACGGCAAGCTGAATCACAAAACTATTGACCTATTTTGACCCTGCCGCCGCACACGCCGTCTTCGCGGCGTCCAGCTCGGCAAACCGAGCTGCCAGAACCCCGGCGCACCTCCGGTAAAACGAAGTCCCATGCCATTTCGTTCAACGAAATTTCGGCGACAACATTCCGTTTTTGCACTGCGTTAATCGTAAAAAACAATAATGCAAATATCGCCAAATGCGTCGGCAAATAAAAATGTCTCGAGAAAGACAAAAACCAACCCAAGATCGCCTAGTTTATGAGCACAGACGTCTCACCACTAAGACTTACACTTCAGCTTCGAGAAACTCGCTTGTCGAACTCGTTTTATACGAGACTTTCGGACGGCACTTGAACGCATGAGTGGAGTACCGTCGGAGGGCACTTGTCCAGACGCTCTGCAAGATTGCCGTCGGACAGTACTCTGAACACTACTCTGTTTCGTACTTAGCTGCAACGCTGTCAGAACCTTACTGGCACAAGTGCGTGCGCCTTCATCTATTGCATTGTTTTGCGCGAGCGCGTGCAGAACGTCCGACGAGATCAACCCCCGCTCGCGCCAGTAGCTTTGACAGCGGTTGCACGCTAAGTATGAAACAGAGTATAGGTTCTGAAAAACCGCACAAATTCGACAAGTTTTCAAGTTTCGGTTTGAAATTGAGCGCATCTCGGCACCGACGGCACCGGGCACCGTGGAGAAATAGTGCAACCAGCCTCTGCTGCGCTGTTCTCGCACAACTCACTCTGTCATCAGCTATATCTCCTTATATCTACTGAATGTGCAATCATAAACCCAGCTCGCCCGTCTGCTCACTCGTCATCCACTATCATCTCCTTATACCTACTGTTTACTCCGGAACCTATTCCCCCAAACAGCCTTCAAACCAAAGTGTTTTGAGGACCACCAGTTATTATCGCAGTTGCCCGCGTATACGTGCGGTATACGGCCTCTGTCGTTTGAACAGGCAGACGAATTTGAAAGAGCAGACGACAGTTTGACCGATCAGAAGACCGGCTGAACGTGAAAGCGCACACACGAGGTCCACGGTCATCCGGACAACTTGACACTTTTCCCGTGTTCATGTTGGAAAAAAACATTAATCAGACGACAAGTCTCCGTAAATTCAACCCACAGTGTTTCCCGCGTAAGCAATCGTGGTGCAAGGCGTCTGGTTTTATGTATTCACGGCATCTTTTCACGTTCTCGGACGAACCGGGCAGGCGGAAAACACGTGAAAACTGACTGTAGCACCTTTCCCGGCTCTTTTGGTGGCGCCCCAGTCGCGGAATTCTGACGAAAAAACAAATTTTAGTATCTTTTTCGTTTGTTTTTCCAAAAAACAACATAACAATATCCGGACCGTATGACGACTCTCCGCCCACACCCCGGTGACCCTGGAAGTGCTCCCCTGAAGTGCCATCGCCGCGGCGCGGACGGCGTAGGAGAGCTCAGCTGGTTTATAAATGACCATTCTTTCGCGGATAGTACCCGACGCAGTACATTACTCGTTGCAAGTAATCAAACGACTAACAATCTATCACGTTTTGAAGTAATTATGTTATCGTTTGAATGCGGTTGTTGGATAAAAAGGAATAATTAGCGAAATCAGATTACTTTTGGAAGCAATAAAATTAGCAATCATTACTATTTTCTCAGCAAGTAGATACGGAACGGCGCTCCTCGACCCGCGTTCATTTGTAGGAGGAACGAAGCGAACGCCGCCTACGCACCATTTTGCATCGGTGGAACTGGAACAGGGAACCTCGTTGCTACTTTGACCGGAACGAAAAAGGTAACGGCATTCCTATTTTTCGTCCAGTTGGGCACTTATTTTTTGTTTATTTGTAAAAGCTGTAAAATAACACAAGTATAAAAACAATATCTTTACGAAGAGCAGGATGTCCGTTAACGTTTTCGCGTACTTATTTATATATTTTTATTTATTTTATTAGTTTATTTTGTGCGGTCCTCACTTGGTAAACAAAGGTCGGGTGCACGAGAGCGAGCGGACATTGATTCTTTTTTCAGTGCCCGAGGCTGCGGTACAAAAAGCAAAACTTTTAGTCGATGGAAAAGACACAGAGAGGGGACGTTTCAAACGTCGGATACTTTGCTTTGCTTCCACGAATCCTCGTACATCCAGAAATCTAAGGCCGACTATAGCCACCACTAACCTCCCAAAAAGAGACATACACTTAAACGAAAGAACAGGTTACCAACATCGAACGCACCCTGTATCTCGAACATTGGTCACAAAAAATATAACAAAAAATTTACCTTTATTCCTTCTCCCCTGTCCCCCTTCCCCCCCCCCTTCAAACTGAACACCGAATCCAACTTTCACGAAGAAGGACTTGTAGCTTTCAAGACTGACCTTCCAAATGCACTACACCCTTCTTCACTTGCTCGTCTTGCGGGACAGCAACATCGAGAAGTAAATGTTGTTAAGTTCGAACAAGGAACTGTAATAGATTGAAACGTGTGAGGTTGTTGTAATGCGCCCGTGCAATGCGGAGTAACAGTACATTTGGCTTGTCTGAATCGCCCCCCTACAAACATGAATATGGCTAAAAGCTGAGATATTTAAAGGTGAATATATCAACAAATGAAACCCTGCTTCCGCTTGTTTTCTTCTCCTGGCGCCCTTCAATCCCCCACTGCACTCAAATTCGCATGTTCCCACGTGATGAGATAGACAACAAAAAAGACGAAAACTTAGCTTGATCTAACTAACATGTGTAATCAGCAAAATACAGATGTAACGTATACGGTATACGTAACTATACGTTCTATGTTTCAACCGTAACTGGAACGAGTTTCTTTTTCTGCCAGATGGAACTTGTAACGGGAACGCGTTCCAAAACTCTGAAAAAACGAGGGAACGAGCTTTTTGTTTTTTATTATTATTTTTTTTTTCTGGGTGAAAGTGTACAACACTGCTATTTTCTTTCTCCGGCGTCGAACGCACCCCTTTGTTTGCAGAAGCTTCCTACGGGGGAATGCTCGAACCAGATCTCCGGCAGGGGTTTGGTTCACCGAAATTGGTGGAATAAGAAGATAAGCAGCTTATAGTTAGGTGTATTTTATTCAACATTGGGGAGTGCGAAAGACACGTTTGCAAACCGGTAGACAAATTTGTCGTTTTGAAAATATGAAATAACCAGAAAGGTAAAGGCTCCTTTTTCAGGTAACTAACAATTAATTCTTTACTCAAGCAATCAGATTATCTAATTGAATACTTTTAATTAAGAGTAATTGTAATTGTAATGGATTACTTGAATCGAGTAACGTCTACGAGAACGGATAGTAGGCACATTTGATCTCGCCAATACTCCAAAAGCAATTCGCTCTAGTAAACTGCAGTCCCATCGTCACCTCATAGATGGCGCCAGCGTGCCAGTGTGCTCTCTCTATTTAAGGGACTACAATACCTAAGCCGTAAAGAAACGCAAGTATCTGGACAATCCATAACAATCTAACAATGGTCTTTTTTTATATTTAAGCCCACCTTTTCAAGCCCGGGGTTTTAGCTTCTGCGTCCTCGTCGCGGTCGGCGTGCGTGTCAGAGAGTCTAAAAATACGTGCGCGTTGTTTGGCCTGATCCATTAAGAGCGCAGCGTAGATCAATGCAGCCGCCAATCAATGCCGCCGCGAGAAACGGGCCGGAGCCCGAGGCCGGACCCACGGTGGCGGCGGCCGGGGACTGCGCACACAAGGGACCGGCGCACGACCATCCGAACCGGCCACTCCATATGCGAGAGACCACGGCGGCCAAATGCGAACATTCTCGGGGCCCCCGCGGGGCGTGACTTCGATTTGCTCATTGTTCCCGCGGAGTGTTAAGTCCCGTTCGCAGCGTATAGCGTCTGCTTACGTTGCGTTATGTGGGGGAGCTTGCGTCTGCTGACGTCGAGAGTCAGTGGGACAGCCGTGCTTTGTACGAAGCGTGGCAAACAATTGCAGGTGTAGTTTTTGCACGCTACATACAAGGCACGCGTCTCCCCACTGACTCGCAGTCTGGTTCCGACAGTTGCGTCGGTTGCATTCAGAGCGACCGGAACGACGGTAACAAATTCGCCGGGACAGCTGTTCGCCGTGCAAAATGGGGAAATCGATGCCAAGAGTATCTTCGTGATGCAGTCGTACCTCACGGTTATGCCAGTGTGCAGGTTGCCGTGGACGTACTAAACGCAAACGTGTGAACCGGCCTCAATGTAAGACATTGTAAACTTACTCTCTTGTGCGAACGAATCTTCACACTCAATGCTAGAGATCTATGTGGAGCGCAAGTTCGTCTGCTTCTTTGACAGCGGTTACGACGATGTCTAAACGCCGAACTCTTATTGGCTGATTGAAAAAAAAAATAGTGGGCAGACCTTAAGGCATTTAGCATTCAGGTTTACACACTATCATTTTAATCGAAACAGATCAGAGCTCGGCGTCGTTCTGACGTCACTGCAACTAATGCGCAAGAAGCGGGCAACTCGCTCTCCGCATATTCAAAAGCTACCAGATCGAGCTTCGGGCTCTCAGCGCCCCTACCAAGAGCGCGCACTTATGCAGTGCAAGCACCGTTTTCGGAAACATGCTTGCTCCTGTACCACGTCCTGTATCTACAGCTTTGTTCGCTCATCAATTTCTCAAAACCTAGCTGAAAAAAAAAAAAAACTCAACTGATTTGATTAAACTCTTTTGCGATTTCTGCTCGTCTCTTCTAACTTTCGTGATTGCATGATGACGGAGGTATAAGCGCGATGGTCACCGAGGTAAGGCGAAAGAGGTTGCGTTGGTTGCCTTCGCAGCTATTAAATCGACGACAAAGACAAAACCGCAGGAAAAAGTGTCACCTATAACAACTAAACAATTAGGTGTACCTTGCATTGATTTTTATGTTGTGTAGAGCGAGCAGTTGTCCAAGTCAAAGCCTGTCCAAACAACACACTACAAAAATCGTCAGGCGACACGACTCCTGCAAAAATCATCGAAATTAAAGCGGACGCTTCAATTTTGACGATTTCTGCAGGAGTCGTGTCGCCTGACGATTTTCGTGGGCAAGCCAACATCACGACGTTTCTCCACTCCTCCTCCACTTTTCTTTGACGTCGGTGCTCGTCAGATTTGACGACGTCAGATTCCGAGGCTCGTTAACCTCGCTACCGCCATTGCCTCGGCTGGAAGGCCAAAGAGGTCCGGCTTCGGGTGGATTTGGGAGATTCCCGTCGAAGCGTACGTTTCGTTTCCCGCAGGGAAAGGGAATGACACCTTTGTGTCATTCTCCCGTTTTCGGGACTTGAAAAACGCCGGAGGCCTTGAGCGATTAACCGACAGTCAAAAGAGCATGTGAGTGACTCTCCGGATTCACGTGATGAGCAGAGCAAGGCTGCCTGGGAGGCCACAGGCAAGGTTTAACAAAAAAATCTTTATCGCCGGCAAATAAAAAAAACGGTTGGAAGCGGAGTGCCGAACGGTTTGTGGGAGTCGTTTCGTCTGACGATTATTGTAGTGTCTTGTTTGGACAGGCCTTCACTCTTTCGTTACTGTCGTACCAGCGTGTCTAAAAATCGAGGCGCACCATTTTGATGCCAATGCTTGCTGTTACATGGGACAGCACAACCGGTTTCAGGCCGCCATATTTGTCACAACCGGCGGCTCCTATAGGTCTCTGGAAAAAATTGTAAGGGTGCAGGCGAGCTGGTGGAAGTTAACCATAGTTTTGTTTAACCCGAGACTGAGGTATTTCGGAAAAGGGACGAGAAGAAGGGACGTCGCCTCCTGTGGCCTCTTTTCTTCTCGTCCCTTTTCCGAAATACCCCAGTCTCGGGTTAAACAAAACTAAGGTCTCTGGAGTCGGGAATAATATGCATTCTCTAGGTGCCGTAACTGCCGTTCGCTTGGGCTGGAAGCAGAGATGGCAGTAATGACATTACTGTAATGGAATTACAGTAATTAAATTACTTTTCCAAGTAATGAGTAATTTAATGAAGTACTTCCCTAGGCTAGTAATTTAGTAATGTAATGAATTACTCTCAGGCAGTAATTTCGAGAAAATTACTCATTACTTCTGAAATTACTTTTGTCCTAAATTAAAAAGTTCGTTTGCAAGCTTTAAAAAAGAAGAGAAAAATTATTTCGCATGGTGAAATGTTGTGAAAGAGCATCAGAGGAAATAAACGACGGCCACCTGAGCGCAAAGCCTCGTACGAAGAGCTGGACAGACGCACAAAGGAGGGATGGATAGACGAAGGAGAAAAGCTTACCTGTAGACATCACTGGAAGGCAACGGCTTACGAACTCCAGGCACGACAGATTCACGCCGTCACGTCATCTCGAAGACACTATACTTCGTTCATCCCTAAGCTGACATTGCGGTGGGAGCTGCAAGCTAACCAGAACCAATCAAACACTTTCTTTTAATCACGTGTCCCGTCCCTTTCTCTGTGCGGAGGTATGAACGAGAGCGTGGTTATGTGGCGAATGATAGACGGGTGACTACTCCAACGAACCCGTAGCTTCCACCATTCATCTCTAAGCTGACAGCGCGTCAGCTTAGGGATGAACGGCTCACATACTACAAGGCGACGGGCACATTACCAGTGAGTCAAACATAATTTAAAACTTGAGAGGAGAGGACAAACAGATCCCCAGCCTTCTACTTTCGTCAAGGAAGGTCAAACCGCAAGCTTCGACCATTGTGAACAACAAACGACCGGAATAAATAGGTAATTCCAATGCCTTGTCAAATCCCCAGAACGTTTGGTGCGTCCTCGAGCACAGCATGTGCCGCTCGTGGTACGCTTCGTTGCCTTTCCTTGGGAAGTATTTTCGGGAATAAGCCTACAACCAGATATCGCCCCCTGTTTGTTGAGAAAATACACAATTTAGGAAGCTCGCACCCTTCCTCAACTGGTGACTCTTCTGCTTAGCAATTATCCAGGCCCCTTTGTGTGACAATGCGGAAAAACTTGGGCTTTTCGGGAAAATTCTTCTTGAAAGGAATGACCGAGAATAGGTCAACTATACTCTGCGACAACTTTTCTTGGCAATGCAGTGGAGGGTACATGCACGCGTTCCCTTTCCCATTTTGAACGCTATATAAAGTTGTGCGTGGGCTCTCCTCCTCTCCACTGCATTGCCAAGAAAAGTTGTCGCCGAGTATAGTGCTCCTGGGAGAATAGAATTAGATAGCGTCCGAGGCAGAAGGGACACGTTTCATGTGACGACACGTTGCAAGAACAAGCTGCCATTGCAACTTCTAAATCAGGGAGACGAAAACATATCACCCTTTTTAGTAAGAACCTCCTCCGTTGAATGAACAGAGAAACCGGTGAGTCGACTGTCTTTCTGAGTCATATCTAAAGGAGCAATTCATCATGTTTAACACTTACGTCGTGTGCGCCAGCAAAACCACTGTTCACTATGGTTCACTTTGAGGCAGATAAGGTTGTTGCGGTGTAAACAGGAAGATCTGAGTTTTGGTGCATATAGATCAACTCAGCTCTTTGACGTGACATTACTGCGGTGGCGCTGCTGTCGGCACTGCGCATGCCCAGCGCCTCGCTTCTCCCGGATCTTGTTCCTGCACACGCGCTGTGTGGGCGAACGAGGGCTTGTTCTGTAAACACTGTTGGTGTATATGGTAAATAAAAATAGCCTGAATTACTGCCTCAAGGTATTCACAAGTAATGTCAGTGTAATTTGAAAGTAATTTCATTACTTTTTCAAAGTAATTGTAATGTAATGTCATTACCTTTAGTCTGTGGTAATTTGTAATGTAATTTCATTACATTTTTGCAGTTTTCAGAAAAGTAATTAGTAATGTGTTTTAATTACTTTTTGAAAGTAATTCTGCCACCTCTGGCTGGAAGCGAACTTCCCCAATTGACCTTTCCCGAAATATGTGGCGCCCCCTTGTTTGCTTCACGCATCGCGATATCCCGCACGTGAGATCATCCAGGAATCGAAGACCAAGGTTGCCGTTGTTTTAACATATTGTGATTTTAGAACGCACACTCTTCAAAAAAACTGTCTGTATTCCTTCATAAAGGTATGGCGCCATGGAGCGCGTCTCCGACTGGTGTGTTTAGCGTCCTATCCCGACCATACATCAAAAGTGGTCCCGAAGTGGCAACAAATGACGTCACAGAAGCCGGAGTGTCATGCTGTTGATGTCGCGATCCTGGCGGTGTGTCGCAGAAATGCTGAAGAGAGGCTGCGAATAGCACAAGCGAACGCGAGTGTCGCTGTCGTCACGGCGTCCCAACTTCAGTCTGCCCAAGCTTCCTTGGACTGTTACAGTGGAGAGCGACATGCAGCAGAACAGGCGTCTGCCACATTCACCGCAGGTGTTGAGACACCGCCAGGATCGCGACTGGCGACAGCATGACACTTCTACGACGTCATCAGGCGGAAATCGAGGGACCACTCTTTTGGACGCGGTAAACGCGCCAGTCGGAGACGCGTTCCAGGCACGATAATAAAGGGAAGAATACTCTTGTCCCCCATGTTGCTTTAGAAAAAGAGCAATGTTCGTCCCTGCTAACGGGCAGCAAAGTTCCTCCCTCGTCTGTGTATCAACATGGCGACTCCGAATCGAGTGAATCGAGCTGAGTTAGGCTTAGAACAGGCAAATGCCTTGCACCATTGCCGCCCCCCCCCCCACACACACACACACGCACACACCGGTGCCTCCTAATAAGACAACTCAAGTAACGCAGTCAACCACTTCGCCCACTTCCAAACAAATATCCGCTTTCAGACCGAGAACTGTACCAAATGAGTACGTAACACGTGCTTTTCGCGAACTGTATTTTTTGCCAAAGCCGGCTTCCCGCGCATGTATGGGAAACGCGTTTCGAACGCAGTCGCTCTGCCTCGTTTTCAACACTGCGATGTAAAACGGAGGCAATCGAAACGCGGTCACTGCGCACACATCACATCTTATCTTTGCGATTCGCCGCGTCATCCTTCCTTGTTAGCACCGCACTTCTGAGAGGAGTGGTACACTACTCTCGAAACCAAAAGTCGTTCTACAAGGAGCTAATTCAAAGGAGCCTGCTCACGGACTTATTCCAAAATTTCGAAGTGATTCATCGCGATGGAATGCCACGTTATGCGTTGTGGGGCTCCTGGCCCACAAGTTCCCAGAATGCAACGCGCGCGGTGAAGGATTTATTGAAGTAGTCTCTTGCGCGGTCCAGGTAATATCGCGAAGGGTGAAAGGAAGTCAAATCGCTGGCCACCAGATGGCAGCTAAAGCAAGAATAATTTCAAATTTGTAGGCTAGGGGCACTAGGCACCCTCCAATGCATCGGCCACAAAAGTTATTTTACTCATCTATTGCCTTTGACACATCTTTATCTTACACACAGTCACACACATACACTTCGCGTGCCACTACATACGATGGCATTGACTGTACACTTCACATACAGTGAGAACATACAGATACACAGAGAGGGCATAAAAAGTCGTCAACAAGAACGCGTACTACCTCCTCATTGACTTCGTGATCTGCGCTTCCGCCTTGTATACGCGTCGCTTTGAAGGTACGGATTTTCTTGATGATCATCTAAACAATAAATAATGGAACCAGTATGTCGATTTTCTCCCAGTACTGTCATTGCTCCGAAGCTCCTTTGAAAGGAACAATGGATGAATCTCTTAGTAAAAAGTAAACATTCGCGCTCTAATTATTTGCGACTGCCAATAAAACAACCCACTTCACTGTTGTTCCTAGAGGGTCATCCATGCCAACGGAAACGCAGCAATTTTTTTCATATCTGGGATATACAGTATACGAAAAAATTAATTAGGATAAAGACGCCTCTAAAATCTAAGAAAAGTTTTGTTTTTTTGTGAAAAAAATACATTTTAGTTTCTGCTGATATCGTGCTCTAAATTTCTGGAATTTGCACAAAACCCGTGTAGTTAAGAAAAACATTGTGATTAAAACATTGCGAAAATATATGTATATACTCACACACGAGACATAATGAACAAAAAGGGAGAAAGTGATTTACGAATTTATTGCATCAAGTTTAGGGAAGGGAAAAGGAAAAGACAGCTGGCGAAAAATTGGACCAGGAGCGGGGATTGAACCCGCAACTTTCGCCTCTCCGGGGCGACGCCTGAACCAATTAAACCCTCCCGGTTTTTTGTTTCTTTTTCTTTTTTGTAAGACCATCCCGGATTTTCGTATTTTCTTTATTGGATTAGACCACCCCGCCCCTAATTTCGGCAGACTCAATCTTTGACCAGCTCTCTGTGTGTACTGTTAGTTTCGAATTCGCTTAACTGGGTAGACGACAGCCGTTGCTGATTTAAGGCCCATGGAAGTTCCGTGTTGCGGCAATAGGCTTTATTTTTTGGGCAAAGTTGTATAACACGACTGGCAGAAAAAAATGTTTATTTCGTGCACATTTTACGAACACGATAGTGTTCATTTAGTACGTGCTCAGACCTGCGCACGAGCAGAACAAGCAGCTTGGTGTGCCTGCCTAATGACCGAAATGTGAGACCCTAAAAAAATATAACTTTGCCGCCGCAACAAACTTTGTCCAGGACGCCAGTTACAGTGTTCTCACACTTTTTACGGTAAACAGGATCCGGATGGTTGGCGTGTGCTTACATCACCTTACTAAAAAGAAGCGTTGACAACTTGTGTTCACTTATACAGGCTTCATAACAGCGTTTACATCGCACCTGTGCTTTTATGGTTGCCAGCCGCGCATGAAAAATCCACGATAAACTGCAATTTACAAAGCCATAAACGCGAAAGCAAAAAAAAAAAAAGGCTTCTCGACGTATATGACGCGCCTTTAAATGCTACGCACTGAAACGCACCATAAACTGCACTTTACTAAATTGCAACCGCGTGAAAATAAAACAGAAAATGCTTTTAAAAACTGCTCCCTTTTGAACTGCTTCAGCTCTACGTAATGAAAAAGAAATCACCGTACAATAATAAAAAAAGAACTAAGATCTTCATTGCCTTTTTTTCTTTTTTTTTCCTGAGAGGAAAACTTGGGTATTAATGTTGCGCACCACAGATTTCGAAAATCGTAACAACGTTTTGATGACGCGCGTAATTTTGCCTACGGGTCTCTCGCATGCATGTATAAACTAACAC
Source organism: Ixodes ricinus (assembly GCA_037355805.1). Classification (NCBI taxonomy): domain Eukaryota; kingdom Metazoa; phylum Arthropoda; class Arachnida; order Ixodida; family Ixodidae; genus Ixodes; species Ixodes ricinus. Next base: position 144,018 of record JAZHYW010015038.1, on the reverse strand, counting down.
AAACGTGGCACCTCAAATGTTTACTTACCATGCGCCTACCATACGCGGCTGCAACCAAGAAAATAAATTCCAATTTGTCTGCTTTAGGAATCTCATCCCAAGAAAATGAGTTCCGCGCTATGGCAATCTCCGGGGACGGAGACCGTTCCAGATTCCACGCGACGATTCTCAATGCAACTAAGAAATAATGCACTGGAAAATCGGGAAACCAAGCATACAAAATAAAAAAAAGAGCCGCTGATATATATCGAATCATCTCGCACGCGGCCTGCAGGTTGTTACATGTGTAGCGGCAGCGTTAACTATATGCACAGAAGATGTAGAAAAACGAAAAACCAATTGCATTTGCTGCACATCAAGAAACTTTTTTATTTAACTTGGAGAAGAAAAAAATCGCATAGATCTTTATTATCTCCGTTCCATCCGTGCTCCCTTTCTATGTAAACGAAAGCGATTTCTTTGGCTTCATCGTTGGACGACGGTGAGGCCATCAACCAGGACATATGGGAATATCTCGCAAGTAGAACGCCATTCCAACATTCCGGAAAAGAAGCCTGTCATCATCAATTTGCACGCGTGGAGTCTAGACGACCGTCGAATTATTTCCTATTTTCCTGAAATTGAAGTTGCGCTCCTGTCCTTATTGGCTTTGCGTCTTCTGAGCCTTAATATATATAAAGGTGACATCACACGTGAGACTTGTTCGCGGACAAGTTCCACAACATCCGGGACGTCGCCCTTCCTGGGGTACGAAATCCTCCATGCCCTCGACGTAAACAGTACGCAACACTCGGAGGCGGGAGCGCGGACCTAATTTACGTGCGCGCACCTTACGGATCACCGCTATCAATATTTTAATCGCGTTATATCGACGCTTTTAATCGGGTTATTTCGCAGTCCGCGGTGGCCCGTGGCAGATCCGCAGACGTGCCACGAAGTGCATTGCGAATCCTCAAGGAGTGATGGCATGGAATAAGTTCAGGGCCCTGATTGGCCTATTTGAACGTTTCGCTCATTCGCAAGCACAAGAGACGACCGTGACCCTTTCGCGCTCCCTGTTTGAGATAATATGGCTCGTGACAGTAAACCAAGCAGCGTGGACGCTATGCACTTACGTACAGTGCACCCCAAACCTAACGCCGCCATTGGATTCCCAAACATTGAGCTCGTGTCGGCAACTTACTGTTCAATTTCTCACCTTCACGTTCGGAATGTCGTCTCAGGATGGGATAGAAATCGGGAACCCAAACATTCTTCAGATAGTTCACTCGGCCGCCGCAGGGACTGTCAGAAACGGAAAATGCCGTGGCGGCGTTAAGTTTGAGGCGCACTGTACGTGGGACGAAAACCGCGGACGGTGGCTGACACGATGAGGTTGGCGATATTGAAGGCAAACGAGAGTTTTGGGGGCGAAAACGACCCCAACACTGCGAGTTGGAGCGCTAAAAGCGTCAGCCCCTGACAACAATCGCGTGCAGAAGCACACGTGAAGATGTAGCACATATGAAGAGAGGGTGGGGGGGGGGGCGCCTCTTCCCCCTCTCACTCTAGCACGTAAAGCAGGGGAACGTGTCGAGTCAGAAAGGAAAGTGCCAACGGATGTCTACAATTAGTTTCAACTTGAGTCCACACGCAGGCGATGCTACGAGATGATAGTACCAATCAGAGGGCGTCAGGAGGATCGCACCATCGTGGTGTTCGTCATGTTCCTGTACATGTTCTATCATCGCTGAACCAATCGTAAACAGGAAAGTCCCAGTGACTTCAGCCTTTTGACTCTGTTCGATTGGTCCCATTAGCTCGTAGCGTCGGCTCCGTCAGGACATAAACTGAAACTAACTATCATGAGCGAAGGGAACGCGTTTGCGACATGTTTAGAAAATGTCCACTCAGGAGCCCCGGATTCTCCCCATGCTTCTACTCCGCCAGCAAACAACTAAATGCAACAACCTGTTGCGCGATTTTTGTTTAGCTCTGCACATGATTTTTAAAAGTACTTGCATGCAACATTGCGCGCGCTGTATTATGAAACCTCTTTGGCCATGAAGAGGAGTGGCAAGGTTTAGGTTTCAATTGACGAAGTTGACGAAGTAGTGCACCTCAGGACTTCATGAAAATAAAGTCGGCGCTCACTTGGATTGCACCCATTCATCTTCCTAAGAGCCCCCGTTGAAAGACGGACCTCCAGTGGCCATACAGACCCGCTTAGGCTGATCGAGGACTAGAAGAACGGCCGGCCGCTCCCCATACCTTTCTGACGGTCTGGCTACCACTCGACAGTGCGGCATGACTTTTCCGGCTAACGGATGATTTAGGAAGCCTATTAAGGAGAAGATGGAACAGGATGACCGGCCCAGTTACGGTGCCTGAGACAGACATGTCTGTCTGTCTCAGGGAGAAAACATTCTTTGGTGCACTGAGGGGGCCAGTGCGTGACGCTCTGGTGCACTCAGTGCGTGACTTATGAGGTGAAATAGAGTCTAAGCATTAGCCGAATCTTCGAGCTCGAGCTGAGTCACACCGGATGACACGCACTTCAAAATACATTTAAAAAGAATGAAATATGTTTACAAATCTCTGTAATGCGAAACTCGAGCGCAGCTCTTGAGGAGGAGGAGGGGAGGGTATGGAGGGAAGCGTATGCCCCTCCTCCTCCTCCGTACCGTCCCCTTCTTCTCTCCTCCTCCTCCCCTCCACCCCTCCCTTTCTTTCTCTCCTCCTCCTCCTTGTTCCCTCCTGCTCCTCCTTTCATCCTCCTCTCCTCCTGCCACTAAATTTGTTCATGGGCGACGTGACACGAAGTTGTGACGTCATTTTCCCCGTTAAATTTAGCGGGGAAACTGAATTGGTAAGGAGGCCACGTGACGTCAGTTTCCCCGCTTAACTTAGCGGAGAAATGTTTCAGCTAAATTTAGCGGGAAAAGTTTCACACTAAATTTAGCGGTGAAATTTCCCGCTAAATTCAGCGGAAACATTTTTCTGCTAACGTCCCATAATTCAACAAGCGCGGTTGAGCCGACGCCGACGCCGCTCGACCCGGAAACGGGCGCCTAAGAGCTGCGCTCTAAAAAATAAACGATTGGGTAGCAAACAGGCTGAGATGTCACCACTCAAGCAAAAGCGCGTGTGTGTATGAAGGCACTTTAGACACAGCATGCTTTCGTCGTGTGTCTTCGTAGTCCTGTTTACGTGCACGCAAACTCTGGCACGTATAATTCAAGAAGCATAGTGCAGTGAGACGGTGGAAAAGGCGGATTCGCCCGGTGCCCTTCTCCCTGTGTTTACCTCGCACAAATTCCGGTACGTCGGGAGCCCCTAAAAAAAGTGCTTCAGCATTATATTTGTATTGGTATGCAGCACCTACAGTATTACGAATTTAAGGGAGGTCACATATATGAAAATGCATTCACTCTATTTGGTCGCGACGAGATGTCGTGAATTAAGATGGGCAAATCGAAACCGAAACTGCGACCACTGGGTAAACTATACGCGGCTACGATCGCTTCGGTTTTGCAAGAGGTTTATTGTGGACTGCCATGGGCGGATTGGATTTGCGCGCTTCTTTTTCATGCGACCTTTTCTGTCGCAGCAGGGAGCGTGCGCATCTTTCAGCGTGTAGGCAACGCTATTCGAAAATTCTCGCTCTTTCCACCCTGTTGCGCAGTAGGTTCTGTTCCGCGTTACCCAATGGCTTACTGTTGTGTCCCGAACTGCAAGTCGACAAAGGGGAAGACCCCTGGCGTATCTATCCACCAGGTACTCAAATATGAATCGCTAAGCACATCGTGGAACAAAAAGATGCAGAGGGAGAACCATATTTTGAACGATAAATCTCTATCTGCAATTATGTCCATAAACTCTGGAATTACGCTTAACGTGGCAATTCTAAGGTATCAGGTTCAGAATGAACATGCCGCGCAGTTCGCCGAGAGTTTAGCAGCACGTTACACGATGTCGTATTTCCAACACAACGTGCAGAATGCAGGTCATGGCCGACTCCGTGATAGTTTCCAAAGGATTTACGTGTTCACTTTTTCTTTGACGGCTTCTCCAGTGGGCTGTGACTGGAGTTTATTCTCGTGGACAGCTTTCTGTGGCATTTCCAAAGATCGGAGTAGAGCACGAGTGCACAGTTTTCATCAGCTCTCAAGCACGTGCTCACGTATCTTTGACCGCATTGCCATAAACGTATCACGGACGCACTGCGGTGCAGCTAGCCGACCACCTAGTGGCGCGTCCACCCATCTATGTGGCAGTCCCACATTGCCACCGTAGCTGCTGTCACACTTCACTGGAGAGGACGTAGGACAATGAACGCGTATTTTTGAGTCCGGCCATGGCACTGCAAATCAGATGGCGTCCCCAGCACACTGGTGTTGTTTAAACGTACTTTATTTCTTCAACACTACAACAACTTGCTGATGACGAAGATCTGTGGGCAATGCAACTTATCATTTACGATGAACACAATGTTAGACGCTGCGATAGGAATCAGGCGAGTGGTCGCTGCCTTTACGCGCTTAGCCGCAAATCACACGGCTATGGTGAGCTAGAAGAGGTAAGACTATCGTTCGCTCCTCCCAGGGGATCAGAGCTGTCGTACGCTACATGCCTCATTCCCTGTAACAATAATAACAAAGCAACGCCAAAACAATAAGAATAAATGAATTATCTGAAACTTCGTTTCTAAGTCAAAATGAAGGTAGGAAGAAATATAAAAATTTTAAAAAACGGGTTTCCATTTATGATTTTTTTTTTTTGCAGATTATATTAATCGGCGCAATTCTGTCATTTCAAAGCCTCCTGTACTGAGATGCCTGTCATAAGAGCGGCAGGCGTCCTCCCGTGTTCTCTCCCTCTTTCCTCCTCCCCTTCACCCAAACGACCGCGAGGGGCGCTGCCAACTGACACTATCGCGCCCGCGGCAGCGCGAGAAATTCGACGTCTGCTATTAGCCCCGTGCGCGACCGAAAGCGTCGCTGTGGTCGGCCTTCCACGATTGGCCGAACACTGACTATGACGTTGGAAAGGAGTTATCATCGACGGAATAAGAGGATTAAAGTAGCTTGAATTTTGACGGTGTTGGCAGTGTTCTTTGAGAGCGCAATGATCAAGCTTCGACCATGCTATTTACAAACAGCATCAAGCTTGTTGTTCGCGGTAATGCGTCACAAAGGGAACCATAGAGTGTGCCACCAAAACATTCGCCGCTAATTGAGATACCAGTAGGGGTGTGCGAATAGTGGTCGAATCGAATGCGCCATCCCTAGATCAACAGCGCAAAAAGAACCGGTTGCATCGGTTCTGTACCGCAAAGGCCATGAATGGTTATTCTGCATGGGGAACAGCGCACCTGCAAGACAGTTACTCAAGTCCGCGCGCACAAGAGGAAGACACACTGAAGGGCCACCCACACTAGCGAGAAAACGCGCGTGGCACGCCGATCGCGGCGAATGTCACGTGACAGCACAGGAGGCCTCGCGCACTCTTGAAGCATTCGAGCGAACGCATGATTTCACGCGCTCAACCGATTTTGCGGAACGCGTTTTCAACGCGATCGGCGCACCGCGCGCGTTTTCTCGCTATACTTCGTCTCACCTTAGTATGAACTATTGTTAAGCGCGCGTGCTACAAGCGCGAGTTAGTCGCTTTCATTGAAGCCGTGGCGGCTGCACGAGCACGCGTGCTTGGCAGTGACGCAGCAAGCCTGGAGCTCGCGCTAGTATAGCCTGCGTCTGGACCAGCTGAAACGAAGTATGTGCGGGCGGCCTTACGCAGCGCTGACTATAGCTTCGTTTCAGCTGGTCCATACGCAGCCGATGCTACAGCGCGAGCTCGGCCCAGCAGTCCTGCAAGCACGCGCTCGTGCATGCAAGCATATTCAGGGCCCGCGCTCGCGCTTGTAGCGTCAGCTGCGTCTGGACCAAGCTGAACGAAGAGTCTATTTCACTTTATGATGTACCGCAGGAAAGGCTACAAGCGCGAGCTGCTTGCCCTGGGGCAAATCTCGGCTGCACAAGCTCTCGAGCACTAAAGGCAGCTGCCAACGCTATGAGCTCGTGCTTCTAACCTTCGCTGCGGTACAACATAAGGTGAAACGGGGTATAACAACTCTTTGGTATATTTACACTTTCGTCTTCGTCTTCTTTTGGTATTATGGACTGGGGCCATGGAGAATAATTTGGTATTTTTCTTCAATTGGATGCTAAATCGCAAATCTTTAATTAATGCAAGGTAGTCTAGCCTTACGTTTAGGGTGCAGAGACACCTATAGTGCTATCGTCTTTCAGAATGCGTAGGGCTTATCCCGAAGTAAAGTTTTGAACTCGTTCAACATCTACCTCAAGTCGACCTTCACTACTTGGGATGGTCACCTTTACCTACAGAAGAAAGGAGTTTGCATAGGAAGAAAAGTTGTTTCCTTTGTATCGGACGGTTCCGAAAATTGCATCACGTGGCTGTGGAACTTTTTTTCTTTTTAATCAACGTATTTTTAGTTTTTTTTTAGGTCACAAAAAATGGGCGTCATATTTATTTTTCTAGTTTATTATTGAGTGTGATGACCCACGACATTTATTATGTTTGGTGGTGGTGTCTAAGCCATAGAAGACGGCAGGTGCCCGCGGAGAAGTGAGTGAGCGCGATTCAAACCAGCCAGTCCTGAAATGCGGTTTTCGGGCGGAAAGAAAACGAATTTCAAGCCGCAAACTGTGTTCTAGGTAGTTCGGCTCGCATGCGTCATTTACAAATGAAAACCTTGGAGAGCATGAATGCCCTCCTGTCAGTGTGCCTTTAAAAGACCGATGAAACGATTTTTGTACTTTGCGCAAATAACGGATAGAACAGATCCCCGACGTTAATGACCCGTGAAAAAGCCGTTCGTTTTTCACCAGAAGCAATCGAAGTCGCAGAAAAAATAAAGAAAGACAAGCAGCGTTCATCCCCTCAACTCGCAGCCAGAATTAGCGGCCACGTGATCTGGAACCGATTATATGTCGTCAATGTTGACCATAGCCACGCGGTGAGTTTGGCAAGGCACCGGACACGCGCCGAGTTCCAGACTTTGTTATACTCCATTTCACCTGACCTTATGAAAAGTTATGATGTACCGCAGGAAAGGCTACAAGCGCCAGCCCCTCGCTCTAGGCACTCTAGAGCACATCTCGGCGGCACAAGTTCTCGTGCATTAAGAGCAGCTGCCAACGCTATGAGCTGGCGCTTCTAGCCTCCGCTGCGGTACAACATAAGGTGAAACGGAGTATAGAGTTGAGTTATTGTCGTCATTGAAGCGATTGGACACGGGCCAATACGCGAAGGCTTCTCGAGCTACCGATTATCGCGAGCCCAAATCGAGTGCCCACGCAATGCTCGGGTCCAACCTATGAACCAATTTCAATAATCGTCACTGGAGGATAATGTGAGACCGCAGTTACGTCATCAAGTTTTGCGAAGCAGAGATTGAATGAAAATGCTCGATTTTGTCCTTGCAATTACACCGCGACAAAGGAGTTTCTTGGCCAGTGGCGTTGCGTGCGAGCCGCGGTGTAAGATACACTCTTTAGGTGAGGACACTGCGGGGCTGAAGGCGCGGCGCGAGGAATCAGCGTTCGTTCGACGGGCATCCGAAAGGCTGCATCATTCCGCGGCCACCGTGCCCGCGACTGGCAGTGTCGCCGGCGGCCGAACGGCGAAACTATGTGAGAGCGAAAAAATTATTTCGTTGCCATGACACCATGGTGCACCGTGGTCTTTCTGCACGTGCAACAACCTCGCTAAAGCTCTGCTCGTGTGGAGCATGAGGCGGCATGAGCCGTCTTGTGCACTGCTGCCTGCCTCCTGCGTCTTAATACCAAGTATTCCAGTACACTGTAGTCTTACAGCGTGCCCACGGGTCGACGAGTCATCTGCCGGCGTCGCTTGAAATCCATAGTGCGAGGGAGAAAGAGAGTGAGTGGAAAGCGAACTTTATCGGCACGTCGCGAAGAGCGCGCTGTCCCCACCTGAAGGGTATTATCTTACACCGTGGTGCGATTATCCTCCAGTAGGCTCGTGTAAAGTGAAAAACATTGCAGTTGACTATCGTTGCACCACCCCTTTAAATACTGCACTTCATAAATTATAGACCTTTGAAGATAAAGGCTCTGACAATGTTTATTAGACTAACTGCATAGATGCTCCACTGGCGGAGCAGGGTGTTGTAATGGTGCTCACAGGGCGGTAATGTTCGATCAAGACTGCACTGCAGGAAGCGACCTTCGTTTTTGCAGGAGCCATATGGTGGCGCGGCTGGCGCGGCCGAGATAGCCGAGAAACGGCAACTGCAACATAAGAGCAAAAAATAAATAAATAGTGCGAGCGCCGCGCGGCGCGTGCGCCGTCGTCCAGTTATTAGTCTCCTGTTTCCCTCTATGCCCTCGGTAGAACGTAGCATCCGACGAAAACGTCGTACCTCCGCTTTCGGTTCACGAGCAAGCCGTAGCTGCGCGTTGATGTCTGGCAGAGGTGCCCGGATGTGCCAAGCGCGTAGCGCTGGCTCGCCCTTTTCGAAGCTGGAATGGGGACGGAGTGACGTCACAAAGTCACGTGACATGTCGCACGTGACCACTGCCTGTTTAAGTAGTTACTGCTCCGTGCCATGCGTCATGTGACATATGACGCCCCTGCTTAGTTTCCCGGCGTCTGAACCAATCAACGGCCCCTCTAAAGTAACGTGAGGTGCGCCTCGCGTTTTTGTACACCCGGCACGCCGAACTTCTGAGAGGAGAATCAACCAACATGTCCGTTCAACGCCTCGGTTCGCAGTAGCGGCCGTGGACTCAGAGCCACGGAGGTCTCTACCTCGGCTCTGGTCAGCGCTATTACAGAATACCCATTTCTCTATAAACGCAGCACCCAGATTTGAACGAGCTCCCGAAAAAGAACTGCGGCCTAGCAGCAAATCTGTACACGGAAGTTCGAGCGAGAGCACGAACTTCAGAACCGCTCTTTGTACGGTTCTGAAGGACCCAGGCCAACATATCGAGTATTTTTCCCTATGGCAATGACGATGCATGTGTTGCTGTGAGGCAACAAAAATGGGAAAGCAGCGAAACGCGAACCTGAACTGTGGCGGGGTGCACTGAACCGCCAAAGCCACACACTTCCTATCGAAGCAGACAGCGTTCGCCGTGTTCTCTGCATTCGCTCTGCACAAGCGTTGCCTGGCCGTGCTTGCATTTGTTTCGATAGTTTCGGTATTTTGTCTCCCCGAAACTCTTTTGAATAAAGGTGGTTGCTTTCAATGGAGCGTTCCACGTGTTGTTAAAGAAACATATACAAGACGTATCGTCACTAATAATGTAAGTAACACGTGCTAGAAAAACAGCCTTTCCACTCTGGTGAAGAAGGAAGACCAGCGGAGCAGTACAATGGAAAGTAATGGCCGGCCGCAAGTCGGCAAGCCAGAGTGGAAAGGCTGCCGCCATCTATGAGCGACGGCGGTAACCAGATACGTAGTTTGCCGCCGTCGCTCATAGATGGCGGTAGGTGTCCAGAGTTCGGTGTCTTCATTTTTTTGCGGGGGACACGACCCTGGGGAAACTAGCCCTTAACAGCTCCGCTGTAAAAAAATGAAAACAAACGGCCCCTTGGCGGCGCTACCTACCTATTTGTGTATGTATTGAGGTAGACCATCGGACCTGGACATCTCGTGGAAAGAGGCCGACAGGCATAGTGTAACTTAGATAGAAGACACTGGTCAGAGTAAACAGCCGACCAAAAGAAAGCTGATGAATGTGTCGCTACGGTCGGAATTTGACGATTGGCCATACGCTCACTATCATGTCTTTAGTGGGATTAATCTTGCTTTCATGGAGAGAAATAAGAGTAATGTCAGACAGTAAACTCAGACGCTCTTGGTTAGAACGCATCACTCCAAGCTTTTACCATGATTTTTACGCACACAATCAAACTTGTCGTTCGCAACTGATAATCCTGGAAGGTGACGTCGCGGGTATGAACCATAAGAGGGCATCACAGAAACATCTCGTTGCCAATGAAACGGTTCTAAACACCAATGTGTTCTGTCGTCATAACGTAGATGCTATGGACTCATCTACGCTCGCGCACCTTAAGCGCCAGTCAAGGCTGTGCACACCCAATCTCCACTTTTACAATGTCCAAAAAGTTGTCCTATAGTCGTACCTATATTGGCAATATATTTATATGCCAAAAGTAAGCGCTGTCTTATTTTAATTATTTTTTATTCTAACCAGCTAATACTGGCCAGTCTAAACAAGGTCTTAAATATAATTAACGACAGTAATTTACTGATGGCAGCACCAAATAACAATTTACCCCTTGGTGGTTAAAACATACCATAATATCCCGAGTCATCACCCATCCCCGAGTCATCGCACACCCCGCGTTTTGGAAGAATATCGAATTGCAAAAAAAGCACCGAGTGATCGCCCACCCCTAAAATGCCCCAACGCAGACTCTGCTATCCGCGAACATCCACCCTACCCTAATGACGCGGCTGCAGACCTTAAAGTTGAAGGACGAGTAAAACGAAGGAGGGAAAGCCACTCCACGCTGTTTATGTATTTCCTCCCCGATTTCCGCTACCTCACATCGGACTACATGCGTGCGAAAGGAAAACGATGGAGGTAACAAAATAAACTTTGTTTTGCTGACAAAACACTTCGTTCGAACTAAAACAAAAAGAAGTCGGAAAGTTAACACACATTAGTAACCTATTCAGGAATCGCAAGACCAGCGAACGTACCATATCCCGAAATGTTACCGCGGAGTCTAAGGTCAAAGCCCGTCTCCTCCGAATATATGGTCACCGCGAACCCGCTCCTTCTCCCGGAACGTCGGGATCGTGGTTGGTAGGTTGTCCAATGTTTGAGACAAAGCCAACGGGTAAATAAAGATTTGCTGAAACGCCGCACACAGACGTTTGTAAAGCGTCTCATTTCGAGCTCTGTGTTCGTGGTGCCGTCCACGCCACGCAGCAACGCCGCCTCAACCTGCGTTGAGAGCACGCCACGGATGTACGCACGCATGTATGCACCAATTATGAAAGTTGTACAAGAGCCCTTGTGATCGACAAGGCGCCCAACTTGGCCAGACGCCAAAGTATTTGCCAACTCCATCACCTGCTTTCCCGCTTCCCTAGAATCGCTCTTTGTCGCTTCTTTCACCCGCTCGCTCGCTCGTTCATTGCGCCTGGTTTGGATTTCTATCTTCTTGTTTACTGTCTCTTTTTACTAACCTAAAGAACATAGAAAAACTTGTTTTCACAGAACAAACGTACGCGCGGTATGCCGATCCGCGATGTTCATCGCGCCTATTCAAGCGATGACCTTTTGCGATATTAAACGGTATTTCATGAGTATTTCTTGCATAAACCAACGAAACTAATTCGAGTTTTGAGTTTAATGCATTTGTTGTGCAGCTGCGCTAGATATGTACAGAAATTTTTATGTTTTTTAGCTTTATCAACACTTTTTGTCCTTGCCCCCGAGACATAACCCACAATACCTCTCTTTTTTTTTTCACTCGACAGGGGGTGGGCGATAACTCGGGATATGATGGTAGTTATGCATGAGTGCAAAAATTAGGAGGAAAGAGCTCAACGTAAAGAAATACGAGCATGTTAGTTTTACTCAAAAAAAGAAAGAAAAACTCAGTATCAATGGACCTTTTTCCAGTAAGCTTCTGCGCATGCGTACACTCTCTCCTAGGCTTACCTTCCCGCTGTCGCCATTCTCGCAGAGCACCGTCCAGCACGACCAACAATCTCAGCTTCTATCTTCGCGCGTATTTAGTATATTTTGACGCTTCGTTCTTTAGTATCGATAGTATGGGGTATGAAAAGCACTGAAAACCGAAACAGTGGCACGTTGACAATGTGTTTTGACTGGCGGAGGCATGTTGAGATCCCCTTCATTTGCAGTTCGTAGACAACTCCCCAGACGGCGCTTGTTACTCCAAAAAGGTCCATTGAACAATTAAGTTGTTCCAAAAGAACAAATATTTAAATATCCAAGTGTCACGATATCACCATATTGAACATGGAATGCACACATGTACAATGTTGTTATGAGGGCCGGGTGAGCACGTGGATTTCTGCGTCGAACTTTGAAAAAAATCGGCTCATTCTCTAAAAGAGCTCGCATATGTTGCCTATATGCGTCCGCTGTTGAAGTATGCCTGCACTGTCTCTGGCACCCTTCCCAAAGAAACCACTTTGAAAAACTAGAGATTACAAACCTCTGTTGCTCGCCTTGTCCTGGGGCGGTTGACCTAAGCAAGTATCACTGCTATAATAAAATCACTAATGGCGATTTCCACTTGTTTCGGCGTGCTCCGGGATACGTATTACCGTTTGCTGACGGAGAAACACCATGAAGCAAATCCAGGACCCTGATTGGCCTATTTGAACGTGCCGCTCTTTCGCAAGCAGGAGAACAACAATGCACATTTCGCGCTCGTTGACTGTTGTCTGAGATAAGAAAACGACTCTCACCGAGGACGGCGCGGTGGGGGGTCACCCTTTCGAAGTTGCAGGGTCATGGCGGGGCGCATCACTGGGGCGAGTGTTAACCCACCTGACCCCCTCGCTTCCGCCGGTTCGCGGTGACAGTCTGCGGCGGCACATTGCAAGGCGACACGAACGGCGCAGCTTGCGATTGATATTTGGCGGTAAACAAAAGCACTGGGGCGCGTGTTAACCCAACTGACCCCTTCGTTCACGTCGCTCGCGGCGACCGTCTGCGGCGACACATTATACTCCGTTCACCCTCAGGCTGAAACTGCAGCCAAAGCTATGCATGCGCGAGCTATACCGCGCTCCTTGCTTTCAGAGGTGTACTTCTAGCTCGAGCGCTCGTTCTGCGGAAGAACCCTTCAAACCAGCGACCTCGTGCTCTCGTGCTTGTGATATTGGCTGCAATCTGAGCTTAAAGGAGCTGTGCAACAATTCCACTGCTTTGCTTAAATGGTTTGGGAGTTGGTGTCTCGACCTTTCTGGAAGTAAACAACAAAGAACCGCTTTTGCCTGCATGTCCTAGATTTTATTTTAAAACTGGACGAAGATTGAGGTTTTCGGCACCTCTCAACTCCCTCACCATCTTCCGAGTCACGTGCGCTACGACGTCAATGGGGGTCGCCCAGGGTTCCGGTGAAGCTCTCTCATACTTCGTTTCACTTTATCTGCGAGCGAAGCCAGCTGAAGCGCTAGACCAGCGCTTTTTGCGTTTCTGCCCAGCTCGCGCGCTCGAGCAAAGCCTGAACGCACGAAGCTTTCGTGCTCGCGCTTCCAGCTTTGCCTTCGCTCGCACATAAGGTGAAACGGAGTATAGAGTCATCAGTGAGTAGCGAGAACTCTTCCGCTCGCAACCGCGCGACCACGTGCTGGCGCAGCGCGAAGAATATGGTGAAAGGAGAAAAGTCTCATCCGGGTTCGACCATCACCGTCCGGCTCTGCCCCTTCCTCCTCCGGCATCAGGCGGCTGTTCGCGGTAGCAGATTGAGCTGACGCTTTTGTGGACCTAGGAACGATGGCGCCACAAAAACTCCACATAATAAAAGTTTTATCGATGATACCTGGTTTTTGACGCATTTATATTTGTGTTGGAACAACAAGATTTATAGAAAAGTTACCTTTTATCGAGCAGGTAATCGCACAACTTGCTATCTTTCCACAAGACCCGCACTGACGTCCTGCCACGTGGTTCTCATGGCCGCCGCTCGCGGCTGCAGGTCGGGGAATATTCTCATTTTTGCCTCGCGATTACGCGGCGGAATCGCAACATTTCCAAGGACGGAGGTGTGTTTTCTGTCCTTTGTGACAAGATAAACGATGTCAAAAGTATAGGATGCCAATTCTTTCAGCGTTAAAATCGTTGCACGGCTCCTATAACGGTTGAAGCAGGGTATACAAGGCGACACAAACGGCACGGGCTGACGATATATTTTTGGCGGTAAACAAAAAGGATCACTGGTGCGCGTGTTAAACCACCAGACCACCTTTTTCACGCCGTTTCGTGACGACAGTCTGCGGCGGCACATTACAAGGCGGCACAGTGGGCGCGGCTGACAATGGATATTTGGCGATAAACGAATGGCAAGATTTAGCGGCGAATACAAACTTCCAACACCGCGTTGTGGAGCGCTAAAAGCGTTTCAGCGGGCCTAATTCGTGTGTAGATGCAAAACGCAAAGCTGACAGCGTCGCGTCGGTTCCCGATAGGGCTCTAAGCCCATCAAGACGAGTCAAGCAGCCCCAGCAACAAGAAAATCTCTAAAGGCCGCATTTCTATATCGGAGGCTGCATCTGTCGGAGGCGGCATGTGTGTACGGCGCGAAACATTGGCGCGCGCATTTGTGACGTGCCTCAAAAAACGCCGATCAGGGGCCCCGGATTCGCCCCATGGTTTCACTGCGTGACAAAGACAATATACGCCTCCGGCGTCAACATCTTTCTAGAGCGCGTTCTGCCACTGGTCGTTTAGTATCCACCCGGATGTCTTCTGCTCGTCGTTTTGGAGCAGCGCCCACTCCGGATTTCGGTTCGAAGTGCATGCCCAGATCTCGATCTGCCGATTTTCCCAGTGCCGAGCAGAAACCGATCTCTGGGTGCACGTGTCTCCTGCCTTGCCGAGCATGACGGAAACGGCAAGCGATTAACGGCGGCTCGGAGCATGCAGGCGCTTTCCGGAAATGACGAGAGCCCAACGGGATGGGGAATGCATGGAAGGCAGTAGGCTACTCCCGGAGGCTTGTCATCTTTCGCTGGTAATGTCGGAGGCGCGGTGATTCTGCACGGATCGCATGCTCCGTAGCGGATTGATGTTAGTGATCCAAAACGATCAGTTGAATTCACCAGAAGATAAAATTCCTTGGCCCTCGGATGAAAAAAAATAACGCCTAAACTTTTTATGTACTATCTATTATAAAACCACTGGGATCAATAGTTCGTGATGCCTTTTACCTCCTAATTATAGTTCACAACGTAAAGATCGCGTCCAGAACATATGTGAGCTCTATACCAGGTACGAATTGAGTGAGAGTTCTCTTTTTCTTAAGACCATTAAGGAATTAAATGCCCTGCTTAGTGGGGTTGTTTGTGCCGCAAATCCGGAAACAATTTTGTATATGTTTGTTCGCCACCCGCGACAATGTCTGACAGAGGCGTCGCAGTTGAAAATTAATAAATTATAAAGAAGTTGCAAAAACTAGGGCGTGAAAGTAGCTTGGCTGGGGTAACAAATGCCATATATTTTTTTTATCAAGCCGCACTAAACAAACTATTGCACCAATTAGCGTAACCATTTCTCAGCATGGCAGTCGTGTACCAATGTAACATTGTCACGTTCATTCTCGCGTTTATTAGCGCAACTGGCGAGAGGCAAACGAACTCATTATCCGAAAAGCGGCATGCCGAGCCAGAGCTCAGATCTGCTGCAGCTAAGTGTAGACTGTTAAATGCTAGTTCCTACAATCGCGCACGTCGTAACTTCTCAATTTGCCCTCAGCTGTATGCCACCGCCTCTGATGGCCGAGTTATACGAGTGGTTCAACAGGCGTCCGCTCTGTAAATGCATTTCCGGGAGGCATTACGTTGAGGGGAGCCTGACCGCTGGTCATTAATTATAACAGAGCCCCGGAGGCCACTCCGTCGTCCGGCACATTATGTACAGGTCGGCGCACATTTAGCGCCAGTCCGCAAGTCGACGAACAATTACTCTCCGGGGATCGGTGAAATGTTTCACGTCGCGGCCCCCTCGGCGGCAATTGCGGGCTTTCGTCTCATATCCACCCTTTGTGTCATCCCGGTGATGGCGCATCCAAATGAGCGCCCTTCCATGTGGCCTCTTCGTGGTTTTAGACTTTTTCGCGTTTGCAGAGAAGCGCCAATTCATTATGTCGAGGCGTTTCAAATGCGTGATCTAAATTCCGCCTTAAAGCCCTTCCCGAGTCATGTGTAATAGGCAAATGTCAAATGTAGATGATTGAGCCACCGGTCGTACGGCCACGTTCGGGAATATGTGTGCTACAGGTTACTTATTTACAATGTCAAAGACGCATAAGACCCGTTGCACAAGTGCTCACAAGACTCATGATAGGCATGAGTCTTTTAAGTGTGTCTGACAACCCGAAATGCGTGTTGTTGTTGTTTTTTTGCTCTGTTTTTATTGCCCCAGACGACTGAAAACAATCAGTAAAAATCACTCCCCTTAGTCAAATTTTAAAGATTAGAAACTGTAAAATTGAAAATAGTGAGTGAAGATGTTATTTTTATGGGTGGGATCGTGCGCTTTGCCTAGGGGCAGAAAGGGAGGCAGAAAGGTGCGTTAGACACAGCCCTGGAGGCCCGCCCTCCAAAAATGCACAAGAAGTTAAACCATTGCAAGACAACTTTACGGTGGTATGGAGGCCCGCCGTGTTAGTCAGAAAGCGCTCACTCGTATGTTTCTTTTTTTGTTTTTTTGTTTTTGGCTAGCTGAGCTTAAGCGACGTCCTGATGGTCTTGTAGCGTAGCATACGAGCGGCGTCTAGTAAATATACAGCCAGTTTAATTACTAGACAAGTATGAGAGATCAATTAAAACTACCTATAGGATTTTTTTTACATATTCCCCTACCACTGCAAGATCCGTCTGGCTACGAGCTTTTGTACCCTGGCATTGTAGAGTTATGTTCGGTTGGCTGGTCCCTTAACTGTAGAACTGCCGGAATCATTTGGTCAACAATGGGGAAAGTTTGTCTTCCAATCTGATCCTTCAAAAAGCCAAAGAAGGTGAAAATCACTCGGTGCGAAGTCAGGACAGAAGGGCGGGTTTGCCAGAACCTCCCAATAGAATTGGTGAGTAACCCTTCCACAGAACTGAGGTGATCCCTAAGAAGAATGTTCACAAGATGTTTGCTTATTCCACAGTAGCCTCCTAGACTTCGCGAACAGTAACTTGCCTGTCATTCAAAATCATCTGTTGGACAACGAGTATGGCTTCATTTATAATGACACTTTTCGATCAACCTTCATGGGGTAACCATCAACAGATTCACGACCTTCCCGAACGTTTCTTTAAAAGCATTGAAACACAAGAAGCGTGCTACAGGCTGGTCCCCATGCAAACACATATGAAAGTCGATGTTGAAATTCGGCGGGTTTAAAACTTTCAATCACCAGAACCTTCCTGACCACACTCTGCTCCTGCACTGGAGTCAACTAGACCAACGCCGTCTTCCACAACACAGCGTGGGAAAACAGTTCATACCTGCAACTTTCACCACAAGGTGTCCAGGCATATAGTGTTCACTTTCGATACATGCTACGCTAAGTAACTTTTGTTGTCTGGTTATCGGGACAAAATCCGGATATTTACTGGACGTCCCAAGTAAACATAATTTCAAATAAGCGAATTTAAAGTTATGATTGAAGTTGATGATGTAAACGGTAACTGGTGCATACCTGCTATTTCTTGTTGCCAAAAAAATTGAGGTGTCGTAAAACAATGACGCGGTCACCTCTCGTTTTTGTGCAGTCTACGCTTCCATCTTCGTTTTCGCCTGGAATAATCATTCGAGTTTCGTTCAAACATCATCGTATTGCACCAACCCAAATTGGGCGACAGCACAAAATACTTTTCTCAGAGTGCGAACGTCACTTGGCACGGAAAACGTCTGATCAAAGAAGCCACCGCTGATTTCCCGGTCACTCGCGGTACCGCTGGTTCAGCCCGTCGAAAGTCTTCATATTGCTACAAATAACAATCTATGAGGCGACGAAACACTGAAGCAAACTAAACGTTTAATAGAACGAACCTGTGCCCAAACAAAATAAGATTGAGCGGATGATAACAGGCGCCGATGGAGGCGTAACGGAAGGACCGAATGCAGGCGGAGGAGTGGCCTTGTACTGCGCGGCGTGGTTTCTTTTGAGCCTTCCCTGATAGCCTAGAATCCTCGATCCTTCTCGAACTACACACATTCTGAACATGAACAAGCTAGACGGCTCTCCAACCTTCTCGAATCTTCGACTTATATAAAGCAAGGTAAAAGAGCATGCAGTGCCGGGGATTGAACCTGATCCACCTGAGTGTGAGCCCGGCGCGCTGCCGACTCGGCTACGTAAGCGCACGGTAATATTGAGAAGAAACACAAGGCAAGGAGAAGGCAGAGTACTTTCCTCTGCCACTTCCGGGCTCTCTGTTTGAAACTTCGAAAGAAGAGGTGTAGAGCATTCGCAACTGCTGTAAAATGAAAACTTGAATGGAAACCATTAGCAGGAGGTCTCAGTGCTGCTTTTAATGCAGGATTGGTTCATGACCTCCAATAAACGTTTTGTTTGTTGCAGAATAAGACGTCATAAAAATACCATCGAAACATTTCTAGAAATCAAACCCTTGTTGAGAGTAAAGCAATATGGTTGCTGACATTTTCATGGCTCAGTAAGCTCATTGGGAGAAATATATATTTGCGCTATAATGCTCACAATCATATCACACGTTAGGAATTAGATATTTACCTAGCACGTTAGCTAGGACAGAAATATATACAAAATACAAAACAAAAACTGAAAATGTAAGAGATAAAAAATCGCAAAGTATTGTTGTTTTATTAAAGTCAAAATGCCGATATCTTTAATAGAAAACTTCTATCTTCATATTCACTCAATCGGGCTGATGGATCGTTTAAGTTTGAAATCATAAAGTTCGTACACAGCTGATAGTTAAAATCGGTGCATGTACTGACTCTAGTTTTTTCTCCGTCTTAGATTCATTTTCTACTGCACGAAAGCGTAAATTGGGAACAAGATCTATTTTTGTCGACCTGCCCAACGAACCCGATAATGTCCCGTGTTCCAAGTCAACCCTGGTGAGAACCAGGACAACCATGGGACAGCAGAAAGCGCACTTCACGTAAAAATGATGGTGTCATAAACAGAACAGACCAGGCATACCTCTAGCTGATATAACAAGACGATACACCAGAAAAGCCTAACTGGCGAATTGGGTTGTAACCAAATCCCGTAAGTAGAGAAATAGAATAACGATTCGATGCTTTCCTGCACGTAAATAAGCGGAGAGGTTTCTGGTGATGCTGCAGCGGTGAACCCGATTCAATGTCGGAGCCCGTAGGAAAAATCTAACTTAAAACTAGACACTGTCTTGGCAACATGATGCCAACGAGGCTGTCGCCAAACTCCGTCCTGATTCGTGTAGTAACTATACCTCGTGGTGCTCGATTCAGGACAGGGCGTGGCAACAGTTTCGTTGGCACTACTGCGTGGTGCACATTAAAGACTCCAGGCTAGCAGTTGTACCACTCTGGTTAAATTTCTTATCTACAGCTGAGAAATCAGACGCCCATTTGGACTCACTTTATGGCTGTCTAAACAAACACGTAACAAAAACGCAGAGCACGTTGAAGATGCCAGATTAGCGATTCAAGGTGCTAGCCGAAATGCCCACCTCCGGCGGAATCAGAAGACGACAGATATAGATTGACTTTCCTCTGCCTTAGGGCCAGACTCGTAAAGCAAGCAGACAGTCAATACTGCCGGCCTCTCTCCGGTGAGACAATCAATCTTCGGGCAGTCACACTCCTTTCCAGGAATTCTCTTTTGTCACCCATAACAACGTTACTTGTCATGTCTGAGGAAAAAAAAATTTTTTTTGTGGCAGGGAGAGGGAGGCCATAAACATTTACCCAACAATTTCTATCTTGAACCGTATCCGGGCGACCCCGATGAAGGTGGCGTCGTCCTCAAGATTGTTACCGCTCTTTTGGTCTTATCGACATCATGTGAAGCCGCCTTACCGTCTCGCATTGTCCAGATGAAGACGTGTGGCCAAGGCTGTAAATTTTCTCCCATAGGTAATTAAGTTGCAGACACAGTTACATTAGTGGAGACGTAATGAAAGTGCATTTACACCTTCCAAATCGTAGATAGTCGCAGTTACAGTTAGTTTTAAAACTTTTGTTAAGTTACGGTCCTGTTAATCCAAAAATGCGGCAAATTGTCCGGTTATTAGTGCTACGATCAGTGATGCGCAAATTTTCTCTCAATGGTGGAAATGTGCGGCCCGCGAAGATCAGCATTATCGATTCGCCCGCAATTTTTATTCGAGCCAAATTCGATTGGTGTCATGGAGAATTAGGGTAATCAGGCACCAAAGAGAGGAACTCAGTAACTCATCAATCTCAACGACAAGTGCTTTCGTAGACATGAGAGGATGTTCGAAGTACCTTCTGGACTTGGGAAAGTTTACATATTCACTTCTAGATGGCTGAAATCGAGTTTCACCGGAAGCTGAACGATCGTCCGAAAGGCAGGAGTTAAAACTGTGCTGTAGGCAGAGCATAGTACGGCATTCGTCACGAGTAATAAAATCACTCGTAATCATTACTTTTTGGAGTAATTTCTATTAATTTTATTACATATACTAGAAAACAATCCCAACAGTAATCTGATTACTCTTTTAAGTACAAAAATCTGTTTAAAAATGAACTATTTTTTCACCGTACCTGAAGTCACGTGACTTCTGGTACGGAGACATAAATTGTTTCGCTAAATTCAGCAGCGAAACTGAATTGGTGTGTAGAGAGTCCTGTATAGTATAGCAATAGGAAACTTCATTTGTGTTTAGAACACGTGAGGTGAGGTCACGAGACATACATTTTTCCACTAAATATAGCGGCGAAACTGAATTGGTGTATGGTTCGCGTGACATAAATTTTCCCGCTAAATGTAGAGCGAAGTGCACGGACCGACAGACGTCAGGACAAAAGCTTTGGAAATGGCGGTTGCGTTAGAAGGCATGTCACGCTTTAATACTTTTAATTAGTTACTTCGCGGCTCTGCTTGAGATTTCGGTTGCATAGTGCGATTTGCCACCTAAACACCCAATTCATTTCTATCAATGCAGACATTTTGTGCCTGACCTTGCAGTGTCGAACGTGTGGAGCCTGCACTGCAATATTGTTTCCTTTCCACGGCTTGATTCTCTTCATCGAGATGGTGCCGTAATCTCGCGAACGCCGCCTCCCAGTCGAAAGGCCAGGCAAAGCAACTATACACTACAAAAATCGATTACGGCTGGACGCTATGATAACCAAGGTTGCATTGGAAAATGATTGCTGCCCGCCGGCGCCGTGCTGGCGCGGTAATCGTCCGCCGGTGCGCGCAGCATATCAGGATAGCGCAACTTTCGCCCACAGTTTATCGGAGCGCAAACTTTTCGAGACCGTATAAATTCTGGATATTTCAGTACGGGAGTCAGCGAGGGGTTCGACGGAAGAGTTGAACTTAATCCCCCGAAATGGAGGGATTAAACGTAACGGGAGATGTGCCGTTGACGGGTTAAAGTGGGATTGACGGGAGATTAAAAATATATAGAAATATATATTATCAAAGAAGTTTAGGTTAACAGTCGGGCTGACCCTGATTTCTCGCTTGTGCCCCCCCCCCCCCCCCCGGCTGGCCCTTCTCTTTTTCTTTCCATATAAAAAATAATAATAAAAAAAGACAACGCTAACGGAATACTTCAGCAAAATTGAAACGCGATAATACCACAAATTATAAAACTTTTTTTTCTTGTGAAGCGATTTTTGAAAGAAGACTTTTTAAAGAGAAGTTGAAGCGGTTTTGTATTTGAGGAAACACGCTTAAATCGTCTTTATTTAGCCACCAAAACCTCGAATATCGATCTTTTTTTTTTCTTTTTTTAGCGCATGGAGTTGGAAATTATTTTAAAAAAAAACGCGACGTCACAAAGGGAGTTTTTTTTTTTTTGGAATATCCGCTTACGCGCATTTTCAGCGCCTATCAAAGCTATGCTCGCACAATGTTGCTATTTCTAAAAAGGGTAAGGGGGAGCGGCGGCCGAGTGGGCTATACTCCGTTTCACCTTATGTTGTACCGCAGCGAAGGCAAGGAGCGCGAGCTCATAGCGTTGGCAGCTGCCCTTAACGCACGAGAGCTTGTGCCACCGACATCTGCCCCAGAGCAAGGAGCTCGCGCTTGTAGCCTTTCCTGCGGTACATCATAAGGTGAAATAGGGTATAGCGCACACCAGCTCGGAGCACGTGGAGCGAAAGCTCGCGCTGCACAACCCTGGGATCCTGGGCTCAATCCCTGCCCGTTTCGATCTGGATGAGCATCGTACCGGCGTGCGGTCGTGTATCACTACTGCGTGCTGCACGTTGAAGACCCCAGGTTAGCGGTTGTACTGCACTGGCTAAATTTCTTCATCTACAGCTCGGGGACTCGTCGCCCGTTGAGGCTGACCAAGTTTAGGCTGTATAAACATACACACAACCCAACTTTTTTTAACAGGAAAAAGAAACAAAAAAACGTCACGGCTGGTACCAGTGCGGGAGACTAGACCTGGACAGCTTGCTATTGAACGCGCGGCCCTTGAGCGACACGCGCTTGGCGCCCGAAATATATTCTTACAACGTCACGACTGGTCGGAGGTTTTTCGTGTTTTCTTGCGTTTGATTAATTTTTTTGGAAAAAACGAACGGGATATTCAGATTCACTGGGTTGGGTAAAACTGCCTTAGAATCAACCTCTATACCAATTTTTAAAGAAGTGTTTCAGTTTCAATTATTTAAGTTAGAAGCGGTGAAGCAAATTTATTATATTATCCCATATTAAAGTTGTATACGAAAAATTTGGAACACCAGGTCTCTACATGTTTACTTTCTCCTTTTCAAAAACTTAGAACAACCCTGTCAACAAATATACGTCCACAAATTTAGCACTCATTTTGGGGATAAGTAATTAGTTAATTTAATCTTGTGTTTTGTTTTGTTTTTCATTTAGGCTTTTTGCGAAATACGTTCTTTCTAAAGCTAATTAGCGAATCTTCTCCCTTAGTTTTCGCAAGTGTGATTCATTTTCGGGTACATAAGGAATGTATTTTTGAAGAAATGTGCAATTTATGAAGTTTTCAAATTGGCATGGCGACAAGAATGCAATAGACAAAGCTGCCCTTATTATTATTATATTAAAAATACCACACTCCTCACACACCTCATCGGTGAGCAAGAAAGCAATAAACAAAACGATGAATACATAGTTTTTTTTTATAAGAACAGAGCTCGAAATAGCTCTTTTCGTCTATCAGCACAGTATTTAATAACCACTGATTGTATTACCAACTATTCAAGCCCCAGTTTTGTGTCACTACCTCAAGGGTTTTGTTCTGCAACGACGAAAAACAGTTTTTTACAGCGTGTAAGCACGACAAAAAAGTCGTTCTTGCACAAATGGACGAAAACTGCTACAAGCTCTTCTTTTGCAGAATAAAAAAAATGATCTGAACTACTAACCTCGATATATTTTTAATACGAAGGAATCTGCTAGTGATTAGTTGAGATCGTACCAGTTTTGTTTTGGCAGTTAGTTTCATGACTAGCCGAGATCTTTTTCTTTTAATATTTGGTTTTGTGTGTCACAAAGAACAAATGTATCTCACTTAACGTCATGTTAGGAACATAAAATATACTGAATACGTAATACATGCTTATTCTTAACCACAATTCGTGGAAACAATACAAGTGTTCAGGGATGCATCAGGAACTGGCCACAATGTAATGGAACGTTTTAAAGGTAAAAGTGAATGAAATGAAGACCTAGTGTTGTTTGTGTACTCGCTCTCCCCGTTGCCAAGTCTTCAAATCCCTTTTAGCAGTTTCAAAACGCGCCACCACCGACAATGCTAACACTTAGCGCCGCCTCCAGAAGGCACTTTTTTCCAAGCAAATGTGAAAAAAAAAAACATTTTTATCAGAGTCCTCACATAAATTTGTTCTTAATGCGAGGTCATTACCCATCCCATCGAGCGAGCCGACGTCATCAGCTTTGAAGCCGCGCCAAACGGCACCTTAAATCCTTTCTCCAAGTGAAGCCAGCTCCCAGCTATGAAACCACGCGAGAAGCCTAGCCAAACGGCACCTAGTTCCCCCGATCCCAAAGGAGCGGAGTAAAGCTGATGGATTTCGGCTTCGGTCCCATTGGCTGGCGCGCGTCGACGAGGCTCCCACTGGCCGCTGCGCGTCAGTTTCAACGACCGCCACCCCATAACGCTGCGTGTCCACGATGGCAGCAGCTCCATCGCTCCACGCCCAAAGTCAGCGCGCCGAGGACAGCGCGCGCGCTCGACCGTCGGCGCAAGTACGCCGCAGACGAAAGAAGGGAGCGGGAGAGCAGCGTACATGCTTTCGCATTCAGAACTCATAAGTGCTGAGGTGTACCCCGAGCCTTTCTTTATGTGTGTGCGTGTGCGTGTGCGTGTGCGTGTGCGTGTGTGTGTGTGTGTGTGTGTGTGTGTGTGTGTGTGTGTGTGTGTGTGTGTGTGTGTGTGTGTGTGTGTGTGTGTGTGTGTGTGTTTTGAGGTGGGGGATCGGTTTGACAGTGCCCGGACTACTCTATCTCCCTTAAAGTGGCAGAGTGACGAATGAGTAGCAAGGATCACGTGACAGCTTCTGCGCTTCATTGAGACCATGTAAGTTGAGGTGTATCGTTCACAATTTATGTTCGGTTTATTGATTTCAGCGAGAGTTTAGGGTTGCTTTTGACCTAATTCTTTCGTTGTACTTCTCATCAAAATTACACTCAGACCAGTTCGACAACAGTGGCGTCGCGGCCTACGGAACAGGACCCAGTACCCGAGCTGACCCAGTTTCGTGTTATCGTACTGACCACGACCAAATCGATCGTCGTCGTGGCGTTGGAGGTTTGTCAAGTGATCAGACAGGTAGATTCTGGGACAACATAATTCCCGAAACAAGAATTTTTTTTTCTTCCAGCCTGTCGGAAACAGACAGCGGGAATGCAAATCGCGAGGATGGTTGAGCATGCGTGAAACTTGTCATTCTAATTGCCTTTTTTTATCGCTGTTTATTTTTTACCTGGTTTTAGTGATACACAAGAAAAAGGAAGTGCATGTTTGTCGCATCATTGCAAGGATAATCTATAAGTTATTAATTTGAAATTTACGTCGAAGAAAGCCGCAAATAGAATTGACGAGTGTGTCACTGCGACGACAGTGTCCGCCACCACCGCACAACACCCCCGAAAATTACAAGGGGAGCGACGAAGAAATAAGACTCGCCTTCTAACCGGAACATCTAGGTCAAGTTTCCAACTGGCCATCTGGAATAGGTCTACTGAAAAAGGGTCCCGCGAACATATCCATGCAGCGAGGCCGCTGGACGTAGGCAGCGAGTGGCAAGCGCCTCGCTACGCCTTCCGACCCTTCCTACCGACTTGAGCGGCCGCTAAGTCGTTGGGGATTATCGTCGCTGCTTCCGGAATACGTGAATTGAGCGAGTTCGAGCAGGTATGGCCCCGAGCGGGACCGATTGAGCGCTGCGATCGCCCGACCGTAGATGTAGGATGGAGGATCACGTGACAAGGCCAGCTATTCCGCCTTGCTTTGGTCGGGGCCTTCGGGAACCCTTCAATCGGTACTTTCGCATTTTCCTGTGTTGCGAAGCTTGGTCAGTACGAGCGCGGATCGGCTTCGGCAGCTGTCGAGCTCAGGCAGCAATGGTAAAGTACTGTTCGGGGCCGCAATGCCAGCAGTTACCGCGACCGACCTAAATATCAGCTCCCAGATCTACCCCGAGGAGAAGCATTCCAATATGATTCATAGAATGTGAACAGTCTCACCCCGCGTGGCAGTACCTTTCATACAGCTCCAATATTATGTGAAAAATGGGGCTAAAAATGTATGGTACAAGTTAGCGTCACGCAATGCAAGTAGAACTGAGTGCTATTGAATAAAACAGTAATTTACAGAGGGTAACAAGCCATAAAATTTCACTGACTATTTTAATGCAAACATCACTCACAGCGTAGTGGTATTTAAGCAACCAGCATCTGCATAAATGCGAGAATGTTACGTGGCTTTATTTATTTTACTTTAAAGATTCCTGATGCAAGTAGCTGCACTCGTAATAGCAAGTAATATTTTTTGTAACCTATCTGCTTATCTAGTAGGAGCCCAAATAAAACAATTCTACAACTCTAGTACACCTAGCTACAGGAATATTTGCATAATCTTTCTTTACAAAAGAAAAAGAAAAACAGCAATGCTGTACACGAACTGTCATTGGCCTTTGAATGGTCTGCTATTAGTGTATGAAATTAAATGTTATCAACAAGCTTTTAATATTCGTCGCTCGAAAATTCCGACATCGCAGAAAAGTTACAAAACCGTGCGCTCCAGAAAAGTAAAAAAAAAGCAGATAGCAACCGCATGATTTTGCGACTCGCGACTGGGGAAGCGAGCATGTTAACACTGAGCCACGAGAATTTGTTTCTTTATTCCTGAGCTACGATAAAACGGGAGACGACCGATTATATCTGGAAAGGCGCTTCAGTTTCCTTACCGTTCATCGCGGGTCGCAATCTCTAAAGGCCGGTTGAGACACTTGCGTTCATGAGTGCGTTTAAAGCGCGAGACACATACGCGGTAGAATCGTCCGATCCGGCGTCCGATCCGACAGCCCGAACGCCAGTCCGAATTGCCGCACGTCGACGGTTTGAGACACACGCTTCCGACCTTGGACGAGACACGACGATCCTTTCGGCTCCGCCCAGGAGGTCCAAACGTTCCATACTTCGTTTCAGCTTCCGTCCGAGCGCAGCCAAAGCTACGTGTGGCCGGAGCCAATCACACGCCGGCAATAGGTCATGCGATCTCGCCTGCACTTTTGTATTACTCCGCTGCGCCGCTGGTCGCCCGCGCTCGCCGAGTATTTCGTCTGCTACGGGTGTATCAACGATATCGTCTGCTACAGGTTTAAAAAGTGCCCTTTCACGTTCTGAAACTTAGTCACAGGGGATGTCAGTACGTAGGCTGGCCGCTGGCATCTGTGTCCGAGCTTTCCACCTGTTCGGCATAGTTTCGAGATGTAAGTACACGTTGCAAGGTCCCCGCGATGACCCGGCCGTTGATGTTTCCTTGTATTGTTTGGATATACCAGGGCTCGAGGCGCAGTCCTTTCCACCAGCTTCTCGGCGTTCAATGTGATCGGCAGGTAAAGGGGTGCCCTGATTTCGCCGCGTATCTGAATTGTAGTGGCCCGGACGCTTTGCTTGTTTACAACACATTCGCGGTACGACGCGGCCGGAGTCTCCTGCCGAATTTGAAAGTAGACATTCATCACGACCTCTCGCGCCTGACGCCCAAATGGGCCTTTGCGAAAGGGCGTTTTGAAGCGACTCGGTGAGGAAAGCAGCGAAGCACATGATTCGGCGATTACGGGAACGAAATCACACAGAAAAACCGAGCGCTGCAGCCGTGTTGCCAGCGGATGTACGTGTTTTCGCCAAACCACATGCATTTACATATATTAATAGAAACATAAACTTCAGAGATTTGATTCCTTTGGTTGCAAATCATTCTCAGCAGAACACATCTGGAAGGTTGTGCAATGTTTACGCACAAAACAGTTATTTTAAAAGAAATGACTTTTGTGAACTACTTTGTGGTGCGTAGGAATGCTCTTCTCGAAGTTGCGAACCGTCCCTCAGCCTTTGGCTGCGCTCGGACGGAAGCTGAAACGAACTATAGCGATCTCTGGTCCTAGATTGACGGTTCAGCTCGCACGAACGAAATTGGGGAGCTCGTCTCGCGCTAGCGCTATTCTTTGTTGCGGCCATCTTCCTCGAATGGGTCAGCGGGATTCGCGCCGCCGCACGCGTCCGGCTTCTCGTCGCCTGTCCCGTTTTCCTGTTCGTCCCACCAGACCCAGTACGTCATCATGACGTTCCGCGCTGTGCCAGCATTGGCTGGACGCATCCGACAATCCGTCCGCCATGCGAAACTATCTGGCGCGTTGGACGCACGTCGGATCGCCGATCCGACGTCTGAAGCTGACCAAATTTTTCGGATCAGGCAGTCGTATTGCCGGATCGGACCTCGGATCGATAGATTTTTCGCGCATGGTCTCGCGCTTTACTGCGTTGTGTTGAGAACCGAAAACGAGACACCGGCACATCTGTGCTTCGTATGAAGTGTGGAATCCAGTTCAAGGAATCATGTTTGCACGCGATGTAAGCAGCAGGGGATGTCCTGGTTTCTCGCAGCTGAAACGCAGTCAAACGCAAGTGTATGGTGCTCAGTTGTCTCGCTCCAGCTCTGGCCGCGAGCTCGATCGATTTCACAGCACGCTGCCGCTGGCCGGTGGGTACATACAACCTAACCAAGTAATGATACACGGCATGTTCCTTCGCCCATGCTTTGCAGGAGCTCGATGTATCACCGACGTTTCTTCCATCCAGCTCGTGCGGGTACGAAGTGAGTGCCGGCGTTTGGAGTACGAATCCAATGAACGTGTAGCAATCCTTATCCCGCTTCTTGATTCTACAGAACACGTGTCCCGCTTCAAGAACACTTTCGCCCTCAAGCAACAGGCGGGATATTTAGTGGGCCTTGTCCACGAACGCATTGATGCGGCTTACAGACAGCACAACTGGAAAGGGGTACACAGTTGTAACAGGGTGCCCAGTCGAATAGAAGTTAAAAAATATTCGCCTACCTTCAACAGTAGGTCGCACTTCGTAAGCATTCATTGTGATGCGCGAGACAGCCGCCGAAAACGACAAGTTGACCCGTACCCTCCGCCGCGCCAGTCACGCCGCCGCGCTCCCGTGCAGCGACCGTTTCCCTGCTAGCCTGCAACCGGCTAACCGGCTTCCCGGAAGCATTCGTACGGTACCCGATCCAGAACTCGACTGGGCCGAGTAGTGAAACCGAACATCGGGCTAGAAGAGCCTTAAACACCCGCAGTATGAAAAAAAGTGAACACCGGGACACTCCATTCTTGACGCAGAGTGCAGGAAACGGTCACGTGATCCCTCATCCTACGTCACGACGATAGGCCGTCAGGGCGCCACGCCATGTTCTCGGGGCTAATAGCCGTGTTTTGGTCTCGTCGGGACGCCGACTTTATGCAGTCGCTGGCCCCCCGGCCAGTATCCATGCAGTTTGGCGGTCATGGCCATCGCAGGATCCCATCATAACTTCGAACACAACTTCCGATCATTTCGCTTGGCGTATTCGAATCTGCTTTTTAGGTGTCGCCCTACGCACGATCTGCACACTGACCAGTCATTTAAGAACAGCCACTGCCACTATAGCAGACACTGTTTCAGTTACTTACGCGCTAAAGCAGTCAGCCAAGTAAAGCGGTCGAGAAAACATCTGGCCCCGTGATGTGACACAGGTCACTACGTCATCATCGAGCGATTGCAGCGCTCCAATCGGTCCCCGCTCGGTGCTAATAGGGTTGCCAACTGGTTCGTGTATTCTCCAAACGGCAACTTCCCCGCAGGGCACTTGAGTGAGCCAGTGCTCCACTGATAGACTGGACGCTGCAAAACCCCAAGACATCACTAGTCGCGTTTACATGAATGCGACTTAGTCGCATCGAGTCCAGTTGTCGCATTCAATGCGGTCATCTAAACGGCATAATGCGCTAGGGAAGCGCATCGCATTAAAGTCACTAGACAGAAGTGGATCGAGACGGCGAATACGTATGCATTCAACCCATGTAAACGGAGGTCGCATCGCATTTTAGAATGGAGAGGATTATGGGAAGGAACTCGCTGCGGGAGTGAACAGCTGATAACTTGGCGGCGGCCAACCTTGTCGGTGGCGGCGGATCAAGATATGTTTGTGTTTACAGTAAACAACGCATCAAGGAACAACAAGAGCCAAGAAGGACATCAAACCTCTTGAAAGGTTGCGTTATACGTATATTGCCTCGTATATGGCCGAGTTGGCAGCCCATGTGGATCCCAGGCACCGAATTCCAAACCCACCAGACTGTGTTTTTTTTTTTTTTTTTTTTTACGAGGATCATGTTGTAGGTACGGCGTGTATTTTCCGGTGGTTGTCTATGGGGGCAGAAGCAGTAGGAGACCAGAGATCGCGGGGATGTCAGAACGATTAGCTCTGGGCCGCATGATTAGTGAACAGACAGTAAAGTTTGCTGCCTTTGTCTCCACTGCACTCGTCCAACGAGTTCGAATGCGAAAGCCAAACGCCGGGCGCCTGCGTTCCACGTTCTAACGACGCGTTCGACGAGTGCAGTGGAGTCAAAGGCTGCTAGCTTTATGTCTACCCCCTAATCATTCCAGTCAGAGCTTGGCGTTCTGACATCGCCGCGCCCTCCTCGGTCTCCTCCTCTCCTAGTGTTTCTGCCCGCATAAAAAGAAAAAAGATAAATGATTTTTTTGTTTTTCTTCCGATTTTGTGCATTTCGGTGATCTATTTAGGACGAACGCTAAAAATAGTGCTTAGCGGTGAAACGATATATTAGATAAGGGGAGGTCCAATGTCTAAGAATGGGAGGGTTTTTGCAAAACAGTTCTAGTTGGACTAGAGACGCCCAGTAATTGGTGTAGTTCGGTATCATCTGATTGTGTATTTTTCATGCTAGCAGACGTTTATTAACCATGTTGGAATTCGAGACCTGAGACTGGAAGAAACATCAAAACGTAGGCGAAAGAAACATAGACAGGACGATCACAGAAGGGAAAGAAAATAGACAGGACGACGTCTCAAAAGAGACGTCGTCCTGTCTATTCTCTTCCCTTCTACGTTTTGATGTTTCTTCTCTTACCTCCAGTCTCAGGTTAATTCAACATGGTAAATATTCACCAGCTCGCCTGCACCCTTACGATTTTTTCTAAGACGTTTATTGTTTTTTTTTTCGGTTTTAACGTATTTTTCTTATGTTTGACAAGGACTGATATTTAATTATGTTTTCTGGAAAGGCTTCGGCCTAGTGAAAGGTAGGTTCTGTGTCGGCGGGGTTCATGCTCCTGTAAACTCGAAAATGTCTATCTCCGTTTTATTTTTATTTCAGTCTTTTTCGAGATTTGATGGCTTTCTTTGTCGATTTTCGGTGTCGGGCAAGAAATCTGGTGTTAATCGTGACTCATGTTGAAAAGGAAAATAAACAGGACATGGCCATTATGCTCATTTAACCTCTAGGGGACAAGTGCCTTGCCCAAATACTTGCAAGTCATCCCGAAACCAATGAGAGAGAAAAACAAGGAAAAAGTGGCATAATTCTAGATGAAAAAATCGACTTTAACGTGATGCCATCGTCGTGATATCGTCAGCGTGACGCGATCACTTCACACAGCGTGTTGCTTCACCTGGCACGTCACGTGACCACGTCACGTGATGCAGCACGAGCCTACGTGTTTCGGTATAAACTCGTACACACCGACGTTAACGACCCCATAGGGAGGTTTTACGTGTAATACTTTCCGGCTGCTCGAAATCTCGCCGGATGCCATGATCTCTATGCGTGGATGGGTTTTCCAGTTCGGTCGAGCTCTTCTGCGTTGTGACTATATGTGAGCCAGCCAGAGTAGTTGGGAACATAAAATAGCATCGTCTGATACTCGACTTTTATACAAGAGCTTTTGATTCGGGTTTAAGACCCGGCTATCGAGAAGTGGACCCGTCGGCGGTCAAAATGACCCCAGTAAATGCCGCCGGAGTGACGCGGCTCATTTATGACTCTGATCGCACTTACTGAGTTTCGTCGTCGACGGTGCCACTCGCCACGCTTGTAGTCTTCAGCACCAAAAACAAACGCCAGTAACTAATCTTCTTCATGCAGACTAATGAGGAAAGGGTGCTTACCGTAGTGAGAAAGCGTTCCGTGAAACCGCCCTATAACGAATTTTACTTACGCGAATTTTGTCAATACGTCCAAAACAGACTGAAAACTTTATTTTATCTCGACCTTCGTTGCTCCTCCAGAAGACTCCACTTGAATCTCGGGATTCATCGCGTACACTTGTCTGGAATGTTCTCGACTACGTGGGCAATGTAAGAAGAGTGAGTCGTAACTGTCCGAGAGGGTGTGTTCTTTGGTTTTATTTACAGGCAGAAGTTTGCCTTATTAAATATTTATTTTAGTTCTAAAATCACCTCCCATTTGTTCGTGAAAATATTCGTATTATTTGTGTAATAGGTAGCGCCCATCCTTTTCTACAGGAAGGATAAATGTAACTCTGGACTGGAAATCCTGTTTACTCTCCACTCCCTAGATAATAATAATAACGTAATCGTAAAACAAATAAAGGAAATCAATATCGCCGGCATTTTCCGAATTGCAGCAGATTTCTCGCAAACATATGCCCGACGAAGTCTTATTGCGAATGCAGAATGGAATAACCCATACAAACTGCATAACAACAAAAAAAGAGTACTCAGCTTCGTCGAAACAATCGCCGTCACAGTCGATTGAGGGCGCCTCAAATAAGAACAGCCGGAAAATTCAAAAAGGCGTCGTCTGCATGCATACACAATCGAACAGCAGTCTCGCCCAGACAACGTCGCCCAAGAAGCGGAACGCCGGAATAAAATCGACTCGCTAAAAGAGAACGTACCGTCGCGTCGCGCAAGAGGCTACGAACGACGCTCCGACAGAGCACTCGAACGCAGCGGACATAAACGACGAAGCGTCGTGTATATCGGAAAATTTTTAAGAGGAGCTCAAACTCTGGCGTCCTTCATTCGTAAGCTCTTGCGTAACTAGAGAAACTCCCCGAACGACGCGACGTTAAAGCTGCTCGGTCCCCAAGCCCTCTCTTTAGGAGTATCGGAGGTGTCTGGGCCAAACTGTTTGGATCGAAACAGTTCACTGGAAACACCCGTCAAAGGATCAGCATCACATCTGAGCCATCGCGAAAGAGGGGCGCCATGGTGGAGAAAATCGAGGGCGGGAGACGGGAGGATTAAGAGAGGTCAAGGCCAAAAAAACTAAAATAAATCGCAACAAAAAAAACAAAAAAAGTAGTTGTGTTTGTTTGTTTGTTTGTTTTACAGAAAAATAAAACGATTCGCTAAAATTCGCAGCATTTGTACGGCCAGCCTTCGGGAGTTCTTGTCCGAGGTCGTAACCTCGATGGCGTCACAGAGTCCCGCTGTGACGCCATCCCAAAATGCACTCTAAAGGCATAGTATTAGAGGTCTTATTTACCGTCACTCGAACTCACTACCTCGCGTGACACTGTGACGCCACAGAGTAGGGTGTGTCGTTACCTCACCGTGTCACCAAAAATCGACCCGTCGACGTGCGCCATCGGGGTCAATGGGGTTGCGGAGTCCGCGCAGGGCGGAAAGGGCGACGTCACGGGCGCGCTTCCGCTGCACTCTAAGAAATGCCTGCGCGTCTACTTATCCTCAAAACACTCGAAGAGCCAATCTCTGCGATCTACGAAATCAGCTCAGCGATTGATGAGGCGGAACATCGCTTTAGACCTCACAATGACGTCTGCACTGTGGCATTAAGCAATGCAAAGCGTCATGCCTGCATTGCGTAATGCCACAGCGCAGACTTCACTTTTGAAAGGCTGTTTATACTCCGTCGTAACGTCAACGAGCGCACGCGCTCGTTCACGCTCGCTGACGCTGTCTGCGATACGGGGCGTCTATACTCCAACGTCAAGTTGAACGCAGCGCTGCGCAAGCAGCTCGACGCGCGACAGCGTAGCTTACGACGGAGGCTATCCCAGAAGCCTTCGCGCGAGTGCCTCATTCGGGAATCCGGTTGTCGGGGCGTCGAGGCCAGTCGGAGTGTGCGAGATGCTCATTTCTGGAATCTGAACCTGTCGTTCTTGCCGTGTGTCGTGTGCTGTTCTCGTGTTCGCGTGTTGGTGTGCGTATTTAACGTTCGTGCGATTGACTGGGCGAGTGTGTGCGTGGACGTGGACTGCTCCCAGGATGCGCTACCCTCGATTCTCGATAGGCCTATCTAACGAGCCGGTGGTGGTGGGCCGTAGTGTTGGGGTGCCGGCAAAAGCTGGAAGCTCGATGACGCTCCAAAAGTAGGGTTAATTAGAATTAGGGATGACCTAATGTGTGTTCTCTTTATAATCATGTGCTAGTTGCACTCACAGGCGGTCGTTCCCGATTGGAAAAGCGTCGTCGAATGTACGGGAACGGCGCACAGAGTGAAACCTCTGGACCATTTAGCCGGCCAGAAATTTTCAATTGGGCTGTCTCAATTAAACGCTTTCAGCTTGTAAATGATAGTAGCGGTACGCGATGACAATTAGACAGTATCCTGTATTGTTTGTATAGGCTTTGTGAAGTGCGTTACAATTTCGAACGCGTACATTGCGTAATTTAGGCATCGTCCGGTCTCTTCGGTGTCCGTTTCTTGAGTCAGCGTGAAAGTCTACTATGACGATAACACACCGACTATCTGTCAGAAAGGGGTCTCTGGGGAGTATCGAGTGCATCGGTTTCATTGAAGCATTCCGGCGGAATCGCCGGAGTCGCTTGGTGCGATTCCGGCGAACGTGCGAAGCTGCTAGGTTCGACGGACGGACGCAATATCGGGCTTTTGCTTTAAGCTTTTTTGTTGACATTTGTATGACATTTAGAGAAAGTAAATGCTGGTTTGCACTCGTTGTCACCATCATTTGCTTGTTTTTGAACTGCTAACCACTGCCCCGAATGGTTGTTTTGAAGCGTGACAAGACAACACGAGGACGAACCACACTGACCGATTGCGTCTCAGGCTAGGTGGCGCAAGCTACCGCCCATAGACAACCCGTACACACGATGCGGTTGCCACGGAGACGCGCATGCGCAAAGTGGGGCAGTTCGTCGGGGCGCGCTGGACCAGCGTTGGTCTACGCTGGACTGTAGACACCATCGTTCGGGCGCTTCTCGGCGCGGCGTAGTGGCGGACGAACGTCGGTCTGCGCCGGCGCGCGTTGCGTTCGTCGACGTTGGAGTATAAACAGCCCTTAGGTCTAAACAGATGTTCCGCCACATTATTTGCTGAGCTGATTTCATAGATCGCAGAGATTGGCTCCTTGAGTGTTTTGCGAGTAAGTAGACGCGCATGCATTTCTTAGAGTGTGGTTAGCTCCAACTTCCAAGGCGCGTAAAAGGATGATATTTCGCGTCCCGTAGTGCCCGCTACAACTTTTAAATAAAAGCGTCACTTCACAGCTGGGCGGGAGATCGAGCGTCATTTACCCAGGGACATTAGGCCAGAAATTAGAAACATTTTAGAGAGTAAAGGTTTTTAGTTACTTAGCTAATGAATTAACCAATTTTGACACTTTTTAACTTTGCTAACATTGCCGCAGGAATAAAAAAAAATCGTAATACATGCTTCCTTTTTTTTATCTTAATTTTCCAAAAATTTACCGTATATACACGTTACAAAATGCGAAAAATATAAGTGGAGAAGGGGTGTTTTTGTTTGAAGAAATCTCCTCCGAAGCTGGAAGCACTGCCAACTTCTAAGACGCACTGGGAAAGGACTGCGCTGTACTTCTTTTCTTAGACGCTGTGTTGACCGTGTGCGATTCGGCGGCTATAATTCACCGGCACAACACCGCCTTGAATACCGCCAGCCCGGTATCGCCGCACAAAGGGCCACGCCGATTCCCGCAGTCTATTTCCATCTGGGGTCGAAGACGGGATGTCCACTTTTTTTGTTTTGTTTTGTTCTTCTCCCAGCGAATACTCTCCTCGTCTTGACCTGGCACAAGCTTCTTCTCAACCCATAGAACGTATTGGTTATACAGGCTTCAGAAACGGCCAGAAACAGGGGGATATAAAGGTCGGCTATAAATATTTGTATTTTTTTACGGATGCTACTACTTTCTCGTGGAAAGTGTTGCGAGATTGGGAACCTTTTTTTCGGGTGTAGAAAATAAAGAATGCCAAGAAAAGCATAAACAAAAAATCAAAAAGAAAACAGGATGCATAAACGAGGCACATTTGCACTTCGCATATTGATACAAGTTGTAAAATCAGTACATTAAAAGAAAAGAAAAATGTCATAATATAGAAACCAGCAAGCACTAACAACAGGAATACTCGAGTCTAATAAAAAAAAACACTTTTAACTCCAATAAGATAGGTATGTCAAAAGCAACCCCCCCCCCCCCCTCGCTCCGCACCCCGCCAAGAAGACAAAACAAAACAAAAAAACATCCACTTTATTTACGTCGGCAGCGATTCCAAAACACACTTGTATTTCAAAGTTGACGTTTTAAAAGGGAAACATGTTCAGAAATCGCTGAAGCGTGTGTCCCAACGTAAATATTGCGCAAAATGTTTTCTTTTCTTTCAATATTAAGAAGGCGTCTTTTGTGACGTTCCTGTCCTATCCAGGCCCTTTAAAGTGTTTCTTGTTCGTTTGAACGTCATTTTATTGTGGAGTTAACGTTATTCGCGACTCCAGCGAACTATAGGGAGTGCGCTGGTCAGGCCAAAATGTCGGACGAAAGGAGGTCGTTTTCATCGTTCTGCACGCGGACCACCAGACATTTCTTGCACTGTAGCGTAAAATCGGTGTTACATATGAAAGCAAAGCGATTATTCGACGGTAAAAACCTTCTTTTATAGTCAGTGCGTAGGAACGACACGGCGGAAGCGTAAAAGTAATTAACGTATTTACTCGAGTAATAGCCGCACTGTTTGTGAAGAAAACCTGAGGGTTCGCTTTTCCGCGGAGCATGCGGCATGCCAATCACCGCGATCGGCAGCATGATTGCAGCGGTTTACAGGACAGAGATATCGTCTTTGCGCGAAGATACCATCTGTGAAGATTGCATTTGTATGGAGAATCGTGTTCTCGATCTAGTTATTCGCTATGTCATGTTTGCGCAACGCGATGATTGGCTGTATATGTGCTCTGCGGGAAAGCAGACGCAAGTGCCTTGTTCATAAATAGTGCGGTTATTACTCGAGTAAATTACGGTACTGGAAACGATGTTTTTTTCTTATGGTGCCTGCGAGAACCAAGCAGTGATAGCAGACGATAGAGTCGAAACGACCTCCTCTCTTGAGCTTCTCGGTGTTGCCGCTACGCGGCGTCGATTTCGCTGGAGTCGCCAATAGGGAGTGCTTACTGGCGGCCATAGCTGAGTTCGCGGCTGCTGAGCGCGCATTGACGGCGAGCTTCCACAGTTCTTTTGCAACGTGAATCCCGCGCCATCAAGAATGCTGGTGTTAGCCGCCTACAAATGTGAGCTCCTTCTGAGCATGCGCAGTGAACAGTGCGCTCAAATATGACGTCCAGTGAATACCTCCTATGACAGCCAAAATGCTTCGGTTTTCGCTCGTTTTTGGTTTACAACCGTGACGTCAACGACCGGGATTCGCCTGGATTTGCCTCGCCATGACGTAACGAGTTGTGACCTTAACTGACTACTTATCATCAGTTGCAACGACAAGTTCGATGGTGTGTTCAAAAAGCACGGTGGGAGCTAGGAATTATCGTGTTCTTGAACCAACACCGTCGAAGTTGACGGTCTGACAATGCACTCGGTTCTGCTGATCGTGGAAAGCCGACGACAGTGACGCTTTCGGTCGGGCACGCCGCTAACATTTTTGCCCCGTGCCCTCGTTCGATAGCTATGACCATGGTGGCTATGACTAAGGGCCACGGTGCTCAGGGCATAGCCTCCTCCATTGGCGACGTGCGCGATCAAAAGCGTTGCTGTGGTCGTCATTTCACGACTGGCCGAATGCCGACTACGACGTTGGCAAAGGATTTCTCATCGAAAAAAAAATAAGATGAATGTAAGAACTTCAATTTGGACGGTTTTTTGCAGCGTTGGTTTCAGAGCGCTATGATTTCGAGCTTCCACCATGCTAATTACAAACACCATCGAACTTGTTGTTCGCGAGGTAATGACGTCACAAGAGGTAACCACACGAGAGTGCCAACATCACATCTCGCAGCTAATACTGAAAAAGCCTGGCAGATCGCCACGAGACGCGGCTGCCGAAAGGGAAAAGGTAGAGCGGCAGACAAAAGGCATGTACAACGGGCGCCACACTGCGGCGAGACGCCGAAACACACTTGTCCCGAGCGATGGAATGTCCGCTCGTGCTTTTCGCGTTCCTCGGGCTACCGCTTCTTTTCTCGTCGGGTTTGAAAACCATGTATCGAGTCCTCGCCGCTGCAAAAGCTGTGCGCTGACTTCAGGCTCTCCGAGCAATGCTCTGTGCTACCAGATCCTCGCGCTCCAAGTCCTTATGGTCGTTGGAGATCCGTGTCTCAATGGGGGCTCTCACGAAGATGAATGGGTGCAATTCAAGCGAGCGCTACCTTTGTTTTCATGCAGTGCTGAGATGCACTACCTCCTAAACGGAGCAGTCGAAACCGAAACCATGCCACTCCTCTGCATTACCAATAGGTACCATAATGCAACGCGCGCCGTGTTGCGTGCGGGAATTTTTGGAAGTAGTAATTTCCAATCACTCATCTCTATAACCATTTGCTGGATCGCGCATTTCCGCTCTGTTACTGCAGCGCACGTAAGGCAGCAGGAAGTTCCGAATCGGCCATCTTGGGCATGCGTAAAGTGAGCAGCATGGCGTCGATTCTCGATAGGCATATCCAAGCGTGCGAAAGAACAGAGACGCAGGACTTCAGCATGACAAGGCATGTCCCTTGATCACGCCGTCTGCCAGCAAGATTTTCGCTCGACAAGTTATGCCCTATTTCTGCAGTACAGCGCTTTCAAAAACATTCCCACGGGTTCTTAAGGGCAGCTACGACCGTTTGACAAAGTTCGAAACAAAAAAACTTATTCAACAAATGACGGCGAACTAGCAGCAATCACGACTTCCAGCACGCAGTCGCCGGGCATCTCTAACGCTTCACTTGGCTGGCCGATTCGGAACTTCCGGTGGCAGCATTCGCGGAGCGGTAATAGAGTTATTATAATGTACGCTAGAGGTTCAACTGACGCTAGTCTGCTGTCTTAAATTGAAGCAGACAGCAACCAGTGGAAAAATGACCTCCCGTAATGCGTTTCTATGGGAAACAGTGAATGCATTTTTCCTTGCGCTTGATTATAAGAGCAAATATACCTAATAATTCGTACGTAGGCAGCTTGGAACATTTCTTAGTCAGGCAGACATACATGTATTTACGTGCGTTGTCGGACAGTCTCAGCACGAACACGACGTCGGCGCTTTTCAGCATGAGGAAATACGTGTCAAGCAAACGAAGAACATCTGTAAAACCAAGAGAGGCGGCAGAACTATGCAGTAACGCTGAATCAGTAACTCTGTGCATGTACAATAAAAATTAATTGAAGACCACGTAATATAGTCCGATTTTCAATAAGTACTGCTTTATTCTTTCTGCTCTGTGCGAATATGCTTGCTCTACGTTCAAAACATCACCCGTATGGTCAAAATCGTTGAGAACAAGTGCATTATAAACGCTGCTCGGCATAGGAAATAATAAAAAGAGACACCTTTCATA
This sequence comes from Ixodes ricinus, assembly GCA_037355805.1. Lineage (NCBI taxonomy): Eukaryota > Metazoa > Arthropoda > Arachnida > Ixodida > Ixodidae > Ixodes > Ixodes ricinus. The sequence goes on along the minus strand of JAZHYW010015038.1, from coordinate 104,725 downwards.
GCACACGTACTTTATTATCTACGTTTTGATTGTTTTCAACCGCTCGTAAAGATGCAACACGATATCATTTATATATCGTGGCAAGACAGGCATATTATCAATATATAAGCGTCACGGGAATGCTGGCGAACCTTGAACACACTCTATATTTCTTTAGATTGATAGTTTGCTTAGAATCGTTGCTTTTTTTACACACCTGCTGCGAAACACAGGTTTGGGCTTGAATTAAAGCGAAGATAAACGTCATTCACTAATTAATAAAAATGCGCTAACTAAAGCAACTAAATTTTCACAATATTACTAAAGGTATATACACTATTCGGTACAACCCAAATAACAAAGGTGTTCTGCGTTATTTTCCGGCGAAGAGGCCAAATGCACGCCTCGTTTTCACGTAGAAATGCACAGCAGCACCGCAAAAGTAAACTGGTTGCTGTCTGCTTCAATTAGCGTCACGGAAGTCTCATAGACACTAGCGCAAGTTGAACCTCTAGTGTACATTATAATCAGTGTATGGGAGCGGGGAAGGGTGATGCAGCAAACAGTCATAGCGATCAGTGCTTCCAATCATGGAGAGTTTGGCCACACTTAGCTTAATCCCCGGATCATCACCATCATGATCACCATCATATGTTTATTTTGTCCGCTCATGAACAGTTCATTGCCTAAAGGGTGGACAGCACAGGACGCTACGTGTCATTGAAGCCAATAGACCATTTGCTGTATTACCCAAGCATCAAGGAGAATGCAGAGATTGGTGTTCCACGCGCCACACGACGACTCCTTCCCTTTATAAAAGAGTCCAAGTAAATAACCAAAATAAATCGTTGACGGACGCGCGTGCAAGATGCCATTTGTTTTAGGTATTTGCTTTACAAAAGTTGCTACTGCTGACGCCAGCACGTGCGGCGCGTGGAACACCAATCCCTGCATTCTCCTTGATGCTTGGGTAATATTGCAATAGGTCTATTTTAGGTCTATTCAATTCCACGTGAGTGTTGCGCACATGATCTACGAGAAGGACTCAGCAACGCGCGAGGCATGCATATGGTCACGTGATCCTTTCTCGTCGCTAGATTTACTGGGATCGCTCGGAGAGTACACTGCAGTCCATCGCAAGGCGGAACGGATTCTAGCAGAGTGCGGCCAGGATTAAATTACCCTGTCATTGATTCAATAAATCGCAAGGCGTTTGATGACTAGAATCTAATCATCCGGTATTATTTTAAGGTTTGAAACGGCGCTGCTAAGCCCCTTCGTTCGGTAACCTGGAGGGTGCCGTAAAGGCTGGACTTTGAAGTAAACACGAGGGCAACAACCCTGGTCTTCGACCAACAGCACATTCGCTCCGCGCGCAGCGCAACAGCCATTGTTCTTATGCCCGCGTCCCACTAGAGCAACAGACAGAGACAAAAGACAGCGACAAGCCTCAAACCCATGCAGCATGCTCGCGATGGTACCTTTGGCAGGCGTTTAGTCGTTCGGTGCTCGTGAAGTAAGCACGAGCGATTGCAAGCCTGCCAAAGATACCCTCGCGTGCATGATGCTCGTGTTTGACCATAGCCTCATTTATTATACAAAGCCTCTCAAATCGCGAAAGACTCTGGTTTGAAGCTTGTCGCTGTCGTTTGTTTCTGTCTATCGCTCTAGTGGGACACGGGCGTTAGGCCGTGCACAAAACAAGACGCCGCTGGGCTAACCTTTTTTCACATTCTCACGGCATATTGTCTGCATGCAGTCAGCATAAACGTTGTGTTACTCTCTCGTTCGCGAGGGAATATGTTACATAGGGATTGTTTGGAGCGACAATGAAAACGTGAGGCACATGCGCGGAGGAACCGAGCAATGCACCGCACGTTGATAATAGCGGAACAAAACGCACGAGTGGATGCGCGCAGCGTCGCCTTGCTCCTGTCACCGTCGCCGTGAGCGCGCTTTGCAGCGTCTCTTAACGAACGCGACGCTGGCCACGCGGCGACGAAAGACGCACGGGTGTGCCGCTTTACGGCGTTCTCTCGTCGAGTTTTAATCTGTCCGCCGCTTGGGGCAGGTCAGGAATCTAGTAAGAATGACGTCATTAACGGCGGCCATTGCTTTACACCAGACAATATGTGCAAGTCAGCGGTAGATTAAAGGAAAGTAGACATATTGGAGCGTGTACAGCGGTGCTCGAATCCGAATATTTTATGTGTTTTCGCGAATCGATTTTAACGGGTGTTTTAATATTAAACCGGTATTCCTCAAGCGTTCACGCGCGGACATAAAAAAATAAATAAAACCTGCTTTATCGCGACACCAACTAAAGTCACTGGATCCTGGGAAAGTAGCTCCAAGCTCCCCGTACGGTCGCCATTTGGGCTCATGGAATGAGCAGTTTCTCCTTGAACACTTCAATATTGGTGAACAGATCCGAATTTCCGGTGACAGCTTACTTTGTAGAAATATTTCTTGCAAACCGAGATTTTCGGTATCCACAGACCGGCGAAACAAGCGCACATCTTCGCCCACCGCCACAACATTTGGCGTCCGGTGCTTGGCGACATTGAAACAAAAAAACATTCCTGTTTTGAAGCACCAAAAAATAACAATGCCATTGTAAAAATTGTGTGGAGATAAGCATGATCGATAAGTTGATTACATACACAGTACCAAATACGCTTATATTGGCGATGACCGCTTTCAGTACGCTAATGATCTATAGTGATTTCGGCGCGACTGGTTCAGAACGACCCTTTCAAAGATTTGAATGAACCGAAATGGCGATCGCTATGGCAACAGAGACAACTCGGCCGATCACCTTGCGAGGTTTGGTCGAGGTGTCTAGTATCTCTTTGTGTCCGGCTAGCGGGCTGGGAAGGCAATGGCACTACTTCTCCAGAAACCAGTGAGTTTATTGAGCACAAACGACCGCCTTGGTTCGCTTGCTCCCGCTTCCCCTACAAAGGCACGCTCGGCAAATAAACGACACCCTTTAGCAGGGGTCACACCAGTGATCTCTACTATAAGGGCTGGATGGCGCTTAGCTGCCCTCGCAGCCTGGCGCAAGTGAAGCCGCCGGAGGTTCGATGCTTGCCCCGGAAGTCGGGCGTGCGCGGGGCTTCCAAGTGCATTTAGTCGATATTTTTGACCATGGTTTTTTGTGTCTTTGATTGGTCTTTAATACTCCTATTCTGGATGAAATCCCGGGAATGAGGCATTTGAACTTGGGACAATTTCACACTTGGTCAACTAGAATATCAAAATGTTTACATTGAATGGCTTCCCATGGTACTTCTCGGATCTGCAGGCACTCTTACTGCCCTACAAGGTGGCTCTCTTGAGGTGACAAGCGAAAATCCAGCGCCCTCGACGCTTTTTGAACCAGCACTCGGAAGGATTACAAAGCCTGCCAAGCGCTCACTTCCGGGACAAGCCGCTTACTTCCGGTGGCTTCATACTTGTTTGCTCAACGTAGAGTGCCTTCATACACACGCGCTTTTGCTTGGGTGGTGACACCTCAGCCATTTTTCCGCCCAGTCGTTTTTTTTATGCATATTCAAGTGCGCGCATTCCGGTGTCACTCAGCTCAAACGCGTAGCCTTGGCCACCGTGGCCTTGGCTAATGCATAGGCGCCATTTTACCGCCCAAGTCACGCACGGAGTGCGCGTGAGAGTCACGCGCTGACACATTCAGGGCAACAATGGATGTCTTCACCCTAAGACAGACAGACATGTAGGCACCCTAGCTCAACGCGCTATCCAGCCCCTCTAGTGGAGATCAGTGGGTCACACTGCTCATACATCATACAAAAGACAGTGTGGAAACACAAGTCATCACGATGTCCGTTGTTCGAATGCCACGTGCAAAGCTTCTTGAAATTATGGTTATGCAACATTCGAAACACGAACCTCGCGGTGACTCGCGTTCGGATCTGTATGTAAACTGTGTTTTGTGCAGGGTGTAAGATAGACAGGTGGGGAAACGAGAGCCAAATGAGCGACCCGATTGTGTACCCCCGGGTTTCTCTTTTCCTGTGGCGCCATCTATGTGGAGCACCGCGAACTCTCACTCCGGGTGGCCGACCAAGTGGGGCGACCGGTGGCGACCGGCTAAACTGACGGAAATTTTTTTCTTCTCGCCGCAGCGCCATCTGTCGCAAATCGAGGGTACCCGCAAGCAGACGAGTACACAATCCGGTCACGGCGCTGCGGTAGGCCTCTATGGGCCGTTTCCCCACCTGTCTATCTTACACCCTGGTTTTGTGTTATGCATAAGCAATGTGACCCCGGCATTAAAGTATCAGTTCTTCACAGCTAGAAGCCCTCACTTCAGTTGAAGCAAAAACGCTCGGTAAAAGCGCTAGAAAAGATGCGTGCATACCTGGATCTACTTCTCACCCTGTTACCACTCGTCGTCCGCTAAGCTGTGATGACCTCGGCACCACGGACGACTATACTTTAACTCGAGGCAACCCTTGTCTCATTAAACAACCTCACAGTTTACGCCTAACGAATTCGCAGCCTCGACCCTTGTCCACGAACTATTTATTTCAAAACTACTGCCGTCCTGATACTTTTTTTTATTATTTGATCACTACATATTAACTGACATTTCTTGAAAACGTCATAAAAGTTTAATTGTTGATAACAACCTACTAAAGCAGAAAAGTTTAGTTCGCGTTTCTCTCATGGAATCCCCTGCATTCACTTGTGCAACGCGATGGCTGCCAGTAGTGCTGCTCGGCCCCAACAACACAACAATAACCCGCTTACTCTAAAAGACATCAATGGTTACATCGATCACGACGCACATCGTTGTTTAACTTCAATTAAAAAGCGTCTCCATTGCGTGTAAAACGGTGAAGATCAAAATAACAGTTTCCCAGGTTTAATGCTTTTCCAATTGTAACATTTCAATCTTGCTGCTCAACAACCACCAGAGGGATAGACTCGGTGGTTTTGTTAAAAATATATTAAGAATTGATTTGCAACTCGATGTTACATTCCCCGATTTCGAGCGAAAACTGTTTTTTTTATTTATTTTTATGGGAGCTTAAATTGCTCGAAAAAGGCCTCTTTCGCAACCCGTCATTCGGGGGCACATCTGGAAGAATGAAAAAAATATACTAATACTATTTCTGATTCGTCGTTGCAGTAGGTAGTCAACGCATTAAAAATCAATCCAATAAAAAAATTAAACCGTCGTAGCCAGATCGACATTCGTTTAAAAGGATTCACAATAAATGCAGAACCGTAAAAAAACCGACAGCACTTGACCTCCCGAAAATAGCCATCTTTATACCCTCGTAAGTTTTTCGGAAGGTAGAGCGAACTGGTTATTGAACCGTAAATGCCGTGACATTCGGTTCCGAGAAGCGATATTACACACGGAGTGCTTCTAAAAGAAAACCAGAAGCGGATATCCAAGCCAGTCGTAAAAATGCTGTTTTAATTATTTTTTGTTCGTATCAGCGCCATCAGCGATTTACTCCGAACTGTTCACCTTCAGTGGACACTAGAAAAAAGTCAAGTTACAAAATTGGCAGTTGATATTTTTAGCTTTTGCCGAATCTTCGGTCACTCGCCGGATATGTTTTCTGAATCCCGTGCACACGATCACATTTCCTGTTACGTCTTGAGCCTGCTAGTGCATTCGGAAAGTCGTCTACCGTAATATCCCGAGGGTAGCCCATCTAAAAGCGAAAGAAAATCGGGTGAAAATATGGAATGGGCGATGTGCGATCAAAAAGAGTTTAAAAACCAAATGCTAGTTTTAGATTCTGTGGGATGCGAAACTTGGTACTGCAAGAAGGGGCGATGAACCAGAAACGGCTGTCTTTCCCGTGCTGATAACGCAATTAATGGAAAGGTGCAAGTGAGCTGTACAAGAATAACGAAAATAATCCCTGGAGAATGGAAACAAAGGACAAGCACAAATCGAAAAAAATCAGCTAGGTGACAGGTGCGCGTCCGAAAAATCGCCTGGTCCTGGCATCGAACCAGGACCAGGCGGATTTGTTTCGGTCGCGCACCAGTCACCTAGTTGTGTTTGGAGATTTGCGTTTGAAGATTTGTTCGCCTTCTCCAGGGATTATTTTCGTCATCGTTGTCTTTCCCAGTCAGCAGTGTTCGCTTATTTCCCGTCGTGGGTAAATAACGTCATTTCTGCTGCCGAGGTTGTTATTAGCCAGTGCCCTGCAATTACTAGAAGTGGGCAATATTTCGGTGTTTTTGAAAAATGGAAAATCCGGCCAAATATAAGGATGGGTTATCTTTCGGGGATAGGGCATCTCGAGATGTTACGTAGTTCCGTTCTTTATCTGAAAAGATAAAGTGATCTCAATTTTGATCACGCACCGCAAACCGACCTGGTAATTTTAGAGCGCCACAGATAAGATCTTTACTCTTGGACGGTATTAATTGAATTCACCAGGCGTGTTGGCTAAGGTTCTGTAAATACCATTGTCCTTCGCAAGAGTTAACTACCCTTAAAGAAAAATAAAATACCATTTGTTTGGAATAAATGCTATGTAAATTTCCGCGAGGCGGAATGCGTCAAAGTTTTGTTTCAATGTTGATGTTTCTTTGTTTTTTATCTGAAGCTTGGTTAGTTTAAAACAATTTCCTACAAAACGTCTTAATATAGAATATATCAACGAAGAATATTTTTGTAACCAGTCATGATGAAGACCTGACTCAGGCCGAAACGTCGGCCAATAAATAAATCTCCACTAAAAGCTTCGAAGCACGTGATAGAAGTGCAATATATGTATACAGGAAAATACTGTCCTTTAAGTTTTTTATTGCAGTAGCTTTCTATGCGCAATCTTGTCTTGAATTTCAATTCCTACATGTAAGGTGCCATACGCCCCCCCGCCCCCCCCCCCCACCCCCCGAAAAAGAAATGTATGGGTTTTTTCTACATGTCATAGCATTTCTTCACTCACAGACACACAGAAAAATATAAAAAGAACAGCGGTCACATGCTCAGCACGCAGTCAGAACGAGTGACTCTCCTTAACGCCCATTTTCATCGTAGTCACGCGATGCTGTTGTCAGTGCGCAGCACTCTTGCTGTGCACCGGATTTTATTACGATTCGGCTATGTCGTCACTAGAACAATCGAACGCAACCAGCAACCGGAGTATCCACTAAGGCAGTGGTTCTGACATGGAGGTACACGAAGGCAATTCAGGGGTCCGCGAAGCCCTGTCTCATCAGTCAAGTCCGGCAATGAAAGTTATCTTCCTTCAGATTGAGGAGAATTGCTCCCATTTTCGGGTGAGGTATTTCGTGTGTATGTCCATGAGAGAAGTCTACTTCACACTAGCTTCAGTTATATGAGCTTATTTATACATTTTTATAATTAACCTACACTTTTTCCTTTCCCTCATCGCGAATGGGGTCCTCCATTATCTCCCCCGATTCATAAGGGATCCGCGAAACATCAATGGTTGAGAACCACTGCCCTAAAGGATCGATATTTCGACGAAGTGACGGTGCAGTGCTTGTGCACAGCGCATGAGCCGTATCTGCCTCTCGTTGTCTGGGTTGATCACCACTACTACATCAAGAATGTAATCCCCGTGACAACGAAAAGTAGGCTTCGCGAAGGCGAGACATAAAAAAATTAGTCCGCTCCTAGGCATCGAGCTACTCCGCGACAATGACATGGGGGTGGCGGTGTGCAAATATATACAGGGTGTCACCGAAAAAAAAATTTACAGGGTTTTCTTCACCGGAATAATAAACTATGCATGGCCGAACGCTCATTCTCGGGCGAAAGGTAAAGCTAGAGGTCCAAACCAGATGTCCACGTTTCAGCAGAAACCAATATTTTATTCAAACGTTATAAATGATTTTCTGAAAATGTCAACGGGAAAAATGGTGGCCCGATGGAGCTCTCGCATACATGGAGCTCTATGGCGCCAGAAACCGAAAATGGACAAAAATGGGCCTAATTTCCCATACAAAGTTTCAGAAAACCACTTATAACTTTAGAATAAAATATGAATTCGTGCTGAAACTTTGGCATCTGGTTCGAACTTCTAGCTTTACCTTCCGCCGGAGAAGGAGCGTTCGGCCATGCATAGTTTATTTTTCCGGTGAAGAAAACCCTGTACATTTTTATTTGGAACACCCTATATTTTCACCCCATTTGTGCTGGTATGTTTGAGCAGGTGTGTAAACTTCTAACTCAGTCTCATTTGACGGTCCCGAGCCCTTCAGTACTGAGTTGACGCGTGCACACGACATAAAGCAAACACTTCACTTTAAAAGCGCACTAAAGTCAAGTTGAAAGACACAAATAATGCAATATTCACAATACCGACGCAACGCGCCGACCTTTCATAATACACGCAAAAGTAGGTGAAACAAGCGTGAAGATCTCATTCAGACTCTAGGCCTACAGCTCTTGGATTTGAGCGACGACTCTGCCGAGCAAAACCTAAAAGTTTCGGTTGCGTTTTGGTTGGGCGTCATACGCTCTTTCACAATGCCCGCGGACACCAATGTGGCAAGAAAAACATTCTTATCGTTTCGATAAGAGACTGAAGCGCGAGCTGCACTTTTCTGTTGTTTATTTAAGCATTCTGTTTTTCAGTTATTTTATACGCTCTGTTACCGCGCATAGACATATGCTGAAACACGCTCGTAAAATACCCTGATTTGTGCATGATCAAACACTGCAGAGCCACTTTATGCTCAATACGAGCATTACCTTGTCGCATGTTGAGTAAAGCGCTGGATGGATTTTATAAAACAAGTACCACCAAGCTGGTGACTGTTGGACGCACTTGAGCCAAAATTGTCGGAGCGTCGCCAACAATCTAGCTTATCGCGGCGGCGCAGCGCCGGCGTCTGAAGTAGACCAATGGGAGCGCGCTCGCAAACGGCGGCGCGTCACCGGCAGCCACAGCAGACCAATAGGAGCGTGCGCGTCTGGATGGGGGATGCGCCATGAGCCAAAGAGTGCGACGCGCCGCCGGCATCTGATAGGAGCGCCTGCGGCACGATCGAACGCTGGCGGTACTTGGATCAAGTCAGGATATCCAGCGCATTAATCTTGAGGACGCGCTCGCCCTCTGGCGGAGAGAATGAGGCCAATAGCGTGAACGAAACTGTTGCGCTTGTTTCGCTTACATTTCTGTGCATTATGAAAGGTGGGTGCGTTGCGTTCGTATAGTATGAACATAACATCACAGAGAACACACAGACAAACTGGTCCACTTTCAACATATTTTTATTCCCTCGAGATGTTGACGATATTCAAGATCTTGACAAGTTTAAACTTTTTGTTGTTAAAATGTTTTACTGCTAAGAGTACACTAAAAAGAAACAGGGTACTCTTCGACAATGTTTGTTTATACGAGGTATCATCTTTATTACGAATGTATTCTAATATTATACAAAGAGGAACACAATGCTTACAGTGTACCGGCCGGATGTCTGGGAGAACAGGTGACCGTGTATTTCTCACCGTAAAAATAAACTAGTTATCACGGAGCGCTCAGATTCGGCCAATGTGCGACGCTAGCCGTAGGGGCCGGACGCAAAAGATTTAGACCTTGTCATTATTTGATTAAGAAGTGTAAAGCGATTTTTTAAAATGTTCAATGAGAAAGCGAGACCCGCTTTCGATTATAGACGCCATTCGCCTTCATCTGTTCGTCGGCTTGATCTGCCGCTGTTTAACAGCGAAATGTTTAATATTAGTGATGTACCAACTAGCTCAAATTACCACTTTACTAAAGCTGTTATGCGCTAGGATCTGGGGGAAAATGCGTCCGTATTTGACAGAAAACTCCGCATTGGTCGTGGCAAGAATGAATAAAAAAGGGGGCAACCAGCGTCAGACCGCCTTCCTTGGCATTATTAGATAGTGAGATCCTGATCCCTTGTTATCATCTCTAGGCATCGTCCTCCAGGTCGTCCCCAAAGTCGTCCTAGACGTCGTCCTCTAGGCGTTGTCATCGAGGTCGTCCTCAAGGTCGTTTTACAAGTCGTACTTGACGTCGTCCTAGACGTCGTCCTCTAGGCATCGTCCTTGACGTAAAAATAACAGATTCGCTGGTCCTCCATCTTCACGTGAGGTGGAAGGGCTCAACAATTTTTTTTCTTTTTTTTTTGTGCGCAGCTCTTAGGCGTTTGTTTCCGGCTTGAGCGGCGTCGGCGTCACCGTCGGCGTAATCGCGAGGTGCATTATGGGAAATTTCCCATAATGCAACGCGCGAGACTCGTGACGTCACACGTGACGTCACGACGTTACGACAGGTTCCTCGTGGTGCATTATTGGACATTTCCCATGATGCAACGCGCGGGGAGGAGGAGGGAGGGGGAGGAGGGAGAGGGGAGGGGGAGCAGGAAAAAGGAGGAGGGGGAAGAGGAGAAGGGAAGAGGGGACGAGGAGGGATGAGGAGGAGGGGAGGAAGAGGAGGCGAGGAGGAGGCCGAGGAGCAGGAGGACGAAGAGGAGGGCGGAGGGGAGGAGTAGCAGGGAGGATGAAACGGAGGAAGGAGCGGTATACCCTCCCCTCAGTACCCTTCCGTCCTCCTCCTCAAGAGCTGCGCTCTAATTCGGCGTTACAGGGTGTTGTAAACGTCTTTCATTATTAGAGCACAGCTCTTAGGCGCCCATTTCCGGCTTGAGCGGCGTCGGCGTCGGCGTCGCCGTCGGCGTCAACGTAACCACGCGGTGCATCATGGGAAATGTCCCATAATGCACCGCGCGAGCCCCCAAGGAAACGTGATCTCGAAAGGGGGGGTCACGTGACCCCCCTCCCCGAGTTCACGTGACCCCCCGGAGGAGATTGAAGAATGAGGGGAGGAGGAGGAAGGGTATACCCTCCCCTTAGTACCCTTTCCTCCTTTTCCTCAAGAGCTGCGCTCTAATTCGGCGTTAAAAAAAGATGTAAACGGCTTTCATTTTTTTTTTTACTTTTTCCAAAATGTTTTTTTACTTCTGAATCTTATAATACTTGAATTTGAAACTTTAGCGAATGGTCCCAACCACTAGCGCTTCATTGGCAGCGTTTTCTGTTGCCTAGTTTGTGTTGTGCGGTAAAAAGCACGGAATTAGCTTTTCTCCCAGGCACCCCGTCGATTCCGCGAGAGTAACTCTACTTTGACAAGTCGAGTGGTATCTGAAGTAAATTCGCGATGCAGGCGATGAAACAAGTGCGCATGACGAACGCTCACTATCAGTTGAACATTTACTTAAAGAACAGCTCGAGCAAAAAAGCCACAGATATAAACTGTCAACTGCTGACGTTGTTTCCGCGTGTAGGATTTGATCTTATTGACGAGTATTGAGTGCCTACGTCACCACATGGCTGTTAATATCTGAAATGTGTTACTCAAGGAGTTCTTTCTTTAAAATAAATGTTTAGCTTATAGTCGGTGCTCATACTGTGCACTTGTTTCATTAGTCCGTATTTTTGTGCCTTGTCGTTATAATTTTTTGGTCACCGAAGAACATCCTCCTTCTGCAAAGATCGCGAATCAGTACATTCAACCAGCGCAGCTTTCCGTGCACACAAAGCCGTTCTCAAAACCCCAGCCCCGAGCCTGTGCCACACTTTACTCATAGTTTCTACTTAGTCGACACGACAATTTCCATTCCTTTTCCATTGTAATGTCGCCATTGTCTAAAAAGCTATACACCAACGCGCTGTTTAAAAAAAGCGTATTCTTCCTACAGCAGGTGGGACGTTGCGCGTGCGCACACCGAAGCTGTTGCAAGACGACAACGACGTGAGCGTTGGTCCTTAGTTTTTGAGCCTAGTTTAATTGATTACTGAGGTGGTAGATTCCTTTCAAGAACTCAAAACTCTCTCCAGCAGCCGTGAGAAATTTTAGCCTCCCATTGAAAGCGCTCTCGTGCTGCAGGAAAGCTTTCGATTCTACCAGTAACCTTCGAGCCAATATCCGCGACCCCGCCTTCCCATGCCATGAGGCCGTAACAATGGCAATGCTCGCCAATTTACTAGCTGACGCGTCAGAAACAGAAAAAGAAAGAGCAAGTTTCGAAGCCAGTTTGAGAGTTTGGAAAATACTCCCATAACGGATGGAATTCCGAAACGATAAACCGTCCAAGAATTTTTTCGAGCCTGTTTTCTAACTTTTTTGGCGTTAAACAACGCCTTTCAGGTTCAAATAGGTAAAGCGCGGGTAGTTTAACGCGGTTCGCGACCCTTTAATGGCCATCCGTAATTTAGGATCCACGAAAGATTAGGCTATCCGGGATCCCCGAGTGTGCGCACGAAGTTCAGGAAAAGGCGTTTGTGATTTTATCGCCTTCATGGTCGTTCCAACCAAGCCACATTCTTGGCGTCGGCTGTGAAACCTTGTGGTCTGTCTTTCCGTCGCACGTTTGGAACAAACGATTGTATTCCGTGAATTGTTTAGTACATTTAGAAGACCGTAAAGGCTGGTTCACACATTTGCAACGGTTGTGTTTGCTTGCAAACTGAAACGACAGTAACGACAGAAACACCGCAACAACCGTGACTCGTGGATTGCTTCGCGAAGCTACTTACTTCCATCGCTTGCCATGCTGTGTACGGCGAAGACGTTTCCCAGTGACTTTGTCGTTACCGTCGTTTCGGTTGCATGCAAACGCAACCACGCGGATGCGTGAACCAGCTTTTATTCTCAAGCCGGGGTCACACTGCATAGTACACCATACAAAAGGCAATCTGCATACATATTCGAGCGCGAGTCACCGTCAGATCCGTGCTTTGAATGCCGCATGGCAATGAGTGGAAGAAGGGAACTTGGCACGCGGCATTCGAACAACGGATATTGTGGTGAATCTTGTTTGCAGACCGTCTTTTGTATGATGTATGAGCAGTATGACCCCGCCCTAACCCACACACTTTGTTAAGAATAGACATCAGCACGTTATGCCCAAGCCGGGCAGCACCTCCTTAGATAACGGCCGTATAGACGATTGCAAACAAAGCCACTGGCCGCCGCCATGTCTCTTCTCGTGCGGACAAGCCCGTGCAATTTCAAGCTTGCCAAAGCTATGTTCACGCGCAAGCTGCACGTGCTTGCACTCATGGGGCACCAGTCGGGATGCCATACTTGCAATTGTCTATAGAGGCTATTCACTGGACGCCATATTTGTGGGTGCTGTTTAGAGCGCATACTCAGAAGGAGCTCACATTAATCGGTTGCTAAGACCGGCAAGCTTGATGGTGTGGAATGCACGTTGAAAAATAACCGTGGAAGCTTGCCATCAGCACGCGCTCAGCAGTCGCGCACACAGCTATGGCCAACTTTATACGTTACGCCCCGGAGGCCAGCTGGAGGCGACGAGTGCTGAGTCAGCGTTCGGCAGGGACTCGTGCTCAATCAATGAGGACACGAGCTCGAGCGAAACGCTGACACACTGCACTGGTGTAAAACCGGCGCCCCAAGCTTGGCTTCCGGCGGGTGGCGTCGAAAATCCATCACTACAGCAAACCAAAGCCTTGTTATCTATGAGGTATCGAATTGAGTCAGTAAGCGTTGCGTGTACGCGTGCATTGATGAGGGTTTAGAAGCAAAGCAAAGTCAGGGCAACGTGTAGGCATGCAACCCAGCTTGTTGTCGAACCCACCCACGTCGTTCTCTACATCATTTCCTCAAAGATTCAGGAGTGTGTATGTCGTGTCGCAACCAGAAACCTATCTTCATAGCGTGAACCAGTGGTCGGTATTTCAGGCCTCCCTCCCTCACCCTCACCTTTACAGCCACACTCATCTGAGCCCCTCACTCACCTTCACCCTCAGCCCCTCACTCATCCTCGTCCTCCCATCCACACTCACCTTCAGCCCTTCACTCAGCCTCACTGAACCTCACGGCTCTCGCGCCCCAACGCACTCATGGCCCTCACACCCCTCACGCCCCTCACCCACTCACCGCCCTCACGGCCCTCATACCCCTGACGCACTCATGGCCCTCACAGCCCTCACGCCCCTCACGCACTAATGGCCCTCACGCCCCCCATGCACTCACGCCCCTCCCATATTTACCGCCATCGCGGCCCTACACCCTCACCCACTTATGGCCCTCACGCCTCTCACGCACTCATGGCCCTCACGCCCCTCATGCACTCACCGCCCTCACGGCCCTCATACCCCTCACGCACTCATGGCCCCACACTCCTTACGCACTCACCGCCCTCACGGCCCTCACGCGCTCATATCCCTCACGCACTCACTGTCCCCATAGCCCTCACAGCCCTCACGAGCCTCACGCCCTCACGCCCTCACGCCCTCACGCCCTTCACTACCTCACGGTGCTTACTCACCCTCACATTCATGAATTTTCGGGGTTCAGAAACCCACTCACTCCCACCTCACCTGTGAAGATGAGGGTGAGTAAGGGTTAGAGAGGGCACTCATGAGTGAGGTTTGCCGAGGTATGGCGTGAACATCAGCGAATTCTCGTCTTTCCGGGGAACGGTACCCGCTTTTTTTATTAGGTGGGCAACTTTCAAGAATAATACTTTATCGACCTTTAGCGCAAACTCTTTCGTATTCTTGAGTAACCCGTTCCCACGTACAAAATTATTTCAGGTTGGCGATATTGTTTTAGAAGTCGTAGTAAATAAATGCGTACTGTGTCAAAAGGGTTTAGCAAGGGTATAAGCAGTTCTATGCGCTCGCATTGTTCTTGGAATGCAATAAAATCGGGCAGCACATGTTTTATTCACTAGAGAACTGTGGGATTCTCATATTTTCACAAGAATTCTCGCCTCGTGATATCGTATATCCTGAATACATTGCTCATGAAATTGTCGCCTGCAATTACCATACTGAGATTAATGCAAATAATATTTTTTTTAGCAAGTCCAGGTTCGCAGCGTCCACACCTGCCAACACGTTGCTGCACAGTTCCTGTGAAGAGGACATGGTTGAACTGGATGTAAGTGCGCAAACAAGCTAGTATAAGCTGAACATAATTTAAAAAAACGAATCTGCAGTTAAGAAACGAGACAAACACTTAAAGATCTTAATAAAAAAGACACAAAGACTGAGAGGTCTCTAACCTTGAAAGGTTTCAGATTTTTTTGAGTTTGAGACCAAAACACTGAGAGATATAAGACCTTTCAGGGTTTGAGTCGTTTTTTTACTTGCAGTCTGCATGGGTTTCACCATGACATTGTCACGTTTTCGCGTTTTTCTCATATATTATCCTGGACTTTAAATTGTGTCTCGTAAATGTTTTTTTTGTTTTAGATATGCACAATTCCGAGCATCAGTGTGTGTTTATGAAAGCGTCTCAGATGCCACAGGAACACCGCAAAATCTGAAAATCGCGTATTCACGTTAGCTTTGTCGCTTTCAGCACTCTCCTACGTGAACGCACAATGAAATCTGGAGAACTAAGCGAATGCCTCCTTACCGCTAGTCACTACATTTATTTTTTCATATAAAAATGAGTACATTTTTTTAATGATTACCATTTACTACCTTTTTAAGCGTTGAAGTAAATGTTGAACTTTTTCCATAACACCCATACACACCAAATGTTACCGTTCTTTTGTGTACTGAATGAGAACAGTTCAACACTTTAGCTTTAACGACAGCTATTCACTTCTGAAAAAAGACGGAGAAATGCAGCAATCGCTTGTTCGTGAATAGTGTGCCATGCTTTATACGTACGGAACAAAAAACAAAAACCATGTAGAGCCTGGATGTTCCTAAAACATGGTAGGGAGGCTTTGTTTAGTATCATAAGGACATCACGCAAACGAATGACTGAGCGATGCAGCAATTTGTGAAATAAAAATAAATACCTCTCGACATACTAAATCCCGAGACGGAGTCAAAAAAAAAAAAAGACAAACACGACTCAAACATAGTTATAAAAGTTTATGCACAACACTTCCTTTATAAATGGAGTTCCGTGTTTTGGGATAAATTCGAAAAACTCCGAAAGATGCGCGCTGGTACAATTTTCGTCGATTCTGATTTATTCAATAAACTCAGAATCTCGAAATCATAATGTAAAACAACGGTATTTTACAAATAAATTTGTTCAGCGCACAGGGTCATGGATTCCGTCTGAGTTTTCTTTGGAATCTAAGAATATTTACAAAAGGTGGCATACTGCTTATCTCATCAAGGTTGGGTAAGGACAACGGGTCATTGTACTTCTGGTCGTGACAAAAAACAGTTTCGGTTACTAATTTGTACCATACTAGTTTTGTTTCTTAGTGGGAACATGGACTGTATTTTTATAACAGTGATAGCTATGAGCACATTGATTTTATGGCATTAGGTGCAATGGCAGTTGAAATTTCAAATATTCATCGCTTCGCAACATCCCCGGGTCCATGCAACCGCGTGGTAGGTTGGTGAAAATATTTTCATAAGAAGACAACTTGTTTTCGAGCACCTATGTGCTTGAGTTTCTAGAATTTAAAGTATCAACGTTTATTGAAGCACCACTTGCTTCGATGTTTTGTCGTGAGACAGTTATTATTACCAATTAAAGCCGATGAAAATTCGAAATGCGCGACCACCGCTGCTTCCCGCAGCACCACGCCACCAAATATGGCGGACTCCTGTCTGCTGCTGCTGCAGATGCACCGTAGAAACTCCAGAAAAGACCCAATACCTAGCAATTTGCCCTACAATGTTCTTATCTCGGAGGTGTTGGCGGGGCGTTCAAAAAGACGTTCCGCCGTTCTCTCCTTAGCGAGATGTTTCGGAGGCGCCCTCTTTGGCTCCCGTCAGTGACATCCCTACCAGGATTTGCCTCGCCGTGACGCGAGTTGTAATCCTGTCTACTGATCATCAGTTGCGAAATACAGGTTTGATGGTGCGTGTAAAAAGCACGGTGGAAGCCTGGAGTCACCAAATTTCCTAAACCAACGCCGCTAATTGGAGCACCAAATAATTTTCCGCAAGCTCATGCCCCAATCAGACACGCCCACGGTTCAAATATTGCAATTTGATCAAACACAGACGATTGCTATTTTTTCTCACACTGCTTTGTACTTACCGCAAATCATGAAAGATAAGAGCGGTCTCAAAAGAGTTCGTAGAAGATCGAGCATGCGGTCCGCCATCTGTGCAGGAGACAATACCCACAGTCAGCTTATTTCGTAATGGGTATTGTTATACGTCTTATGTAACGAGTCCATTGTGACATTCGAGTATAATTGATTCAGAGCATAGTATAGTATAGAAGACAAAGACTCGAAAGGGCAAAGAGTGCTGCACACAATTAATATCCTATTTGCATGACCGTCATAGTAGCAGCAAAGCGCCAGCATCTCGATACTTTACTTGGAGAATGCGGTAAGTCTTAGGCATTCTTTCTAACCCATTATTATACCGGAACCGGATTATGACCGCGCGCGTTAAATTTGGGGACTTCGAAGAATGCACCACAAAGTTATGTAACAAAATACTACATTATTTTTATTTTTTATTAAAGATGGATATATGATCTTGAAGAAGTAATATATAGGCATAATAACAGTCTCCCTCACCCCTTTTGAGAGCGCAAGACTTTCGTAACACCATTGACCTCTATATGCTGGCAAAGCCTGGCATATCGCCACGAGAAGCGGCCGCCGAAAGGGAAAAGATGGAGCGGCAAACAACGGATGTGAGAACAGCCACGCTGACTGGCGCCCCGCTGCGGCGAGACGCCGAAACACACTTCTCCCGAGCGAACAAGTGTAGTTTTGGGTCCTCGCCGCATGCAAACGCTGTGCGCCGACGTCCTGGTTCCCCGAGAAATGGCTCTTTGATGCTCTAGTGCTACCAGATCCTCGCTCTCTAAATCTGCGACCGGGCACTCTATGGCTCCGTCGTCGAACTGCCAGACTTTGTGAGTTTAGAGGAGGCTATGGTAACACGCACACGAGCATATCTGCATGCGCAGAAGTGCGTGCGCACGCGCTTACACACGCCTACATCAACGCGAGCGTACCTGCAAAGACGCCATGCGTATGTGATACACATCGTTCAGAAACTGCGCCGTGTGTATTTTTGGCCTGAACAACAATTGTTTAGGATATAAATAGGCACTGCTGTCTCGTAAAAACTTGTTTCTCCAAACGCACGACCGCTGTGTACCCTTCTATACTCGTTCGTAGTTTCAAATAGGGAACGCGAGCCAAAGTGAATATCAGATTACGATCTTCGTTAATAGAAATCGGTATATATAAATAGAAACTTTTAGTTTGTTTCTGATTTCTTCAGTCGAAATCTTAATCTATTTATCGACGAGGTCATTTCTTACGCACAGAAGTAATCCTTCCACATCATCAGTGGTACTCCAAATCCGTACAGACTCTGCGTTTCCTACTGTCACGATGCCTTCTCAATGAGTGCATGCCAGGTGGTGCATTCTTAAAACCCCAGTATAGAGGAACTAAGAATAAAAGAGTTAAACCGAAATATTTAGTTGGATATATCTGCTGTCTGCTCCCAAGGGACTATTTCTTCGTTTATTTATTTCACCTAATTTTCAAGAACCCCTCAGCTAGGGTATTGCACAAGGTAAAAGTACTTGAGTTATTTAAAAAAAAATGTATTCGTCAAGCAATATACAAAAACTTATTTTTCTACTCGTGTCACTCCTAAATCTTAAAAAAGCAAAAAATCATGTCATTGATTTTCACTTTATATTTCACTTCAGGAAACTTCAGAATCAAAAATGTCTTGAGGCGAACTGTTGAATGTTTTATTCTTTTATTAACAATGCTATGTAATTGCATAAAATGTAAACAACAATATTTACAAGTTAGAAAATAAATATTTGTTTGGTTATCTTCGTTTAAGTAAACCAGGTCGGAAAAAATCACTTGGCTCATTAAAGGGTCGCACGATTCCCGGAACTTTAATATTAGAGAACCGCTTAGCTCAGCCTGATGTATACTCTCAACCTCCAAAAAGCGCGAATTCGATAATTACGGTGTCTTCCCAGCTAGCACAGCATGTCGGTCAGCACTGGGCCTACATCGGCCATAACAGGGAAGTTGACGGCGGAGCCTGGCCAATGGCGGCCAACTTCCGCCGTCTACATAGTTCCCGGTACTGGCCGGTACGTAGGTCCAGTGCTGACCGACATGCTGTGCTGTTTGGGATAATCTTTTCTAACTGCAATCTTGTCATTAGTAGTAGAGATGCCGCCGAAACCGACAATACCTAAGTGTTTTTTTTTTTTTGAACACTTTGGCTTTTTATTATACGTTTGAATACCTGGGACCACCCGTTTGAATTTTTTTTCAAAGTTATTTATACACCTAGTTTCCGTACCACCTTCACTTATACGGGCTTTATAGATGTTTTAAACATGATTTTTTTTATCTTATGCATGCCATGGAAGATGTTTTCTACTTCGATACTTGGTAATTATTTGTATCGCTGTTACTCTAAGCAATCCTAATTTTATTGCCAGTCAATTTGTAACAAAACAATAACAAAAGTGCGATGAAAAGTCATTGGTCTAGGAAGTAGTGACTGTGACATATCTTATAAAAATATATAAACGACCAGTTTTACTTCACAAAGAGCGTTCAGGCAGGAAGGATACGTCGCATTTTACGGCGGTGACGCTTCAGGAGCACTAGCAATTTTGACCTGAGTAAAACGAACGGAACAGTTTTGCATCGCCTCGAGGGCGACAATCAGGGTGTAGAATACATATCGGGGAATTTAATTCGCGGTTCAAATCAAACGTGTTTTACTACGATGATTTCGATCAAAGCTTTTCTGCGAAAATAGTCGCAAAAATATTTTTGTATTACCGTTCGTCCATAGTTTGAAACTTTCTATATGCATTTGGTTTATGATTAGATCAATACATGTATACTTAGGCAATTACAGATTTACAATAGGATAAACACGAGCACGAAGGGATGGTCTAATAAGAGAAAATCGGAACGTCGAGCTTCCTTTCTTTCATCTACTTTGTTCATCAGTTACGTGACATCCTGCTGCGAGTAAATCGGAAGTCGAAAGAAACTGACACTAGAAAGGTAACGTCATACATGGCAAGGAAGTAAAAACGGAAAAATAAAGCTCACAAAGCTCTGTAACTAACAAAATTTCAGGCTGTTTTTGTTTTACTATGGTGTGGTTTACTCCATTAAAAGTGATTAATTAAACTGCACTTCAAATTTACACTAATTCTTTCTTTAGCGTTGTTTTCAGTGATCGGAAGGTCTGTTCAATCAATCTTAAATGCTTAAAAATACATTTAGTTATTTAAAAAAACACTATTTTATAACTACAGTTGTTTAAATCAACATAGTATATGACTTGAAATCGAATAAATCTGATTTATATCAAATTAATCTGATATACTTTACCAAAGAATCGTAATTCTTTTTTTATTATTTCGGCGACAATTGAGTTAGACAGCCTGGGGTCCCAGGTAAAAGAAGCGCTCGTTTCTGTTCATGGAACTAACGCTTTATTCATAATCTATTTTAGGGCTGACGGTAAAACGAAAAAATAAAACATTTCGAGTAGCCCTGCAGCGGTTAGCGTTGCTGATCACGTACTCCAAGAGCAGCGCAGGTAATGTGGGCACCGGAATATTTATTTAAAAAATAATATATCCAAATATGCATATACATGAGCCGTATACTGATCAAAAAAAATTACAAATTAAAATGTACTTGTAAAACACTTTGGCAAGGCCGCCAATAATTGTATTTCGATGGTTCTCTAACTTGCCTGCTCATTTGATCAGTACAGTTCGTGAATATCTGGATTAATATTTGAAAACAACTTACTATTTGTTTTAATCTAAAGAGCCCTCAGAACAGCTGAAGCTATGTTTTGTTACAAGAAGGTGAGCACAAAAGAGGCGTTGTTAACATAGTAGATTTGTATTGAAGTACAAATAAGTGATACGCACATAAGATTACAAAACGTTGTGCTAATTTAAAGCTCCATGATTCTCACCAATAATAAATACAGTTAACATTTCTGAGTGTCTTGCGAAAATCAGTCACTTCTATATTAGCTGTGTTGGCGGTAAGGCGTTACCCTAAAGGCCTGTTCACACATGCAGCGGAGCGCTGCAAGCATAGCGCTGACCTCGCTCTAAGCGCGTGCTGACGAGAGCATTCACCAGCTTTGTATCGCACCGTCAAAACTGTTGGCTCATAGCAGACAATAAGTAGGTGACGGCACGTGAGAAGCGCTACATTAGCGCTTCGCTGCATGTGAGAACCGGCCTTAACAACGTTACCGGTAACGTGTTACTATTTTCTGTAGCATAGGAACACACTTGTCTAAGTTTTCAAAACACCAACCTATAACGTACTTCCGTTACACACTTCGAATAACGGCCAACGTAGTTACGCTACTTGTTACATCTTCCCTAAAACTTGAATAAAAATTATGATTTAATTTTTCTCTTGTTTCTAGGCACGTTTTTCCTCGTAAATATTCTGGCAGAATATTTAAAAGAGACAAGGAAATTATGCTAAAATTCTGCATGAACATAATGTTTCGTGCGTTCCTGTAACGTAAAACAATAAAATATAATGTTTCTTCAGTAAAAAGTAATGCAAAAGAAAAGTGCAGTTCGTTTGCAACGGTAACCGTAAATCGTCCCATTTATTTTTAGTTAGCATAGGTCGGTAGCGCGTTCGTTTTATTTGCAAGTAACATGTAACGTATCTCGTTACTTTTGGGGTAACGCCTAAAACACCATTTGAGGCTCGCCGTTAGTGACGGTAGGGTGAATAAACGTAATCTTGTTATACTTCGTCTCACCTTAGCATGGACTAACTGCGAAAACGATGCAAGCGCGAGCGGCTAGCCTTGACTGCATTGACTGGAGCACTCGCTGCACGAGCGCTCGTGCACCCGCCGAGGCTTCATATGAGTAACTAGCTCGCGCTTTTAGCATGCGCGGCTAACAATAGTCCATGGTAGGGTGTGATCGAAGTATAGTGCTAACACACTCAAATGTATTAATTGTTTTCAGGACAGGCTATCGGTGCAAGCTATAAAGTTTGAAGTCTACGCAAATATTGAAAAGGATACCAGGAAAATTAGTAAGAAATTATCAAAGTAACCTTAAAGAAATTTAAATAAACAAAGTTTGCCATGACCACAAATTAAGAATACAGTGGAAATAATTAACAAAGGACAAACGCTGTGACTCAGAGATGAATATATTGAAGTAAACCAAGAAGTTATTTCGCTGACAATATATTATACGTTTTAACATTTTACATGGTATGTTATTGTAAGCGAGATTGATCGAAGGTTACTGTGGAAATACATAACACCTCCAAAGTTCAATATAAACACCTTCGATATTTTCCAGTTATCAGTGGGCAAGCCAAGATATGACGTTTGATTAAATAGTTTTAAACGTTTATAGAGGAATATAACATAGTGTTTTCTTTTAACTTTGAGCTAATACTGCAGTAACCAGCTGAATACGTAGTACCGGTTACCTATTATTTTACCGAATTCAAAGGGATCGTCTACAAAGGGGCACATAAGGCGTAAGGTCACAATCATGAAATAAACAATATAGCACGTTAACATACTTTAAAAATAGCTCGACGAAACACTGTTTACTACATCCGTGCATTCATCGCTGGAGTGATGAAGATGCAGCCTTATTGTTAACAGCGTTCCGCAGCTGTGTAGTGCTAGTGACTAGCAATGTTGGGAAAGAGAGGTTAACAGTTTACGAATCATAAGGGTCAGGGCATTGATTTTTAATTGAATAGCTTTTCAATAATAGTTTACCTTTCTGCAGAGAGCCACAATCCTCTATCGCTCCATCTGTCTGAACAAAGTAGGTATCCTAAAGTTATAAGTCTCGCATGTTTATAGGGCATCGACAGCAACAGGCGAGTTACGCAGTGAATCTCCCGTGGCACGTCGCCCAAAGAGTGCCACAGTATTCGGGAGAAGAGGTGGGAAGAGGGGGGGGGGGGGGGGGGAGTAGTGTCGAGTATATTGAATGTAGGGTAAGCGATGAGTTCGATTTCGTGAACGGGAGATTGCTCCATCGCTTTTCAGAGCAAGTGGACCTGTCTTGGAATAAGGAACTAGGAAGGCGACAAATGTCATCAGTATATAACCGGAAGCATTTAAATTACATTTCAGTGCATCTAAGCCAGCTGCCAGTTGGACTTAATTATTTCTAGGCAAGCAACAGAAGAATCACCACTATCTGAATTTGTGTGCCATTGTAAATGCCTCTGGAGTTTACCGAGAGCCGTAGATCCAAGTGTAAGGATATATTAATCCACGTCAAAGGCTAAAAACTTGTACTCTCATGGCTATAAGTGCAGGGGTGGGGGTAAAAACTAGGTGGCAATTTTACCGAAAAACACAAGTCTTCCACATTAAGGTCAGTAGCTCACTGGAAAATTCTATATGCACCTTTACGACCGAGATCACTATAATACCTCACGAAAGACCCATGTAAAGGAAAATAGAAAAATTATGTAGTTTTATCAGCGGTCTTTACGAATTTCGGAGGCTCAAGAAAATCTCTCTGCTCTTATGCACGTTTTTTACACGTCAAAAACAATAATTATTGTCGGTGCTGCTCGCCACATCTGCTTAATCAAAATAATTTTAATAGAAAAATTATAAAAGGCAGGGAGAAGTAGAAAATGCTATGCATGTCTGGCAGAGAAAGTATAATAGTTAATCATGGTCAAACATCAAGGTGCCTTTTGTATTCTTCAGTCATACAAATGCACATGTCAAATGGTTCTTTTATGTGATATTATGTACTTTTTTCAGTAGGTGTGCACTTGTGTTAGATTAAAACATAACCTCGTGTGTCTGCTTCCTGGCAAGCAAGTCATTCATTCCTTCATTAGTCGTTTAGGTGCTTCCAGACAGCCAAGGGTGTTTCGGTAAGGCAAAATGAACGTGTAGTAACTACGCATACTGATTGTAAAACAAAAGCACAAAACGCATACCTCACAAAAAAACACACACACATTTGGAGCGCGTGGAGTGCTGAAGTTTCCACTCCTACTGCTGGCAGCAAGGCTGCGTCAGTGCAAAAAGCGCCGGGGGAAACGCGAAAAATAAGGTTACATTCTACGTATTTTCCACCGCCAGGCTCTCGCCAACTGTACAAGTAAAAACTTGAGCGCACCTCCGCGCTTCTTACGCGCTCCAAATATTTCGATCTCAATACCGATCTGCTGGTTTTCAATGACGCTCCGCAAGTTTCCCATTGAAGCGATAGGTTTATTTTCACTCATCAAAAAGGTAATTAACAAATTTCAACAGAACTCTGACAGCGCAAAAAAAAAACAGCGGATTAAGATGGCGCTTGATATGTCCACGATAAAGGCACGTGTGACCGGTAAAATACGAGTGTTATGCTGAGTTCTTAAACTTAAATCACGCAGAGTCTACTGATGTCCGGAGCGCAGACCGGTGATACACATCTGGATCACCCAAACCCTCGCTTCCTTCGCTTTCTTTTGCACAATGACGTTATTCGTGCCGGCAACTGGCGCCTAGTAAGCGCCGGCATTTAAATTATTCGCAAACCAGCCGCTCCCCCCCCCCTCCCCTATCTGTCGCCGTCCAGTCCGGCTTGGACAGGTTATCATCACGCGGCCGTCCTTTCGGATGCAGCCTCCGTGAACAGAAAACGCTGAGGGACCGATAACGACAAAGCCGCACCTCGCATAATTTCCAGCCAGAGCTACGTAACATCCTACCGCGCTACAGTAGAGGCACGAGGTACGAGTAGACCGGGCAATAGGGAGTATTCACTGGCGGCCATATCCGTGTGCGCGACTGCTGAGCGCGTGCTGACGGCGAGCTTCCACAGTTCTTTTGCAACGTGCATTCCGCACCATCAAGATTGCTGGTCTTAGCAGCCTATTAATGTGAGCTCGTTGAGAGCATGCGCTTTAAACATTGACCTCAAATATGGCGTCCAGTGAATACTTCCTATAGACCGATCTCACCAGCCAGTTTGACCACGCCACCGCTGCCGCAATGTATCCAGGGAACTTTAGTCTTTTTGCACGTGCGACAACCTCACTGGAGCTCTGCGCGTGTAAAGCACGAGAAGGCACGAGCCCTCTCGCGTGCACGGCCTTTCTGCCCCTGTGAACTAAAGTTATGGCGGCTTTACGCATGCGCCCAACGCTTAGTGAGATCGGTCTATTCCACCAAAGCAAAGAAACGCGCCGATGTTTTATGGGGCCACAGATAAGCGGCGCTATCTCCTTTCCCAATTCAGATCATTGGAAACTTGATGCCAATAGATGCCAAAGGCTTGAAATGAGAAGGTGGGTTCAGTCGTTCACGTCTTCTTGCGGACTGCACGAAACGTTTAGAGAAGAGCCGACAAAAAGTCGGTGGTGTCGCCGGAACAGTACGTGAACTCTGCAGGCCACCGAACAATAAGCGTGACGCAGACGCATCGCATACAACCAACATTTCGGGACATTTGGGTGCCGTCGAGTAGTCACGAAAGAACATGTGTGAACAGAAACTGAACTATGGATGATTTTTCGGGTTGTCAGAAGTGTGACCGCGTGATGTCCACGCACACAACTCGGCATTTATCCCGTTAGCGGCCCTGCACCGTTAGGATCTGAACAATGCAGTAATAGAAGGCCACCGCCTTAAGAGCACTTAGCAATAATGACACGAGAGTTCAAACTTGATCCAGACATTCGATACTGAGCAAGTTTCGAATGCTCAAGTATCCACATAACATTGCATTGCATTTCCGGCACCGCCTGTTTTTAGAAGATAAATCATCGGCAACTTCGCGATTGAAAAAAAATACATAATTTAGAGTTCAAGCGTACTATGTTCAAATATTTCAGCTTCAAGAGCCCGTGTCAGCTGTTCTTGCGCATCCCAGCTACTCCTTTTGAATGCCTTATTTTTGAAATTTCGAAAGCGGCTGTGCGATTTCAAATTTCTGG
The DNA here is from genome assembly GCA_037355805.1 of Ixodes ricinus. Taxonomy (NCBI): domain Eukaryota; kingdom Metazoa; phylum Arthropoda; class Arachnida; order Ixodida; family Ixodidae; genus Ixodes; species Ixodes ricinus. The sequence goes on along the minus strand of JAZHYW010015038.1, from coordinate 78,829 downwards.
ACGAATAAATAGGATTTTTGAGACAAAAGGCACGATGAAACTGCGTTAGCAGAACTGTGCTCCTCGGATGATTTCTGGAGGCCATCGCTCATGCACAGCGGCTTAGAGACGCCTAGGGTAACTTGACCAGCAGAGTGAAGTTTGGCAGGAAGAAGATAGGGCCAATACATCTACACCAATCCGCATAGTTGGTGCTTCAGAGATAGATGAAGCTTGCGCACTGTACGTGTCCGGCTGTCGTTTTGAATGGGTGAATTTTGCTGCAGTACTCTCTCAACCAGGGACCTCATTATGTTCATGACTATCTTCTTTGCAATTGGCTCCAAACTAAAAAAAAACTGAAAATGACAGGTAAATGTTTTTTGCCCATTTCGGATGTTTAATATATGTGCGTGTAACAAATAATGCACGTTCCCCGTATATGCGTGTTTTGATTTTAAAGCGTTTTCATTGTTTTTGTCTTATTTGTTTATTATTTCAGCATATTTATCAAGTGCAAGAACGATAAATAATTTTTTAAAGTTCCTGCCGTGCTCGTTATTCATATTCCTAAAAAAAAAAAAATGAAGAGGCGAATAGTGTTGCACGAAACGCAGAGCAATGATCGAGCAGTTGTCGTCGCCGTGCCTCGAACCGTATTTAACTTATTTAACGAACGCCGTTCTCATTTTTACGACAAGCCGTCGCGAAAACGTTTTTGTCAGAGGTTTCCCTACACCGGAACATTCCATCATATTGCACCTTGAATAAGAGGCGTAACAACTAGGAATGAGTAAGCAAAGCACACAAATTACGAAAGAAGTATAACTATGAATATATTTGTAATCGAAAAGATGCAGATGCATGAACCGTATTTGATCGAATGAATCAAAGCTCTTTTACGAAACCGCCGAAAAGTAAAAATAAACGGCGGAGCCAGTATTTGAACTCTGGGCCTCCCAGAGCAGCGTATTCCTGGTTCCGTTAGGCTATTTGAACGTGCAGGGTGTTTAACTTAAATTCTAACCAATTTTTATTTCAAAAATGTGCGTTAGGTACGCGGGTGCTGACGTCATGTAGTTATCAGGCTTGGCGGATATTAGATGAGGGAATAATTTGCGATATAGCAAGTTAGCTAATAAACTTAAATTTATGACTTTGCATTTTGTTTGTTGACTTTCTGGGTCATGTGTAGATTGCAGTTTGATAGCGATTACGTTTAGTCACTAGACTATTTTAAAGAATTTGCGAAAGGGTGATAAGACTTCAGTTATTCATCAAAACAAATTTACGTGTTTTTTGTGTTTTTTGTGTTTTTTTCACGATTTGAAAATTGCGCGCTTAAAGCACACCGCAAGTCTTGTCCATAATGACCCTTGTAAAAGTGACGTAGTCGGTTCATCCACGTCGTTCATATCTCGGTAGTGTGCAGTCGGCCCATCCACCAGAGACGCGCTGCCGAGATAGTGACGTCGAGATTGTAATGACTATACGTCACTCTTCAAAGAGCACCAAGAGCATGGCAGCGCTCTTTTTGTGCGCAATTTTCAAATCGGGCAAAAAACTCAAAAACTGATCGATGAATACAATAAAAGCCATCACATATACGCAAAATATTCACAATTTTCTAGACTCTAATTGTAATTGTCATCAACACTGCTGTTTCAACATGACCCATAAAATCAAAAATAAATAAGTAACACATTTTACTTTTTTTAGAGACTTATTTTGTCAGTTATTATTTTATCAAGTGTTCGCCGAGCCTGATAAATACATGGGGAGAGACGGCACCCGTGTAAATACCTTTATTAAATAAGATTTTTTTTGTATTTCCACGTGCGTTGCCGAGCGAGCGTGTGCGTGGCCGAATGGTTAGCCTCCGCTTGACTGTCACGCGGAAAGTCTAGGTACGATTTACAGCCAGCGGAATTTCCTTTTATTTATTCTTTCAACGTGGCGTTCTCGTAAGCTCGAGAACATTCTCGTCTGATCGAGTTCGGAATGTTCTACGCGCCGAACGGTTCTACGCCGAATGTTCCCGAAAACCCCGAAGGTACATAAGGGACTCCGCAAGGCAAGCGGAGTCAGTCTCGCCCCAGCGTTCGGTCCTGCTGTTACGCCGCCATCGACGCCCGCGACGCTCTACTGTTATCTTCTGTCTCATTTTTGTTTCGGGCACAAGTTCGCCCCATTAAACGTTTAGTTTCTTCAGTTATCGTCGCCTCATCAATTGTCATTTGTGACAATATGTTGACACAGTCTGTGCACTGCACGCTACTCCATCACTCATTTGTGTATCGGTCCGAATTAAAATTAACCACCCTGTACACATCTCACCTTCTTTTCATTTGTCCGAATTGAAATTAAACACCCTTTTTGATACTACTATTAATTAACTATTTTTTTATCTGACGTCCGTGCTTTGTTGCGGGCGTCGAAAGAAAATGACTCCATCTAATAACTGGGCGTGATCTTCCTATTTCTCATTCTGATTTAACAGTTTTCATTAATAAAAGGACATGCCTGAAGGATTCCCCATGACTTTAGTATTGTCCCCAATATCCTAACCAAACTTGCGCTAATGGCATCTCAGTACACATCCTCCAATACTGATTAACGTAGAAGTTTGGGCTAGTTCGTATGCAGACATAATTAAAAACAAAACAGCACAAAGACGCTGTGTCCTGTCGGTTACCTTCTACTTTGTCCTCGTCTTTGCGCTGTTTTGTTTATAATTATGTCTCCAATACTGAATGTCATGCTAAACATCTTTCAGTTTCAAAGCGCTGTCGTGACCTTACTAGCTTAAAAGAGAAACGTGACGTTACAGTAGCGTCACGCAACCGCACTTTACCTGATGCCATAAAAGCGCGGCACACTAATTAGAGGGCGGCATCTGACGAAGTATATAAAGCGACGCCTTTATCTGCCACGTTTATAGGTTCACAAAAATAGTAACCGTGGTTTCACCGCTTTCGCTTCGACGCTTCTAATGGTATTGATGTTTTGAAGCAGATAAGTCGACAAAAAGCACACTGAGCTGTCGGAGCTACTTCTTTACTAATGGCTGCTTATAAAGTGTCGGTAATGCGCTGATTTTGTAGCAGCTTGTTGCAGTGCTGAACAGACAATGTGTACAGTCGCGGACGATATGTAAAGGCCCCGGGCGAGGGCGTAGCTTACAAGGCCTGCCGCGCCATCCATGAAAAGAAAAAACATCATCGAAGCTTTCCCTGCTGTTTAATTTTTCTCATCACTCCTTGCTTCATTGGCTGCTATTGAGTCACTATGATTTCGCCGAATATAAAGGCGTTTCGCGACAAAGGTCAAAATCAAGCATGGCTGAATCTAACGAGGAGTTTCACTATAAGCCCGCATTATAAATGGCGATACCGGGTTTTATTTTATTTGAATGAGCACAACTATTGTCGGTGTTGACTCAGCAATCGTTGGCAGACCAGGTAACGACAAAAATCGAACAGTCGCTAAAATGCCAAAGGGCCTATTTACAAAAATTATTAACGTTCGGTATACTTGAGTACTTTAATAACTTTTGAATAATGAACTTTTTTAATTAATACATAATAAGGTATGGCTTCAATGAGAAACTTTCGGGAAGTCACAAAAACCATTAACTCAAAGCACCTTACAAGAACATATCGCGAGTGCGGCACCTTACGCCGTTCTGTAAATAAAAAAGAAAAAACTCGATTTCCACGCGTTTTTGAAGTTTCAATTTCTATCATAACGAACCTCCGTGCCAGCCCCTGTGGCAAAAGCGTGCAGTTAACGGGCGACGCCACGTGTTCTTCGCATGACGGAAGTGACCCCGAGAATAAAGGCGCATTCTTGTAATGTCAATCGAATAGCGTAGCTCATAGGTTCTCAAATGGGGACCCGCGGACCATTCGGGGTCCGCAGGGCATACTAGGGCTTCGCAAAGCCCTGCCGTCAGTCAAGCCTGGCCATAGAGGTTGACTTTTTTTTCACATTGAGAAGGAATTTTTCACTTTTCGCGGCGAGTTTTCTCGTGTGTGATGTCAATAAGAGAAATCTACTTCACACTAGCCCCTAGTTAAATTCATTTATTATATCATATTATATTCAACCTATACCTTCCCCTTCCCCTCACCACGAAATGGGTCCTCAGGACGCCCGCCGATCCTCAAGGGTCCGCCAAAAATCGATGGTTGAGAACCTCTGGCTTGGCGTTTCATTTTCCGGCTCGAGCCACGCTTCCCTCTCTCCTACGACGGTGACGAGGCTGTATGTTACGCTCTTTTTACCACAAGTAGCAGGACAACTAACGCAAAGATGTGCTCCGATAGGAAATATAAACCTAGAAAAACTTCTAAGTTAAACGGTTGCTTTTATGTTGTAAGGTATTGGGCGTGCCGACTATTTTTGTTAATAGCGTTTATTGAGCGGTCTTCGATGACACCCAGAAATTTTATAATTAAAACCATACCTTCTAATTGACAAATAAATAAGTTAATTTATTCCATAGTGATTAGTAACCTGGTATATCGAATGTTATTGATTTTCCTAAATTGGCCGTTTGGCAGAAAGCAATAAAACATAAACATTTCTTTTTGTGCGTTGAGTAACATTTGCAGGAGCGATTTGACCCGCGTTTCGAGAAACACCCATGCTCGAGTCCGCCTACGTTGTAGGTGTGACACGAATGTGCTCGTGATTATCTAATTTCTGTCCTTTCAGTTGCCGCGAACGCAACCAACGTAAATACATGAACCATGTTTTCAACAGCTCAGGGTGAATGCATTCATAACTGGCTTTCATATTTTTTTTCGACACAGACCAGAGGATAAGGCTTTCGAGTCGCCAGGGTGTTCTTGTCAACAACACGCCCCGCATGAGGTCAGATGCCCCAGCTTGATCGACTGATCTTTTGATGTCGATGAATGAAATTCAGAAATGGTAACCAGGACGCTTGTATTCAGGGAGCAGAAAAAGTATAGTGATGGGAAATCTGAATTAAATGTTTTGTAGTGATGATTCAGTGTTTTGTATCTTGGACACGGGAAGGGAATTAATGGCGCAAATAAAGACTTAAGCCGGAAACACATTTGCGAAAAAGCCGAGTGCGTGCGAAAACCGCACACCGTCGCACGGCAACTAGGCTCTCCCCTTTTCGGAAAATCGGGTGCGGTTCGCGAGATCTGCAGCGCCAGATATTCTCGCACGGCGCCTCAAATTCCGGGCGGAGGAGCTCGGTGAGCGAAAGCCCGGAGCAGGACGGAACGACAAGATACGTTCGGCTCCGCAACATGGCGGCTCACGCAGCTTCGGAAGCAGCGCAGGCAGGGGATTTCCTGGACCACCCCTAGGGGGTATAGTCCCCCCTCTGGTTTTCTAACACCCTCTTGAATCTAAAAAAAGGAAAAAGTAGAATTCTTTTTTTTTAGATTAAGTAAACACCACCTCTCAGGTGTATATATAGAGAAGGAGACATACATTACGGGTATGAGCATTTGGTTAATAGACGTCTATAATTTAGCTAGTGGACTAAAAAAGAAACAGTTTTATATTTTATCTAGCCTCGCCTCGCATCGCCCCCCCCCCCCCGAGCCATTGGGACACCCCCTTGATTAGAATCCTGGGGAAACCCCTGAGCGCAGGCGTTCTCATCTCAACCTTCGGAGGAAACCCGTTCTGCTCTATCCTTCAAGGTGTGGTGGTTGAAAGGCTCGCGTGGCATTCAACGGGCTTTACATGAGCAGAACGTAAGGGCTGCAAGTGAGCTGAAGTTTCTAAGAGGTGCGAAATATGGGACGCTAGTTTGCCAGACTACCGGAACAGTCTCGTGAGGTCGGAACGCCAGAAGGCTATAGCAACGGTGCTGGGATCAAAGGTGAGGTTTCACGCGATGGATGCAGTTGTGCAAGTTTCTACGAACACGTACAGACAAGCCAATTCTTCTTTTCGTCGGTGCATGCTTGACAGCCACCGGCGCGCATTCCACCTCGTGTGGCTCGTCTTCCAAAAATCGCAAGCTACGATTTTCGCAGCCTCCGATTTCCGTTCGATTTTCGGTTCGTTTTTTCGCAGATGTGTTCCCGGCTTTAGAAGATTGCAGGCTTCGCATGGGGAACGAACAATGTCAGTGGCAACAGTGCTCAAATGGTGCAGACAGTTTGGTGAAGGACGACAGCCGGTGACAAACGAACCGTAAGGACACTTCCGTCTGACTGCAGTCACGCAGCCTAGTACTTTCTACCCGAAAGGTATCAGGGAGCTGTTAAATTAATAGGAGCGGTGCCTGGACGTGCACGGAGAATACTTCAAAAAAGTGACTGTGTTTCGTGCTTTTCGGATTTTCCATTTCCTCTGTAGTGAAAGAAAAATGAACGACGTTTACAAATCTCTCTAACGCGAAATTAGGGCGCAGCTCTTGAGGAGGAGGAAGGGATGGTACGAAGGGGAGTGTATGCCCCTGTTCCTCTGTACCCTCCCTCCTACTCCTCCTTTCCCCCTACTCCTCTTCTCCTCTCCTCCTCTTTTTCATCCTCCTCCTCCTCTCCCCTCCTCCTTCTCCATACCCTTCTCTCCTCCTCCGTACCCTCCCTCTTCCACCTTCGTACCCTCCCCTCCTCCCACACTTTCCCCGCTAAACTTAGCTGAAAAATTGACGCCACGTGACCTTAACACCAATTTAGTTTTCCCGCTAAATTTAGCGGGGAAAATGACGTCACTTGACTTCGTGTCACGTCACCTATGAACAAATTCAGTGTTACTATACGGGACGTCACAGACCTACACACCAATTCAGTTTCTTCGCTAAATTTAGCGGGAAATTGAGGTGGTGTATAGGTCTGTAACGTCCCATAATGCAACGCGCGCGGTTATGCCGAGACTGACGCCAACCCCGTTATGCGCGGAAAAGAGGCGCCTAAGAGCTGCGCTCTAAAAACGCCAATGAGAGAAGACGATTAAGAGGATCGCGAGAGCTCCGGCACCATGACGGTCAGTGTTCGACAAATGGCCCTTTGAACCGGATGGCGTCTCGGGTTCCTTCCTGCCTCCACAACAAACGAAAATAGAGTTTTGGGATTAGGTATAGACTTTCTGTGCACGCAACATGCAAAAAGTTTACAGCCCGCAATCGAATTACCTCTGCACAGCGATGAATTTAGAATAGCATCACAACATTGCGTGTAGTGAAATGCAAATGCTTGCTGCGCCATCTGGTAAACAAAATGCAAGGTACTTCAACTCTCGAGCGAGAAAAGTAGTCTTAACTATCAGTGAAGACCGAGATAAGTCCGAATGCTTTAAGCACCTTTGTTTGTGCAGTTGATGATACGGTGCCAGCGAACCTGTTCGGTTGCCGCTGGCGAATCGAAACGATAACGAGACAAAACGTTTTTGTGCCGCACGGCCCGTGAATATCTTTCTTGTTGCAAAGTGGGTATCCCTTGTGATCTCTCGCCTCTTGACCAAGTCCTTCGGCGCATCTCCGGCAAGAAAGTCGTGGCAAAACTGAAAAATCATCGCCAATCACGAAGCGAATGCGAAGGTACGCAACATTCCCCGATTTGGGCGTTGCCTCGTTGCAACTCGCTATGGCCCGCAGTCTCGCGCCCTCTCGCGCACCATGAGAGGAACATGTAGGCGCGCAAAACGGTTTTCAAGCCGCACGCAATCCCTTCATAACAGAAGGCAAACGAAACACGCGAAGATGGCCCTCCTTTTTGCACCTGCACAGTACAGAACCGTAACTTCCTTTGGGCACGCAGAGCTGCAACTTTACGCTACATACTAAAACAACATAATGGTGGCTCAATCCCCAAGTGCCGCGGAGAGCTTCACCAGTCCACGATTCAGGTTCTAGTGCAGCAACGTAAAACGCGAGGTCACAAAAGCATCGCTCTTCGAGATGCCTTCTTTGCAAAAACCCGTCCGCTCTTTGCGCGCGTCGTGCGTTTGTTTACCCTCGAGATGGGCCCACGGCCTTCTGCTTCCCCCCCCCTTCCCCCTGACCTCAACCGACGACGGCGCTCTCTTGGCTGCCTCGTCACCGCGCGTTCTCTTCGCCATGCCCTTCGCTCGGTGTGCCTCGCCTCGCTCTTCGATATACGCCAAAGACGCATTTTCAGAATACTTCCCCGGCACGTGGACCCGACTCAACTCAGTGACGTCACACGCCACTGCGGTGGCGCTGCTGTTGGTACTGCGCATGCGCAGACGCTTCACTCCTCCCGAATTTGGTTTCTGCGCACGCGCAGTGCCCACAACCTGGTGTGGGCGGAGATACCGTCACGACGCACTTCGTCTTTGTGCTCTCACTTTCACTGGCTTAACCAATCACTTCAGTGAAATGCGCCGTGATCCTGGGCTTTCTTACCTTTTTTACTTTTTTACACGTGATTTGTTTTCGCCGACGATAATGGACGTTCAAAGACGACGATTACCGTGACTGTGCACTTAGGCACCGCCAATCGTAGCGCCGGTCGGGCTGGAAACGGAACATAAAGCAGTCCGTCGTTAGCCCCAACTCCCCGCGTGAGGATTTCAACCATTGAGAAAAGGAGCATTGGTAGCTCTTTTGTTTTGTTTCAAACTGGCTGCCCCGCCTTCGTGTTTTGACCGGCAGGTGCCGCGAATATTTTTTGACGTACTCGCGTGTTTTAATGGTGAGTCCGGACACGATGTGCTTCGTCCGCAGCTGCGCGCTCCAGTTGTAAACGTGGGCCTCTCGTTGATGTCGCCAGTATATGGACGTTGCCATACAGAACGTTCGGCGATGGTTGCTGTAATTTAGAGATTGCTCGTACCATCGGCTGTCCGAGATTGTTGCAGTGAGGGACTGAATACACCGACAAATCTATCTTTATATGTGCGCCGGAACTTTTGCCACGAATTCCGCACACTGTACTGCACGGTGACCATAGTTCCGAAATAAATTTAGGCGATCTTATCGTTTCGTAGCACTGCATCGTGCACTGCCACGATGCGGTCATCTTACATGCCGTTCTTCTTTGTTATCCAGCTCCTGCTATCGCTCGATGACGTGCCGGATTCCTCGTGCCTGCCACTCGTCATCTCAGCGGCCGAGGAAAACGCGAGGCTTCACAATCCCCATGGACAAGCGCGGGCTGACGCAGACTTCGGCGGAAAGAACACGGCATGGCTAAACCTTTAAGACTACACGCTACGTGGCAACGACGGACCAAGAACATCGGCATCAACTGGGCATCACCATATAAAGGAGGAAACACTACTGCACTCGGCTAGTGGGGACGGCTGCACTGCCACGATGCGGTCATCTTACATGCCGTTCTTCTTTGTTATCCAGGTTAGTACTAACATTGAATACCCTTCTGTAAAGAGTAAAAACTTGTGTCTGGTACTGCTGCCGTCACCAAAAGCAGTTTTGAAGCGTTTTTGGATTTGTTGAAGCTGTTGCAGACTGAGTACAATGAGTTGGCCCAAAAGACGAAGTACCTTTTAGAAACGAGTACTGATACAGACAAAAGGTATCAGAGTTGACAGAACGAGTATGCACGCCTGAAAGAAAACTGAACGCCCCCAGTCGAATTTACAAGATGAGCTAGCCCAGAAAAATAGGGAAATTTCAGAAGGGCGTTCTGGTGCAGATAAAAAAGTATCTGAGTTGACGGAACAGCTATGCACGCTTGAAAGAGAGCTTAGGGCCTCTCAGCCGGATATACAGGTTGCACTAAAATAACGATTCAAAATTGAAAACTGCGCAAGTTGAACTCGCTGTTCTAAAGTCGCGCTGCAATGATGCAGAAAATCGTTCACGTAGATCGAATCTGGTATTTTTCGGACTGGAAGATAAAGATAAGGAAACGTGGGCTGAATCGGAATCTCGCATTACCGATCTTTGCGACAAAAAAAATGGGCATAAAGATAAATCTGGACAATATTGATAGGGCACATCACATTGGAGCGTTCAACAGAGCTAAAAAAGGCCCATTGTAGTTAGGTTTTGTTTTTTTAAACACAAAGAAGCGGTCCTATCTTCCGGATACAGGCTTAAAGATAGTGGCTTCGATGTTAGTGATGATTTTTCTATGTTAGTTCAGCTGGCAAGAAGGAAACTAGTGGAATTTGCGAAAACGCAAAACAGCCGGTTCAGGTTGCGAATGGACCGACTGCATATCAACGATAGGTGCTTTATGCTTGATCATGAATCTGGCAATGTGCGTGAGGTCGACGATATCCAGTCTAGAGAACTTAACGGTATTCCATCGACATCAAACCAGGCACCCATCCAATGAAGCTTAAACGTAAAGTATAACGGCGCAAACCGTTCAGCATACCTAGGCAATTCCAATCGTCGTGACATAAAAGGGCCAACAAGACTGTTGTGACCACGAGAAAAACGGACGTGGGCACAGTCATGATTATTAACTGCCGCAGTATAAAAAATAAGGTGGACGAATTCATCGGTTTAATCCAAACGGTCAGACCTACGATTGTCTTGGGGACGGAATCCTGGTTGGATGACACTATAGGATCAAACGAAGTATTTCCAGATAATTATGCAGTTTACAGAAAGGATAGAAATTCGCACGGCGGAGGCGTGTTCGTCCTTGTGGAAAAAGGTGTTTCGACTACACCTTTGCCAATACCAGATGTAACTATAGAAACAGCGTGATGCCAGATGTGTTTAGACGGTAAACATTTATCGGTTGGTGTATATACTATCGTCCTCCAAACGAGAACAGTAACGGCTTAGATGAACTAGCTCATTTGATCCTTGCGGCCTCAAAAGAGTATGTCCTGCTGGGCGGAGATTTTAACATTCCCGATTTAATTTGGGAGGACGGCAAGGCGATCTACTCAGGAAGCACGCTTCATACTAAATTGAGTGCCATTGTGGAAAGGTTTGACTTAACACAATACGTCATGGAGGGAACGAGACTGTTAAATGTATTGGATTTGTTGTTATGCAACCTACCGGGGGCCATAGACAATGTTTGTGTGCTACCGGGCATTTCTGATCATAAGATTGTGACAGCTGATTTGGTTCATCCAAAAATAAATAAATATAGATGTCAAGCAAGAAAAATATTTTATTACGATAAAGGATGATATGATACCATAAGAAGCGAACTTGTTAGTTTTTTTTCGTATTTTTTAGAACAATCCGATAACGTTAGTATTGATGCACTCAGGAACATGTTCAAATGTAAAATCCATGACCTAGTTGAAAAATACATTCCCTCCGGAGTAAAATCCTCAAAAACTAAAAATAAGCCCTGGGTGACAAAAGAGGTGAAACAGATTATCAAACGAAAAAGAAGAGCATACCTTCGATATAAGAATAGTGGGGGGAGGGGGGGGAATCCAACAGGGTGAGATTAGAAAACATAAATACTCTTTTTAAAGCTACAATAAAAAGATCCAAAGACGCGTATTACGAGCAGTTAGAAACTAAACTTAAAATGAACTTTAAAGAATTTTGGAAGTTTGTAAAAGCAAATAACAAGGACGATACATCTGTTCCTCCTCTTTTAGTGGGCGATGAACTTATCGAGAATGAAAAAAGAAAGGCAACGCATCTAGATAAATATTTCGAATCTGTTTTTTCTAATTTTGCTGCATCGTGCTGTCACCCAAACGTGCAACAAAAAATTAAACATGTCATGTCACTCATTGAAATAACATATAATGGTATAGCCTCGCTGTTGCGAGAACTTGATGTCCAGAAAGCAATCGGACCGGATAACATCTGTCCGGTTATATTGAAAAACTGTTCTGAAGAGTTGGCAAATTACTTGTGTGTTCTTTTTAATAAATCTCTACTGGAACAAAAGCTTCCATCTGATTGGAAAATGGCGAATGTGGTGCCAATACACAAGTCAGGAGCAAAAAACTGTGTGGAAAACTGTAGCCCTATTTCTTTGACGTGCATTTGCTGCATGCTAATGGAACATGTCATTTATAGTAATCTCATTGCTCATCTAAACGTCGAAAAGTTTCTTATTCGAGATCAACACGGATTTTGTACTGGAGCATCCTGTAACACAGTACTTGTTGATGTCTTTCATTTTCTTGCTGGAGCCATTTACGCTAGAGACGAAGTGGATTGTTTGTTTTTGGATTTTCGAAAGGCATTTGACCTGGTAGATCATGATTTGTTATTTTATAAACTTAGCTTACTGTCACTGCATAGCAACGTACTGGCTTGGATTAAAGATTACCTAAGTGGACGAGGGCAATGTGTCGTGCTCGGTGGGGAAAAATCTGAGTATGTAAAAGTCGAGTCTGGTGTCCCCCAGGGCTCGGTACTGGGTCCTCTGCTCTTCCTGATCTATATAAACGACATTATTTCTGGCACGCAATCATATATTCGATTACTTGCGGACGATTGTGTTATTTATAGATTAATTAATGATTTTAACGATATTAATACCTTACAGAGTGATCTAGATAAAATTTCTGTATGGTGTAAAAATTGGTGAATGAATCTAAATGTTAAAAAGTGCGTGCATGTTAAATTTACTAAGAAAAAAAATCCCACTACTTCCGTGTACATGATAAATAATGTAATAATTAAACCTAGCTCAAATGTAAAATACCTAGGTGTTATGTTATCTAATGATTTAACGTGGACGGGACATGTTGAAATGATAGCCCTAAGGGCAATACGAATGCTTAATTTTGTACGGAGAAATTTTCGACAAGCCCCGAGGAAAATTAGAGAAACTTTATACTTTACATATATCCGTCCGTGTATGGAATACGCCTCAGTTGTCTGGGATCCACACCAAAATTAGTTAATAGACAAACTTGAAAAGGTACAAAATCAATGTGCTAGATTTGTAGTGAACTATTACGAACTTGGAGCGAGTGTCACTAACATGAAACATGCCCTACATTGGGAGAAACTCAGTGAGCGTAGAAAATTGTTTAGGATGAAATTTTTAGATGATATTTACAACAATAGACTATTAATTAACAGAGATGTGTTTTTACATGAACCGTTTTATGTGTCCGAAAGAGCAGAGCACCCCAAGAAGGTTAGACCGTACTCTTGCCGCACCGACACCTTTGCTTTTTCTTTCTTTCCGAGAACCATAGAAGAGTGGAATAGGTTGCCAAAAGATGAGCTTGCGGCAAATTTGGTTTTTTGAATTTTCAATTGTTTTGTGTTTTTATAGACGGTATGTTTTTATTTAATTTCATTATTGATCCATAGAAAGGGTTTTGTTTTTTGTGTATTACTTGTGTTCTAAAACAAAAGTGTTTGTATGAAACCCACCCCTGCAATAATGCCTCACGGCGAAGCAGGTTTTTTTCTGTAAATAAATAAATGAAGTGTATAGTTTAAATGACTTCGCTTATTTCAGGAACATTGCACATTTGTCAGGTGCTATTTACTGGTGAGCTGTTGTGGAGTAGCGGAGGCGGGGAGGGATACCGTGTTGGACGTCTAAAATAATCTATATAATAAAAGAATTATACGATATTAATGCATTCCTCGAGATATTATTGGATGAATAGCTGCACCCATGACTTCTCGGAGCGACCGATTGAAAAAATTCCTCGTTCAGTCTGCACAACAGCATTGTACTCCTCTAACGTGTCGACCCCTTCGGGCAATGTTAAGCGCGTTCCAATTAAGCTACACTATACGCATCGGTACATACCGAGTACAGACAACCCTGTTGCACCTACGCGAGCAGCCTATCGTCGCAGATATTCAAGAAAGGCACCACCTATACCCTGCGTAACATTGCTTCGCTGCAGTGCTCCCGCGCCAGCAAATCAAACAACTACACTATCTCATCTGACGATGCAAATTCTTCCAGGTATAGACTACGGTGTCCTAAGTATAACGGATCGTCTTTACCCCAATGTACTTACAAGATGTTGATTCTATGAAAACAAAAGCCTTATCGAGCTCTGCAAAGCAAGAGCCTAACCCTAGAAATGCCTTGCAAATGGTTGTTTACACCTCTACAGCTGCTGTGAGTGCCAGCAAAGTGAACTATCAAAATATCAATATTTCCGGCTGTAAAATGTCACGCGATTTAGCTATTCGACCGTGTTTGTTGTGATTAAAGGTCAACGCAAGATTCAATTGCGTGAACAACAGCTTTTCATTTATACTTAAACGTTCACTAATGTCGAGCCTTTAAGCCTCGACATTAGTGAATGTCGAGCCTTTAAACGTCTTTCAATTTTTGTTTCCTCCTATTCCTGTCGTTTCACTGCATCGTCAGGACTGGTTATGCCCCTTAATGTGTTGCTGCGTCCTTCTCCTCAGCATAGGCCTTTGAGAAGGCTCGTCAACGCCCGCTTCATGGCTCTGTATCTGGGTAAGATGAGAGAAGGTCGGGGATGGCTGCTCAACTTAGCACGTGTCTAAACCGTCTGCACACCCTGCCATAAAAAAATAAAGAATATTGGGTTAAATTTTTAGAAACTACTCGTCTCCTAATTGTGCAAAGAGAAAATAGCACACGAGCCTAGTGGTCCAGAAACGAAATTATCGACATAATATTTCGATAATAAAAGTGGGGTATTTATTTTCTTCTCTCTTTCACAAAGCATTTTGCCTTCTTAACCCGATCCATCCGCTGTGCTCAACCGTGGCGACCGAATACGGCGCGCAAGTTTGGCAGCTGCTAGCGCACCTCTTGCGTTTGTTTACCCCTCCAAACATCGCATGCTTTTGTTCCTCCTCCCCCCCCCCTCCCGACCTCAACTATGGCTTCCTCTATACTCACAAAGCCTGGCAGTTCGACAAAGGAGCCATAGAGTGCCCGGTCGCAGATTTGGAGCGCGAGGATCTGGTAGCACAGAGCATGAAAGAGCCATTTCTCGGGGAACCTGGACGTCAGCGCAAAGGTTTTGCAGCGGCGAGGACCCGAAACAGACTTGTTCGCTCGGGCAAAGTGTGTTTTGGCGTCTCGCCGCAGCGGGGCGCCAGTCGCGTGGCTCTCCTCTCATCCGTTGTCTGCCGCTCGACCTTTTCCACTTCGGCGGCCGCTTCTCGTGGCGATCTGCCAGGCTTTGTCAGTATGTAGGAGGCTATGCCCAAATTAATGACCGCGAGGGCATTCCTGCGTCGTCATCGCGCGTTCCCTGCACGTTTACTTTGTTGCCCTTTGATTGGCTTGCTCTTCCTCGCGTTCCGATGCTCCAAAGACGCGTTTTGGATACACCGTCTCGCCGTATACAGATAAAGAAATAAATACGAGCAGTTCCTTCCCCAGACTGTAGTCGGTAATGATCGACCCTTCGGCGAATATCCTGGTTTGCGTTCGTGGCCAATGAGTGCCGCGACGAAAATCGAGGAACTCTCTAACAATGCCCGGTGCACAGCGCGTGTTATAACCGTTACCTATCCAGGCCCGTGAGTGTTTTCAACACCGGAGGCACGAGACCGCCAAAGAACATTTGAGAACTCGTTCTGATCACTAGCTAGAAGATGCGTGGGGTACTAAAGCGAGCTTTCTCGGCGCTGACTGGACGTCGTTGTCCCGGCTTTTTGATGAGAAAGTGTTATCGACCCGATTCCGAGTGTGCTGTCGGGCAGCATTTTGGAGGCAACATGTCACCTATACTCACAAATGTTGAGAGATGTCTCGTGGCCCCTGATACGCTTGTTCCGAGAACTCTGTTATACAGAGTAGGTCAGCCTGTGTGCACCCTAAAGCCGGGGTCACACTGCTTATGCAACGTACAAAAGACAATCTGCAAACGGATTCGAATGCAAGTCACCGCGAGATCCGTGCTTTGAAGGCCGCGTGGCAACGAGGTTGAGGATGAAACTCGGCTCGCAGCATTCGAACCACGGATATTGCGGTGACTCGTGTTCGCAGACGGTCTTTTGTGTGGACGTACGAGCCGTCTGACCCCGGCCTAAAGCCGGGGTCACCAGACCAAAGAGAATCGAAGGCGAGTCAGCGCGAGACCCCTGTTTCGAATGCCGCATGGCAACGAGTTCAAGAGGAAACTTGGCACACGGCATTCGAACCACGGTGGCTGATGTCTGCGAGACTGCCTCTCTTACGATGCACGAACAGCACGACTGTCGCTTAAGACGTCTGGAGCTTCCACTTCGCCGCAAAGCACCTGGGAGAGCGCTACAATCGATCGATGTAGTTCGGCAAATGACGAGTCTGCAGCATATATGTTAAACTCACGAAACAAGAGTCTTCAGTCACACGGAGTATGATACCGTTTCCAGTGTCACAGCGCGGATGCATTTTTTTTTTTTTTGTCTAGACATATTTTCAGCATTATTAATTCGCCGAGCTTAGATTGCAGTACTCGGTTCTCCCAAGTGCATCGCAGGAAATGTGATGCTCCAAATTATTTTTCTTTTGTGTATGTAGGTCAGCAAAACAACGTGAGATTGGCAAAAGACGCACGGGTTGCCGATCGCCTCCAGGGTTGTAGCAACGATCTCAAATTCAGCTTGCGTCCAATATCACTCAGCCGCGGCACTCTCTTCGTGTAAGGATAATTTCGAAGAACCCGCGATACTGAGGTAAAATAAGGAAAAGTGCAATCACGGAGTCTCAATCACCTTGAGGCTTCGTGTTTGCAATGTTGCTCAGTTTATTTCTGTCTCGGGATTCCACGCAATTATGTTGCGTTTGAGCTCGGTGCGTTTCGTAGTCGCAAGCGGACGCGTAGCGTTGCGAAGAGCGCTTGCGACAAGCTCGTACCCAAAGTTGCGTTGACACGCAGTCGACCGCTATGGTCGCTTAGCGGCTCACCAATAGTAAGTGAAATTCACAGCAACGTAACGGCGCCCGGCGACACCGTCGAACTGGTCGATATTGAGACAATCCCGCTGGCTTCCCCGACAGTCTGTCCGCGGCTCGGACCATCGCGAGTCTTTGATAAACTCGCTCGCGCATTCCGCACCGCTCCCCCAAAAGAAAAAGCAGTTTCAGCGAACGGAGCACCGGATGCGCATCGTCGAGTGGCGCCAGCGAACACGTGACCCTTCTTTCCTTTCTCGGCCTTTGATTGGTCTGCTGCTACTGCCTCGTCCAAAGTTGAGCTAATCTCTACTCCCTTGCGGCGCGACGGCAAGAATCGTAAAGCAAGCAATCGCTTCTGGCCGCACGGACGCCGCAACGCACTCAAATGCGTTCAAACGCGAATGTGCGTATGGGCCATTACGCTCTTACTTTGTGTTCTCGGAAAAAAACATTTTTCTTTTTTGGTTCTGTTAGCAGTCGACGTGAAGGTGTTTTTCTATTTTATTTCCGTCTGCGAACACTTCGTGGCACACAAACCCCGTCCTTCCCTCGCATTAGCAGACGAGCCGTCTGCGAACAACGCTTCGTAGCAGACGAACCCCGTCCTTCCCTCGCATTAGCAGACGAGCCGTCTGCGAACATTATCCTAGTTCACTCTGTAGAATCCAGATTAGATCATGCTCTTGTTATCACGGTGACGAAAATCGAACTCCTGGTGTACTAGTTTTGTTCACCACGAGAACAAGAACACGCACTTGATTTCCCTGTCATTGAGCGAGCGTAGCGGATTGGTAATTAAAATAATATAAACTTGGCTTCGGTAGCGTAGACGAAAACAAAGTAGACGCTACATTCGAGCTCAACGTTGAGCGCGAACTGAGAGTTGCGGTGTACAAACTACGCCCCCCTTTTAAGAAGCTGCGCTTTAGCGAACTAGCTCCCTTGAGTCGTCGGGAGTAGTCACACAAGCTGGCATGCTTCTTTTTTTCTGACATGGTTTCTAGCCCGGTCACTGCGCGTATGTAAACTGTCAAATAAACTATCAGCGTCAATTTTGTGTACTGTATACATGTGCTCGGATCAAGAAGCTTGTGGCGTCGCCAAATAGCCCAATAGGTGGGTTGTGGCGTCGCGGCGCGATATTTTATATATTTATGGGTCCACAGCAGCAGCGTTTGGGAAGAACTGCGGTCCGTTTTTAATGCCAGTTCTTTTACCAGAAGACTTTCAAAACTTTCTACCAATAAGCTAGTTGAAAAAAAAGAAACTCTTTTCGGGAACAAGCTGAGCCTGTCACTGCGGACGTTGGATATTTCAAAAAATAATCTAATTAGCTCAATAATTAACCAACATTTAGTTATTACCTTTTTAGTAAGTGAAAATAAGCCTATGGTTTTAATTAGTAACTTCGTAAGCGTTATAAGAAAACCCCTTTATCAGCCTCTTTTTAATACTTATAGCGCGTGTGACTCATCGGGGTGCGCTAAAGTTGCCACTTGTGCAGCTGGCACAAAATTGCCGATACAAAATGGCGAAATTTTTTCTTATCATTCGTGTTTTCGCATCGCCAGCCTTGTGCCTGTTGCACGAGTAGTGACCTTAGCGATAGCAACGCGTGTTTCTAGCGACTTTGTTTTTGCTTGTCAACATAGATGTTTTAAACTTTCATGACATCAACATTTAAAAAATTCAACCTCGGCGTTCAAAAAAAAAAAAACAAGAAATGAGCGTTTTGTTTGTTTTGTATGCGCCAAACAGGCGCATGCAAACCAGACATTCCGACAATGTTGGATCTTGGATGCGTAACCTACACCCAGACAAAACGGCTGTAAAAAAAAAATATATATATATATATAAGCGCTAATTTGCAAAATCTGATAGGCCACAACCTTTCCAACGGGTGGCTTATTGTTCACCCAAAACATGAAAAGCAGAAACCACAAAAGCACGCTGGAAACTTTGTCTTTCAAAGCTGTGTTTCGCGTTCGCGAACTATGAAACTAGAAACCCACTCGTCCTTGGTTCATAACTGATACGACAAAGGGGCGCCTAGGAATCTAACATAAAGGTCGGGTTACCATGCCGGAGTGAACACCGAAGCGCCAATGAAAACATGCAGCCTACCGATCCAACAGTAATAATACCGCCGATGATGGAAGACACAAAACCTGCGTGACGTCGTATGCCTCAAACAACCCCCCCCCCCCCCCAAATGCCCATAGTTTAATTAACTGTGATGAGTGAGCGCATTATGTCCAAGCATTGTGAGCTTATAATAGTTGTTTCTGAGAACAGTGGGGGGGGGGGGGTATATGTAAACAGGATGCTCCGCTCAGTGGTGTCACATGTCCCGAGAAGCCTATCGAGCAGCTTTTAGAACAGGTAACTATATCTGTGCTGTGCTGGCCTACAGTTTTGTTAAAAGATATTTAAAGCTGAGCCTAACAAATTTAATTTTTATTGGTCACCCTAACACGCGTAACATTTAAAGTTAAACAGGTGTTTTTATTATATTACTGTTCAGGCATTATCGTGGTTCTATTGCTTATTTCCTTCGTTTAATTTCTTTCTTGTTATAATTTTTGTACTAACATTTCCTGCTACATCTATAAAAAGTGGTTATCGGTATTTTGTAAATAAACGCGTGCATTGTGCAATCAAAGCAGTAAAAATACAAAGGTTGTTGTTGTTGTTGTTTTTCTCCTGGGATTAATATATAAAAAAGAGAGAACTTGGGCGTCGGCGTTCTTTTAGCCATAAGGCTAACTTAATGGTCATGGAGGCCAGCAGAAAACAAAAGTCAAAATCAGAAATTCAGATAAAAAATACACAAAATGTAAAATTAACTTTTTTTAAAAACTTTTTATGGATAACGCAGCTAGAAAACTAACGCTTTATGTGACGATAGTCTAGCTGTGACGTAGATTTTTTACTTAAAAATTGTAGTGGGCTCTGGGTGAATTGCGCTCTGTCATGCATGGTTTTGCATATATAGATTGATGTAATACGTTGTTTTTTTCCTTTTTCAGTTTAAACGTATATTTTGTGTTGATTCACGAATGTCGACTAATATGGTGCTCAGTGACTTTTTACATTTTCTAGGTTTTTCGTTTTCACTGCGATTAATTATGCACGTTTTTTTCGATATTGATTTGCCGAAGCTGCTGCAGAATGTAATGGTGCCAAGAACTCGTCAAGCCTCGTAGCCCGGCTTTTTTTCTTGGCTCTACCATTATGTGTAATAGAAAATAAATCATTATAATTATATATTATTATTATTTTTATTATTATCAGTGTACTGCATTGCTTCCTTCGAAACCGAAACTGAGCGAGCAAAGCACGTCCGTGACGTGGCGCTGCTGACGTCGTCTGCTGCGCAGAAACGTGAGTTACGGAGTCGGCGCAGATCGGAGGGATTGGTTTGAAGACCTGTACAAGGATGAAATTTACGCCCCATAACGCCCACTAAAAATTGCTCAATCAATATTTTATGTAAAAAAAAGAATATGATGAGGTTTAGCGTCTATCCTCCAACCATATTATGAGCCAAAAAAAATTAAAATTTAGAAGTTCATAATTTTTTTTGGTCACTAATTAACTCCATTAGCTCCTTGCTAATGGACCCCATAACCACCAAATAAGCCCCAGGAGTAAAAAAAGCCCAAAATCAAGTTTGTTTTAATTTTTCAGTCTACCTCAACTAAAAAACAACAACAAAAAAGTGTATGCAAATAGGTGCGGTAATAGACTGCGCACTCTCAACGTTGTGTGAATATCGACTTAATTTTATCTTCACTTTAAAATGTTATTCGAGATATATTCGTGGTCAGTAATGTAATTTACAGTGTGTACTTTAACATTTTCGACAAATCATTTTTATATTATATCGTTTTTTTCTGCAACACTTTCTTCTGCTCGCGCAGGATGTTTGTAAAATTATCGTTGATTCTTTACGGTTGGTAGGCGTAACTTTACGAACGAGAGGAAACATCCATAGTTACTCTTGCCTACTGCGGCTCTTTGCTCGTTATTTTTATTAAGTTTAATCTTTTGTTCGACTATATGGAATTTCCTTTGTGTCAGTCAAACGCTTAGGCTAGAGTCTGCACAACAAAGCTCTGCAAGAGACGTGTATGATTGCTATTGGCGACTCCAGCCAAATCGACGCTGCGTAGCGGCAACGCCGAAAAGCTCAAGAGAGGAGGTCGTTTTGACTCTGTCGTCTGGTATCGCTGCTTGGTTCTCGTAGGCAGCATAGAAACAAACATCGTTTCCAGTAATTCTTTTTATTTTTCTGCCAGTCATTCCTATGCACTGACTAGAAGAAGGTTCCTCTCGTTGAAAAATCGCTTTGCTTTCATATGTAACACCGGTTTTACGCTGCAGTGCAAGAAATTTATGGTGGTCCGCGTGCTAAATGACGAAAACGGCCTCCTTTCGTCCGCCGTTTTGCCTGACCAGCCCGCCCCCTATAGTTCATTGAAGTCGCGAATATTGAACGAAGATATATTTTTAAGGCTATGTGCCTCTTTTAGACACTGCGTATCTCGCCTCTTTCGGTTGAAAGACTAGTTCTCAATACGGTGTTTCTGTAAGTGCTGAACGCTGTTCTCGATTCTCCCCTGCTACCAAGAAAGGACCTTTTTCATGTTCCCCGACGACAAAATATATAAATAGATGTTCGAACTCTTCTTACACTTCTGACTTAAGCTCTGGCCCTCCACTGACACCAATGTATTTTATAGTTACTCGATTTATATATAAAAAAAAAGACCTGCAGCATCCCAGCATTATAGCAGGTACTGCCCTCGAAAATAAAAACAAAAACACAATAATATGATAGTGATTTGGAATAAAGTAAAGCTTAAAAAGAAACGTAAAAGTGCACGCGTTTTTTTTTTGTTTTTTTTAGCGGGAGCATTTTTTGTAAGTAGGAAGTAAATATAGTACTCCTAAAACTCGTTCCACCTAAGAAAAAAAAATTGTTTCTTTTTACTCTGTATTACACAATATTTATTTTATCTTCACCGGATAGTCCATGCGAGTTGAGACATAGCTTGGTAGTTTTATCTACTTACTCTTCTCGATCTCCGTCAAATCATTAAAAATTGCTGACGAAAACCTCAGTCGAAAATTTTTCCCGTTTTAAAGATAACGGATATCATTCAATTAGATGTCTCTTACACTTTCATTTCCACTATAATTTCCAGAAAAACCTTTTTGCTACACGATTTTGGAGTTTTTTTAACTTGTCTACGACGAACTTTCGACGCGGATCCCACTGGCATATTCAATTGTAAGTCTTAAGAAATAGCCATAAGCCGTTTCCTTTAGTTTTCTTGAGCCCTATTAAGTTTCGAATGAGGAAAGTTAAAGTTCGACTGGATTCATTTATAGTCTGGGCGATATTAAGATTAAAGAGAAGAGTGGCTGACGAAGCAATTTCCTGGTATTTCACGTCAGTTTTAATACAAGATTTGTTTATGATTAACAAAACAGTGTGAGGAGGAAGGTTTGCGTGTCGTCCCAATAGGGACCTGCAAATACTTTGTAAGAATTGATATACAACTCGCCAAGTCTTAAACCATTTCGGTAATACATCTAGTACTGATTGTAAAACGGCAATGTCATCATAGCTTTACCTACTTTGCTATACAATGCAAAGTTGTCTGCGAAAAAGCCTCAAAGGCGAGCTAATAGACAATGTGATATCATTGATAAGCAAAAAAGTTAAAAATGTTCAAGCACTGACTGTTGCGGCACAACAAACGTAACATTACAAAAAGTTAATCTTGCACAATTAATGACAGGCTGTTTCCTTCAAAAAACATCATTTTCAATCCATCTGTATACGTTTTCGTCAAGGTATGGGGAACTCAGTTTGAGTGACAACAACGGGTGAGAGACTTTGTGAAAAGCTTTGAACAAATATCACGAAAAATAGCATGCATTTCACCTCCCCTCTCAGCAGTTGAAATAAAAACATGATAAAGTTCAACAAGCTGTGCAGCGCTTGATAGACCCTTTCTAAAACAATGTTGAAAACCAGGTAAACAAAGTTTTAAATATGGATGTTTAACAACACAGCTATACATAATATGTTCGAAAATCTTACAACATATATAGCTCAGTGAGGTCTGGCGATAATTATCTATGCTGTGTATTTACCTGTGCTTGTGTAAGGGCGTAAGATGCATCATTTTTATTCATTTGGCATAGCCGGACACAATCCAAAATCAAAACCTTAATTATTTAGGTGACAATCCACCAGGGCCTACTGCCTGCTTAAAACACCCCGAAAGAGGCACTTGAAAACAACAACAACAACAACAACGAGCTAGAGGAGAATTTTAGGGCATTTTAACTCCCGTCAATTTGAATATCACGTTCGTTTTCTCCGAAGAAGTAATTTAAATCGAGACAACACGAAAACCTCCGACAAGTCGTTACGTCATACTAGAATCTTTTGGCCATCAAACGTATGTCGCTCGCGTGGCAGCGCGCGCAATTGCAAACTTGCCAGGTATAGACGCTTTCAGGCAGCTGTCGTTGGGCGCCACCAAAACCGATCTTCAGTTTTTGTTTCCTCTTATTCCGTTCGCTTCACCTCATCATTGCCACAGCAGAAAAAGTTATTGCCAGTTTATGTGCTACTGTGATCTTCTCACCAGCATAGGCCTTCGCTTCAATGGCTCGGCATCAGAGATGGCACAATTACTTTTCAAAAGTAATTAAATTACATTACTAATTACTTTTCTGAAAACTGCAAAATGTAATAGAATTACATTACAAATTACCACAGACTAAATGTAATGACATTACATTACAACTACTTTCCAGAAGTAATGAAATTACTTTGAAATTACTTTAGCATTACTTCGGGCTCATTTTATTTACCCTATACACCAACACAGTGTTTACAAGACAAGCCCTCGTTTGCCCACACAGCGCGTGTGCAGGAACCAGATCCGGGAGAAGCGAGGCGCTGCGCATGCGCAGTGCCGACAGCAGCGCCACCGCAGTGATGTGACGTCAAAGAGCTCAGTTGTCTATATGTACCAAAACCCAGATCTTCCTGTTTACACCGCAACATACTTATGTGCCTCAAAGTGAACCATACTGAACAGTGGTTTTGCTGGCGCACACGACATAAGTGTTAAACATGATGAATAGCTTCTTTAGATGGGACTCAGAAAGACAGTCGACTCACCGATTTCGCTGTTCATTCAACGGAGAAGGTTCTTACTAAAATAGCGATTTGTTTTCATCTTCCTGATATATAAGTTGTAGTCCGAGTTAGTTTTTTTAAGTCGGGCAATGGCAGCTCATTCTTAGTCGTCACGTGAAACGTTCCTCTTCCACCTCCAGACACAATCTAATTCTACTCTTTCAAGAGCCTATCCTCAGCCATTTCTCTCAAGGAGCTTCTTTTTTTTTTTCAAACACCCGAAGAGCCCAAGTTTTCGTGCATTGTCACACAAAAGGCCTGGATAATTGCTAAGCAGAAGCGTCGCCAGTTGAGGAATGGCGCGAACTTCCTAGATTGTGTACTTTCCCAACAAACAGGGGGCGATATCTGCCTGTAGGCTTATTCCCGAATAAACTTCCCAAGGGAAGGCAGCGAGGCATACCGCGAGCGGCACCTGCTTTGCTCGAGGACGCACAAAACGTTCTGGGGCTTTGACAAGGCATTTGGAATTACCTATTTGTTCCGGTCTTTTGTTGTTCACAATAGTCAAAGCTTACGGTTTGACCTTGCTTTACGAAAGTACAAGGCTAAATATCTGCTCGTCCTGTCCTCTGAGGTTTTAAATCATGTTTAACTCACTGGTGATGTGCCCGTCACTTTGTAGCCTATGAGCCGTTCATCCCTAAGCTGACGCACTGTCAGTTTGGCGATGACCGGTGGAGGCTACCTGTTTGTTGGAGCAGTCACACGTCTAACGTCCGCCGCGCAACCACGCTCTCGTTCATACCCACGTGCAGAGAAAGGGACGTGACAGGTAATTAAAGGAAGGTGTTTGATTGGTTTTGGTTAGCTTGCAGCTCCCACCGCACTGTCAGCTTAGAAACGAAGTATAGTATGCCGTGAATCTGTCGTGCCTAGGGTTCGTAAGCCGTTGCCCTCCAGCGATGTCTACACGCAAGCTTTTCTACTTCGCATTTCAAGCCCTCCTCTGTGCATCTGTCCAGCTCTTCGTACAAGGCTTTGCGCTCAGATGGCAGTCGTTTATTTCCTCCGATGCTCTTTCACAACATTTCACCATGCAAAATAATTTTCTCCTCTTATTTAAGGCTTGCAAACGAACTTTATAATTTAGGACAAAAGTAATGTAAAACATAATGAGTAATTTTGTCAAAATTACTGCCTGAAAGTAATTCATTACATTACTAAATTATCAGCCTAAATAAGTAATTCATTACATTACTCCTTACTCCAAAAAGTAATTTAGTTACTGTAATTTCAGTACAGTAATGTCATTACTGCCATCTCTGCTCGGCATCTCGGTAAGACAAGAGAAGGTCGGCAATGGCGGCTCAATCTGGAGAGTGTTGAATGGGTCTATGCTCCCACGCACTAACACCAGTCGTGACGTTTTTTCTGACCTTTTTGAAAACAGCAAAATCGCAAGTGCAAGTTTCATAGGCGCCGAAGATGCGCGAGAGCGGAGTGTTTGAAAACTTCTAATTTGGCGAGACGCTTCGGGATTGAGGGGCGCTAGCGGTTCTTGGAAAATTATTCTCTGCAGTCTCCGTGCTCCAGATTGAAAACTAATCTCGATAATTCATTATTCTGGAGGTCAAATGAAGATGATTTCGGAGTGTTTCTTCAAACACAAAACCGAATACGTTTTCGTTTAAACATCAACGCCGGTCAATATTTTCGAATTTGGGATTGCGGCTGTTTTCAGCTCAGTCAGTATCCCTAAATTGCAAGATATGATAATTTTGTTTCAATATTGTGTGTAGTTTTATAAATATTAAGGCTCAAAGTTTGGTTTCGGGCGTCTACGGCAAAACCGAAACCACCATCTGGAGAGGGATGTTAACACAGATCATCGGCTGTACGTTCTACCGCGTACAGCAGCACGGTCGTGTTGCGGTACGAGGTACAACGTGCCGAATCAATCGCAGCACCACCGCGACGTGACGTCAAAGTGGTGCTGCGGTACTCCTCGCCCAGGGTTGCTTGACTAAAAGCTAACCCGCTTGCTGCAAACGAGTGACTGGTCGTATCTATAGAATACGTTTTAGTGGAGTCCGCGCCTTCACTTTGATGTTACATTTCGGCTCTTATCATATTTCGTGCCACGAAAACAATACCAGTGATTTATTTTGGTTTCGTTTGCAACCGGAGTTGCCCTTTAACATCACGTTTGTAGTGACAGGACAAAAAATAAAGATGAAGGTCCCGAGACACACGAACACCAGAGCTGAATCGGCGTCAGATGCTTTTGAACTATTCAGTTATGTATATACTTTGAATAGTGTAAATAAATCGTTATGTAAGGTAACGCACCTCCACAGATTGGGGCCCTGGACCAAGTTACGCCCGACCTCACCCACCTACGCTGCTGTGGAACCCAGGTCCTTCGGTGAGTCAATCTTGCGCCTACGACATGAACAGAGATGACAATGCGTCTCTAGTAACTCCGTCGACTCTAGCAGCGACGACCAACGATATTGAGTTCCCCGAGTTCTGGTCGTCAGATTCCGAGCTCTGGTTACTGACCCCATGATCAATTTTCCGGAAGAACCGAATAACTTCGTCCCTGACGAAGCATGACTACGTCGCCTCGGCCCTCATGCAGGCAGCAGCATCCGTGGTTTGCGGCATTCTTGTGCTCCACCTCACTATCAGTACTAAAAAACGTTAAGTAGTAAAGGACCGAATTGATTCGCCTCACCACGGAGTCGGAACAACGACGTCTCCAAAAGCTGTTGACAGCCGAAGAACTAGGCGATGAAAAACCTACCGAACTTCTACGACAGATAGAACAAAACCTCGGGGACAAGGCACCAACGATGGACATGCCCATTCTCAAAGACCGTTCTCTCCAACGCCTGCCGCGCCAAGTTAGGACGGTTTTAAGCACGTTAACAGTCGATTTAGTCTCCACACTCGCAAGCGCGGCAGACTGATACCCTAGTTACACGGGCGCTTTGAACTGTAGTTGAGTTCAATCACAGTTATCGGCGCCAACTGTGATTGAACTGAACTGAACTGAGATGGTGCTACACGGCTCTTTAGAACCCAGTTGAAGCTAAAACGAAACTAGTTCTTGTACCACGTGATCAGTCTAATTCTTAAAGTTATTTACTCAGAGACACACCTTTTATTTATTATAAACATATCGTGCAATATGTTCAATACCTTGTTGCTTTTTAGCGGCGTTTACACTGCGACCAAAGCAGAATCAGGACTAGGTTGCGCATATCTTAGGATACGTGGCGCAAATTACCACACGCTACGATGGGTGCACCCATTACTATTTGTCCATTTATACAGCCAGTCCCGCCGCCATCGTCGCTTGCTTGGTGGCTTGCCGGCTCGCCGGGATCGTTTTAACGGCAGCTCGGGAGCCTAAACCTATTCCTTCCCGGATATTTTGCTGCTACGATTCTTTCTAGACGCCTCCCCTTGCATTCCGAAACAGTAAGTGCCTCGCAAACGATGATCGGCAGTAGCGGTCCCGCGGACAAGCGCCATTTTACTTCCAATGGGGAAGTCCGTTCAAGTTGAACTGAGGTGGGGAGCTCAGTTGAACTCAACTGTCATTAGCGGCTCGATGACAGTTGGCGCCGCCGTGTAACTCCGGCCGATCGCGATTGAGTCAACTGTCGTTGACTCAATGGCAGTTGAGAGCGCCCGTGTAACTAGGGTACAAGTCATGGACGTAAGCCACCCTGTAATCTCTAGTTTCCGTAGGAATCCCCAAGCCCACGCACTGATCCAACCGAGGTCGGAGCCCGGTTCTCTTGACTGATCGAATCCAATCACCGCATGGAGGCTAGGGTAGACAAGCTAAGTTGCGAACTCCGTGACCTACGAGCGCAACCCTCCTGGTTTCGAACCGATTGAGCGAACGTTGCCCGACCCCGCAGCAACTTCAGAAACAACTCTACCAACTCACAGGTATGTTGGTACCATCAACGGCATAGACCCCACGCCAAGATTTTGCCGTCCACCATGTAACTACTGGCTGTAATGGCAGGGGGACCCACTGAAGGCCGCCAGCGTTGATAGCGCAAACACAGACCGTTTCTTTCATGTTGCCGAGCGACAAACAGAAGTCCGCTTTTTGGTGTACTCCGGTGCTGAAGTCAAGGTTGTTACTCCCACGTTGGGGGACCACCACATCGTCGAGAGTCTCCACCGCTTCATGCAGTCAACGGAACTGCAATCAAGGCATATAGGGGAAGTCGCTGACGCTGGGCTTTGGTTTCACCGGACGTTTTGATGGATCTTTATAATCGCGGGCGCACGTCAAGCTATCATCGCAGCCGACTTTCCGCGGGGATTCGCGCTCACCATGGACCTAAGAAGAATCATGTTTCTCGACACCGAGGCATAACTTAGCGTCCAAGTCATCGTGTCGAAGAGGAACGCTCTCAGCCCCACTCTCCCACGAGCGGGAGCGGACATCTGCATGGCAGAGCAGTACCGCCGCATTTCCTGCAGTTTTTCAACCACCTGCTCCTGACCAAAAAGCCCGGCATGCCTTCACCAATCACAAGACGAAGGGCCCTTTGTTCTTCGCAAGACCAAGACGCGTATGCACCCGATCGTCTCCAGATAGCCAAAAATGAGTTTGAGCACATGCTTGCGCTCGGTTACATACGGCCATCTTCGAGATCATGGTCATCAAAGGTTCACATGCCCCCCTCCCCCCCCCCCAAAAAAAAAAAAAAAAAAAAAAGATGGAGATTGGCGCTTTGGCGAGGATTATTGGGCATTAAACAGAAGTACCATATCAGACCGTGACCCCATCCCCCTATCCAGGATTTCGACGGCATTTTACAGGGCGCCAAGATCTTCATCAAAATTTACTTGATAAAAGCCTCCCACCAATTCCCATCGAATCGGTTCACATTCCCGAAACATCTGTCACCACGCCGTTTGGGTTGTTTGAGTTTTTCAGAGAGCCCTTTGGGCCTCGCAACGCTGTTTAGACGTTCCAGCCCTTTTTGAACCAGGCGATCCGGGGTTTGTCATTCACTTACGCCTACATCGATGACATCGTCGTGTTCAGCAACGGGCCCGAAGAGCATGTTGAATATCTGCGCCAACTTTTCTCGCGACTTCGTCATAAAAGACTTCCCTCACTTCATGGAAGGTGAAACTTGTTTGTTTTGACCGACCTTAAGCATCTTACTTTTCCACTAACTTCCACCAGAGTAGCCCAAACCCCTAGGTACAATATATGGGGTACAGTTTGGAGTTCACAACCGCCATTCGCTTCATCAAAGACACAGACAACGCACTGGCTGACCCGCTCTCGAGGATTGGAGTGAAGCAGTGTTTTTCCGAAAGTCCCGTTGTTCACTACGCAGAACTTACAGCAGCCCTGCACGTTGATACCGAACTGCAACATCTCAAAACAAGCTCAACGACTCTTACCTTCGAGAACGTGCAGATGCCGGAATCTAACGACACGGTTACATGCGACATGTCGACAGGTCAAACCCCCCCCCCCCCCATTTCTTCCCAGCTCAGCTGCGTCGAGCAAAACAACGGCAAATTTTGTCCAGGTTCATCTGGCCGCGTATCAAGGCCAATGTGCGGGCATGGGCGAGGGCTTCTGTGCAGTGTCAGCGATCGAAGATTCATCACCACATCATTACACCTTTCAAGACCTTCAACTAACCAGGCGCCAGCTTCGCTCCCATTCATTATGATGTCGTAGGACCACTTCCTCCATCCAATGAATACCGCTACATCTTGACTGCAGTAGACCGTTTTACTCGCTGGCCCTAGGCTCTACCAATGAAGGGCATCATTGCACAAACAGTGACCCGCACACTTATCAAATTGTGGTTGAGTTGATTCGGTGCACCTCAGATCATCACAACCGACCAAGGACGACAGATTGAGTCGTCACTGTTTCCCATCCTATCCCGTTTTCTGGGCGTTCAGCACCTTCACACAACATCCTACCACCCAATTTCCAACGGCATGGTGGAGAGGTTTCTTCGCCAGCTGAAAGCCTCGGTCAAGACCCAGCGAAACAGCAAGCCTGAACGGAAGCCCTACCATTCGATAAGCTGGGCATCTGGAGAGCACTGAAGTTGGGCACCAACTGCAGTGCAGCGGAGTTGGTGTGCGGCACGGGGCTTCAACGGAATCGTCCCCGCTAAATATACCAGGAAAATTCTAAATTTAGGGAAAAAGGAGGTACGGTCCAACCGTGGCGTTACGTCTCTTTCAAAAACCAACCGAAGTATAAAAACATTTTCTTCTTTAAAAAGTTATCGTAGCGTTTGGCTCCGCGTAAAGTCGACATACGCAGAAAGTATCGTGCGATTACGTCGACCTTTTAAGGCTTTTGGAAATTGAGGCGACTCATTTTGCGTCTGTCGGCTTTATGCAAGTATCAAGCTATAAATTGTTTTACGGCGACAACTGTTGTAGGCGAGGTTTCGTACGAGATCCTCCGGTGTTTACTTGTAGCGTCGTCGGCCCATGACGTCACAGTGTCACGTGACGTCATTATGTCTCACCACGTCACGTCACAAGATCAGGTCACGTAACGTCATGGTATCCTAGATCGTCACAGTGCCTTATGACGTCGAGGTGTCACATGACACTGCGACATTTCGGCGTCAAGGAACGTCACGAAGTAAAATTACGTCATAGGGTTTCTTGACCCAGTGACTCCGGGGTTACGTGACTACGTGGACATGTAATGTGATGGCACTGTGCCACATGCCCTCACAGTGTCCCGAAGATAATTGTTTTTAAAAACTAGTCGTGCTATCGTGTTTCTTTTTTCATTTTATTTTTTACGACATTTTGTGCCGCTTTATACTTAAAAGCCAGCCCTAAAAAGCATTCCGCGTTAACGAAATACTGTGATGATGTGTACGTGATAAAATCATCGGACGAGAAATATGTATCTGGGTTGGTAATTGTCGGTGGCTATAGGTCGCGTGGTTAGTGACGCTATGGGTCATGTGGTTACCTGACCACGTGAAGTGACGTCATGTGACGTCACGTCACTGGACGACACAATGCCCCCTCCGTGTCACCTGGGCTCCGCAAGCTGCATAGGGTTTCTCGTGCACGTCCCTGTGCCCGCGGTTTATATCATCCCCTGTGGTCGATTACATCGAAATTAGCTTCTACAATAATACCAAACGTTTTACGAGGCGTGAATACTGAACATTCTGCATAAATGCAAAGGCTCAAAAGACAACAAGTTTTCACTCCAGATGCCTCACCGAGGGGTGGCACTTGCGAACGCGTTGAGAGGCCTGACCTGAATATTATGTATGTCAGGTAGAGGTTAACTCTAAAAAAACTGTGGTTACGTGCATGTGCAAGACACGCCCGATCAGAAGGGTTCAGTTGTATGCGTCCATCCGTCCATCCGTTTATAGTCTAGACCGCATATTGAAGTCCTTCTATTCGAGAAAAAGTATCTAGTATTGCACATGTAATTTATCCTCTCAAGTAGGAAGAAAAAAAAACTGACTATGGGCAATGTTGTAAAGGCTTCCCGATCTCAAGGGTTGGATGAACCAAAGGTTTTCATCGCAATATCTACCACCATCTCTCGTTCCGGCCTCTCCCCTAATAGTTCCGTCGCCCACAGTAGAAGTGTGCGTCCTGTTTTCACCCTAATAAGATACGTTGGGGCTGGAATCCACGCTGTGAAGGTGGTTGGGCAGCAAAACTGTGGTATCACCTGCAACGGTTGCCCACTGCACTGTAGACCCTTTTACGGCAGACGCTACCAGGTGGTGCTTCCGTCCTTGACATCCCAGAGAACTTCCGGTTAATATAAAGAATGGAAAAAGGCCACCTTAACAGCGCTGCTTGAAACGTACATGAAACGTTTAACCACCAATTTTTCAGGGGAACGTCTAAAGAACGAAAAAGTGTGAGATGTGTGAAAATGTTGTGAGTGTTCTTGCAAACAACTTGCTTCACCCAGCCGAAGGCCACCGTTAAATTTCCATCTTTGTTGTCCGTATAACTTTCATGCTTTCTAGCACTGGTGACATAAGCAAGCTCAAGAGGCTTGCAAAGGACGGTGCGACCGGCAGTCGCTTGGCACAGAAGCGGCAGTTCATGTTTTGAGAGCAAAAAGGCTCTATGCCAAATGATTGACAAAAAAAAGTAAATGCAGTGTACCAAAACTTTTTTATATATGAAAGGCTAGTGACGTCACTACCAACGTCGCAAGCTGCCGTCACCGGGGCAACTTGCGCGACAGCAATATTTACCGCGAAACTTATGCGGCGAGCGCTACCTGTTTTGCATTGTTATCAGGAGCACCTTATCATCAATTATGTGGTTCTGATACTTGTTTTCAGCTTCTTCTTTATTGAAACGAATGCTGTGCTGTATGTTGTATACATGATAGGCACTTTTCGCTTCAATCGCTGAAGGTTCTTCTTTTTTTTTGTTTTTTCTGTGAGGACGACGACACGATCAAATTCCAGAAATCCGATTCGTGAATGATATACAGCTTCGCTGCAAGAAAACTCTTCACCATTACCGATTCTCTAGAGGTCGGCACCTCCTTACAAGGATTCCAGACGCGCATGAATACGGTCGATGCTTTCTATGGCTGTGTTCCATATCTTACCCAAATGGAGCCGAGTTACTCCCGCGGATCGTATCACGAGACAGCACAGATTGAAAAACGCTGGACGCGGGTAGGTTTTGGAACGCCAAAAGTACAAAACCCTTACCCTGGAGTAAGATCGAGTAAATTTTGGAACACGGCCTACATATTCTGACTTTGACAAGTTTCAGGGTTCGCTTTCAAATTTCAAGTTTCGAGCAGCGCCCCCCCCCCCCCCCCCCCCCGCCATCAAAACTGAATATATATAGGTCGCGTTTTGATTCCGCGTTCTCACGCTCCCTCACCTTTCTAGAAGGCTCCATGGAAGAAAACATTATTAAAACAACTGAAAAGAACGCATTCTTAGTTTTCTAGATCACGCTAAGAACACGTACGAGTTGCACATTCCTTGTTCATTTGGTTTTTTATCCGCATAAACAGACGTTGACAGCATAGTGTTATGATGTACAATACAGGTCCATCTGTCGCTACAGTGCGGTTTCCAACTAAGCGCCGGATATTCTGACTTATCCAAGTACCTCCATTGTTTGATCATGCCGCGGGCGCTCCTATTGGATGCCGGCGACACGTTGCCATATCTTGCCCATATTTGGCTCCCACATCCAGCCGCGCACGCTCCTGTTATTCTGCTGTGGCTGCCGGTTACGCGGCTCCATTTGCGAGCACGTTCCTATTGGTCGACTGTAGATGCCGGCGCCGCGCCGCCTCGCCAAACGAGATGGGCGGCGACGCTCCGCCATTTTTGGCTCAAGTTCGCCGATTAAATCTTTATTTTTAGTTCATTATTCATCGTCTCGTCGCCTTCACTGGTCACAATATGTCGCTTACTTATTTATTTATTTTTCTGAGCGGGGGGTCATCTTTCTTCTGGAAAGGAAAATGTATGATATATGACAGTAAGAATCAACAAGCAACGCGGTGTGTCTCGCCCGTGTAACGAACAGTCGACATCTCAAACGGTCCTCTCAGCAGATCGGACATTTCGAGCACATGTAGCTTCCCAACCGGCCACCAACCAGCTGCGACTGAATCGTTGTCTTCTCTGTATCTTCACTAACAACGGAACGCGATTCTATTTTTCCGGGAACGTGTACCTAGCACACCGAAACAGGTCAATTCCTAACAACGTTATAGCGGTAACACGTTACGACTATCCTTACCGTTAATAGGGAGTTTTAGAATAACGTACGCAATTTTAGCGCACGCTAGCGCTAAATTTAGCGCTTGCTTTAGCGCACGCAAGAGAGTTTTAGAATAGCTTTTCTCCGCCGCGACGCAAAAGCCCAAGCATCTCGCGCTTGCAACGCCACCAAGATACAGTCACGATATGTATTTCACACACGAAATGCTGCAACTTGAGAAAAAAACAAGATTTTCGGTCCGGAGTAACAATTTTAGATTTGTTTAAACGTGAGAGTGCGACGCGAGCGGTCGACTGGTCGTGTCCGCCGCATGCGTCGCCTCGGCAAGAGTGTACTGACCTTCGCCGATAAATGTTCGCTCGTCGCAAGCATCAAGGTGCCGGTGATCGTTGCCCACCCTACTGGGTTTTCCAAACCGAGTGCAATGCGGGGGTTCGCTCTTTGGACTGTAGAATTTGTGCCCAACCGAATATAAGCAGATTCATCGTGTCAAACTGAAGGCTTTGGATGCTCGCTCTGGTACCCACCCACGCAGCAGCAGAAAACAAACGCTCGGCATAGCCCATTTATTAAACTTACTTCTCGGCCTGCATGTCTGCCTGCCACTGACATCACGGCACTGAAAAGCGCGGGTATGTTTGAATGTTGGTTTTGGCATCATTCTTTTTTGCCGATATTATGATAACTATTATTTTCACGATACTAAATAGCATACCAGCGAGGGTAAAGGCCGGAGATTCAGAAAATATAGTTAGTTCAGGTACCCAAAACAATTCGCCGGAACACCCCTTTAAATAGTAACTCCGGTACATTTTCTGAATGATAGGGTTCAGGAAATGTCCCTTAATTACGAGGTGACATTTTTTTTTGTGCCTTGTGTACTTTTGTAAATATCTTATTTCAATTTTTGTTTCGGCGGTCTACGGCGAAACAGAAACCACCGGATCGAGCATGATGGCAATCCTTGTGATCGGGTGCATGGCCATCGCGTGACGAAAAGCTCGTACTGCGGTACCGCAAAACGGACGACTGGCCTAGTCGGTAAAGCAATTCCGATCAGACAGGTACGATGCTATTTCTGTTTACTGCTTTGCTTCGTAGATATCAAACATGCCTATCAAATATTAATATACATTCGTAAAGTTGGCGGCCGCACTCTAAAAAAAGCCCGTGCTTCTGCTTTCCCGCAAAACACTCAGAGAGCCAATCACCGCAACTTACGGAGGCAGCTCAGCGAATGACGATGCAGAAACATATACTTAGACCAAAAAACGCATTCTGAGTTGTGACATTAAGCAATGCAAAACGTCATGCTTGCATTGCTTAATGTCACAACTCAGACTGCGTTTTTTGGTCTAAACATATGTTTCGGCATCGTCATTCGCTGAGCTGCCTCCGTAAGTTGCGAGTGATTGGCTCTCTGAGTGTTGTGCGTGAAAGTAGACGCACGAACGTTTTTTAGAGTGCGAAATGCGAGTTCGACACGATGAGCGCGCCGGCTCAGAAAAAGCGCCCACTTATCTTTCTGAGAACGACAATCTTAATTGGTGGTGTGCAATGCGCGTTGAAGAAGCGTTGTAGAAGATAATCGTAAGCTCACGCTGAGCAGGAACGGACTCAACTACGACTGCGAGTGAAGGCCACCTTCGGCACCTCGACGCGCTTGAGCGAGCAGAGATTCAATAATCTTCATGGGTGATTGCTGAGGAGCACTTACAAACTACGGCAGCTAAAAATCATAACAAGCGGAAATCGTCCGCTGGGACGGCTGAACACGCAGCAGAAAAATACGACGAAAGAAGTGGCAGCACGAACAAACCCCTTACAACGGTACTACCTCCTTGAGTGCGTACATCAAGTCGTTGCACAAGGTTGCTCGACAAACAGCCAACCCGCTGAATGTCCGCTGAGAAGCTGGTGGTAGCATTCTTAATATCGGTTTTTAGAGTGAATCCCGGTTTCCCATTAGCGTAATACTTTGACAGTACTCGTATTCAGTCTCCGTAAATCGATATCGGTCATTTATTTCGGTTTGACTTCTGACCGGAGTAACCCTTTAAGCGGTGGGCTAACACTCGTCTTTCTCCCCTCTCCGCTGCGTATACGAACGGGCGCTGCGTCGGGAGGTATGAACTGTCATAACTATGAAGCAACGTATTAGTAGAACGTAATAGAAGGCGAGGAGCCATTTCACGCTTAGATTGAATGCGCGGCGGCTTTTAAGAGATAATGATGCAGTGTCCTCAAAGAAGAAGTGTATGGATGTAAAAGAAGAAAAATTCACAGATTCACATTTCCTTCACCACGGCATATAGCATATTATCACGATACAAAATGCTGCTCACTGAAATACAAAAAAAAAAAAACACGAAGTGCTAACGCATTTTTATTGCGTTGTTTATCGGCAAATTTGTATGAAATTTAACTTTTCTTATTTAACAACCGCATTCGCAATCACTTCGCGAATTCGATAGCATTTCAGAGTAAGTTCGTCGAATATTTAAGTAACAATTTACGCGAGTATCTTTTTTTTTCGAAACGTTTTGCGTTTACTTGAGCCGTCTGTTTCCTTAAAAATATAGGGTTCCTTGTTTCTGGTATAACCGATAAACCCAGAAAGGTAACCCACGGGCACATTTTATCAAAACCGGGAGAAACCGAAAAAACCCGATTCGGGGTTGCCCTTGAATGAGGAAAACGAAACGTCCGCGCGGCAGCCTCTTTCTTTCGGCGGAACTAAACGCCCCTTTCCTCGCATTCTTCCGTTATCGGTACCTGGAAAGTTCTCCGGGTAATCGGGCCATGCCCAAAACCATCCTAGAAAAATCGAGGCCTTGGAACCAAACCTTCTCTTCCTCCATGCGGAACGTCATCGCAGTCGGACGGCGCCGACTCGGCGATTGGTCCCGAACCCGATGCCGAACGTCCTGGGACGCGTTGATTGGACACGAGGCCCGATCCGAAAGTTGACAAAAGAGTCTGCAGACATTACCTGAGGCCTTCCTTGTATGGCGGTCCTGTCACACTGGAACTCTCTGCAGATATGTTCGAAGCCTACAAATGTATGAGGCAAACGTACTTCGAACATTCTTCAGGACTGTCCGCAGATAACTTTATGATAGTGTCTCCAGTTAAAACAGTGTCTTTCGTATACACGAGGTATGGGCGGTGTGATTGAGGCGTAACTCTGCTCACGTTGTTTTTTCACCGGCATTTGTACCGTTAGCGTCTGAGCGAGTAAATGGTTGGGACACGTGCCACCCCCGGAGACCCTTTCCCTTCATTTGGCACGGTTCAAATTTATCGCGGTCTAGGAAGTCCAAGATTCGCGGC
Organism: Ixodes ricinus; assembly: GCA_037355805.1. Lineage (NCBI taxonomy): Eukaryota > Metazoa > Arthropoda > Arachnida > Ixodida > Ixodidae > Ixodes > Ixodes ricinus. The sequence goes on along the minus strand of JAZHYW010015038.1, from coordinate 41,842 downwards.
GGTTCCTCGGAGCTGAACGAAGCACGTCGCCGCCGTTAAGAAAAATCTGCGGGCAGACGGTCGCAAACGACGAGACGTGCGCCGCAGAAAAGATCAGTCTTCAACGCGCGACAACAATATCGAATTCCCGGTCGACCTGACGTTCGATCCGTCCTGCGCGGAGCTTAATTTAGACGGCCTTTGGAAGCGCGTGTACGCCAGTTTGCGCCCCACGATTATGGGGCAGACAATAGACGAGTGATAGCAAAAACGCTCAATTCCTAACCTCGGGTTCCTATGAGCGCCCCCGTACGCACGCACTCATCTACACACACACATAGGCACAGTTACACGCGCACATATAAACACACGTACATACACAAAAAACGGCAAGAAAACAACAAAATATACACATGAAGCAAGCGCTCCATCTTTTCGTGCTGTGTGTTTCTCTTTGTTCTCGTTGTCGCGCAATAAATTAACATAATAAGTCAGTACAAACTAGCCCTACTTTCAACCCTGTCATACTCAAAGACAAACACACATACGTGCACACAAACACGCGTAAGTTTTTCTCGACTTGCTTCAAGTCACCCAAAACGATCGTGTCTAATATCGCCGAGACGGTGATTCGCTCGGACCCACGACGTGACAATCATCTACACGAAAGCAGCCTCTTGTGTTCTGTGAGTTTGTTGAGCGGTACTTGACCAAGCTTCACCGGGGCTGTTGGCGAAAAGCGCTCGAGGTCTCGTGTTGGATAAGGCTCTGGAGGGGCAAGCCTAATCGAACCCTGGCTGCAGCTGCATTTCAGTCTATCTATCGAACCATTCTATCCACAACTGCATTTTATGAGAAACGCAGCCGACGTTCGTTTCAATCTCGACCTTCCGGGCACGCGCCGCCGCGTCTTTCGAAGCATCGCCTCGTCGTCCTCTCCTACTCCGTATCTCTGGCGATTACAAGAGCGCATCATTTTCTCCTATCTTTTGACGGCACGCAGATCACGAGACTGTGACGCAGACTGTAAATACCCAATGAAGCAGAAGAAAAAAAGAAAAACAGGTGGAAATGTTGGAAGGGTAACTCTACCCTCTCCACATATGCCACCTTCTCCCCTCCATTGGGACCAACCCAACATCTTCCAGAAACTTAACTGATGAGCTCCGAGTCATGGCGTAAACAATGTCAGGAAAAAAGATCATGACGCAAATCAAAAAAAAAGTTGCTGTGTTTGATTGTATTCTTTCTGGTGGTCAACGAACCCGGTTCACAACTGCAAACTGGTCGAACCGACCAAGACGGCTCGCAGACGCAACAAAAGGGGAAGTTTGGAGAGCCGAGCGATCCTCCCCGGGTGACACTTGTTTCGAACACATATGTGTTCTCCTGTGATGCGAAAGCTAATGCCAAAACGGCTTCTTTAGTCACGGATAGGATGACTACCTATACCCGGAGGTCTTCCAGTTGTCTCGCTTTGATAAAGCCACGCCGCCTCGCGCCTAACTTCGATAAAACCACGCCGCCTCGCGAGCCTTGTGCTCGCGTAGCTAAAGCGCGCTCCCTGGAAGGCTACGAGTTCTTGCTGGAGCTTCCATAAGAGACGCCTCGATGTTCTAACACTGGCAGCGACAAGTTGTGCTCGGGATGCGTGCGAGCCGGGCTTGCTCAAATTAATTCTAGAGCTTGTTTGTAAAGTTTACTTGACAGCGGAACGACAAATTAAACTCGATACAATATGGGACGAGGAATATATCTTAAACTCGGAACACCATGTGTGACCTTAAAAACCTTCCTTACGATTCTACCCTGCAAGTAAAAAGAAGAAAATGGGAAACGGGAGTTCTCCCGGTTGAGGGTGCTCGCCTTCCGGTTCAATACAAATTGTGTGCTTTTTGTTTTCCCCTGCAGAATGGCTATGTTAACGCGTAAAAACAGTCGCCAGAAACCGAATGGGGTACAACGGTAAGCACCCAAACAATTTCGCTCCGTGTGAAGAAACGAAATTGTTAATTCTGTTCCTTTGGGTTGCGGAAAACAGTATATTCAATTTATTTATGCTGAATGCTGGGCTAACTGGTATTGGTCTTGGGTTGCCAAAGGCATGGTAGCGCCTTTTAGACGAGGACAAACGAAAGAAAGACAAGACAGACACGGGCGTCTGAGCAGCGCTCGTGTCTGTCTTGTCATCCTTTCTTTTGTCCTCGTCTAAAAGCGCTACCATGCCCTTGGCACCAAGACTCATTTATTTATTTCATAATACCTTGAAGGCCCCTCTACAAGGCATTGCACAAGGGATGGGAAACATAGAGTTTCAATATAGAAACATAGTGTTACAAACTCGTCTGCAGCGACAGATGGGATGGAATGAGAAACTAAACAATTCAATATAAAAACATAGTAATGCAAGCCCGTGAGCAGCAATACCAAAAATACAAATAAACACAAAAAAATTAAGGGCAAGACTCAGCACGGTTTGCACAAGGACCTAAATGTTCACCTAGTGACTTTTTAAATGCGTCCACATTGTTAGTTGTAACTATGTTATCAGGTAATGTATTCCATTCTGATATTGTCAAAGGAGAAAAAGAAGTGGCGGAGGAGGTGGTGGAGGCCAACATTGGCTCTACTGCACAGCGGTTGTCTAGTCTTGGGAAAAACGAAATGGGACGTAGGAGTAAAATTTTTCTAAGCGTAAGGTTGAGGTGGTGAATCTGTAAAGCTGAGTCAATCAAGATATCTTCCAACTTCAAGCAAACTCAGGAAGATTCGCTCGCTCTCGCAAACCAGAAACACAAGTTTAAAAATATAATCAGAACAAATAAATCTCAGACCTCTGTTGTGCACACTTTCTAGATCTCTATTATGGTAGTTTCGCCACGGGGACCATACGGATGCAGCGTACTCTAGCTTTGGGCCGGACTCAAATTTCGGAACGCGGTCTGTTTCACTTTAAAAGGGGGGGGGGGAGTCGAATCTTAAGTTCCTTCGTAGAAAACCCAGTGTGCTATTTGCCTTAGCGGTTATGTGATTAATATAAGTGACCCATGTTCAATCGCTTGTTTTATGAAGACCAAGATATTTGTGGTACGAAGCACTACTGAGTACTGTGTTGTTAATATTCTAGGTGTAAGAGGATAGTGATAAAATACAAAAAAGGTTAGCACTTTGCGTTTATCTATGTTCAGGGACATCTGCCACTTGTCACACCAATGAGCAATGGATGATAAGTCGGTTTGCAGAGATAAGTGATCGTTCGTATTCGGGATTATGCGATAAATTACACAGTCATCTGCAAAAAGGCGGATGGTGCAAGAGCCACAGAGGGAGATCATTAATATAGATTAGAAAAGAAGTGGTCCAAGTACGCTACCTTGAGGGACACCTGACGTTACGTTAGACTGAAATAACTTTGAGTTATTTTCAACGGTGTATTGAAAGCGACCAGACAGAAATTTTGATAACCAGGTGATGATAAGAGGATCAATTTGAAAGTGGTGAAGTTTTGTAAGAAGACGATTATGAGGTACACTATCGACGGCTTTTGCAAAGTCAAGAAAGATGGCATCGACTTATTTTTTTATGCTTAAGGTTAGAGTGAATGTTATGGACGAATTCCAGGAGTTGCATTTCACATGATAGTCCTTTCCTAAATCCATGTTGATTAACGTTGAGAAGGTTACTGGACTCAATATATTAATGCCATTTGAAAATTTGATGCGTTCAATAATTTTGGATGGGATACTAATGAGTGACATGGGACAATAATTAAGAGGTGAATTTCGGTCTCCGTACTTAAGCATAGGGATGACACGGGCAGACGGAGAGATTCGTATTCAATATACGCGAAGAGCATCATTTGGAAGTGTTACGGGCTTCGGCTGAGTCCTATCACCCCATTTTAATTCACGCACCTCATGCAATGAGTGCATTCCACGTTTTGAGAACTGCTAGAATTCGGGGAAGACATTTTCACAGATATGGCAGGGAAATCATTGAATCATTCACCATGAACATAGTTGACAATAATGTGTCTGCGCCTTCAATTCGATCTTTTCAAAGAAGAGATCGCCAACTTGAATCCGGAACTAGCCTATAGCTACTAATAACTCCCCTTCAAACTGATAGCGCAGCCTGTTCTGTGAAAGCCTAAATTACTTTTTTTTTCCTTTGCCATTTTATTCTTACACTTTGCTTTTTCTCTTTCCGCCTCCCTTTCCCTTTTTTCTTTCCTTGCCGGGGTGGAATCGCAATGAATGCTTTTAAGTTTATCCTTGTTGTTGCGAGTTGAAATATATATGTTCGTCGTCCCTCGTCCCCAGTTTGTTTTATTTCTTTCGTATCAAGTTAGTGTTGGATGTTTGATGGCCGTCTCACCATATAGGCGCAGTGTAATTACTTTTAAAATTATTCCCCAAAGTCCATGGCTAACACAACACGCGTCAGTTTCTCCACGCAATGGGAGTCACAGGAAAAACAAAATGTAGAAGAACTTCTTGGTTAGTGTCGTCCCGAGCTGGGTATTCATGTGTCACGCAATATTCAGCGTATACATTTTGCTTCGGGCACTGTTTCTTGTAGGCTGATGCGGCGACCTCATTTTCTGAAGGACGATAATAAGATGCCCGGATTTCGCCACGCCTTGTGCTTCTTTAACTGCTAAACGAGTTTTTTTTATTTTAGTTTTCAACAACTGAGATATGCAAGAAAAACACTTACTCTATAGCCACTAGCGTAGTCGGTAGCCCGAAGCCAGATGCGTACATATCATAAGCCAAGCCCTGCGTTCTCTTACGGTGTCGGTTACTGTAGCAGAACGAAAAATTACATCGAGTACTTTGTTGTATATTTTTTGTCGTTAATTGATCGAATTGTTGCGACAACGGAGGAGAATTCCGCGAAGCGTTCTAAACAGTTTCACTATGCCAACGTTCAAAAGTAAAAACCCGTATGAAATACTCGAATAACTCATACGAGCTCCTACGTTTCGACGATTCATACATTACTATTAGGTTTTTCGTACAAGATATTGGTCATATTGGCAATATTTTATGCCACATCGACTCGAATTATCCGCGCATTTTTTTTATCGACAAAGTCTGTTTGTGCGTTTCTGCGCGGGGCACGCGAATAACCGATCATTGCGATCCAAGGTAGAAGCACCCCTCCCAACGCCCCCCTCTTCCCCTACTTGCATAACAGAAATAGCTTACCGACAACAAAATGGAATTTTCGCCGGATTTTTCCTTTTCACAAAAAATCGTTTTTTATTTTCATTTGAAGCGAACTTTTTTAATGTTTACAAAATCACAGTCCCGCGTGCGGTCTCACAGCTCTGCACGTGCGTGTTCGTCGCTTCGGAAAGCGAGGAAAGCACGCGCCATACGCACGAACAGTCAAGATGGCACCGGCCACACGCTCTTTTTTGGAAAGGTCTATAGACGCGCTGGTCTTGCTCGTAAGCTGTGCGTGTGGTACTCGAGTAAATTCGCCATGAGATCGTCGTCCAATAATATTTTAATGAGACGGCGTGTTGCTTTGATCTGTCTCGACCTCTATGTTATCAAGCCCGATTAGCGATAGCGATGCCCCGGCGCAGTATCGGCGCTCACCACTGTGGAACAGCACGTCAGCGATAGGTCACGTGTACCACGGTGGAACCACATGGGCGGTAAGTCACGTGCCAGTCAAGAGCTGCATTAGCGCCGTTTTCCAGCGCCGACTCGGCGCTCTGCTGTATACGTGAACCGGCCTTAACAAATGATAATAAAAATACATAACAAAAACAAGCAGCATTGAAACAAAAGGATCTTTGAGGAATGAGGAAAGCTGTCACGCCTCCAAGATGTGAGCGATTCTTGCCGTGACATATGTCCTCTGTAGAGCGTATTTTCACCATATATATATATATATATATATATATATATATATATATATATATATATATATATATATATATATATATATATATATATATATATATATATAACAGACGTAAAAATACAATCTAACTTAAGGAATAAATGCAGATTGTTGAGGCTAGTTGGTACTGGGAATTTGACGACATGATGGCGCTTAGGGGTATTCACACGAGGGAGAAATCCCGGGGATTTCTCCCCGGCACGCGCGCATCAAGAGATGAAAACGCGAGGCTTTCGCACATCGCAAAGCCTGACGTTTTCGTCGTGGGATGCGCGTGCCGGGGAGAAATCCCCGGGATTTCTCCTCGTGTGAATACCCCTTAAAGGGGCGGTGCAACGATATTCAATTGGAATGTTTTTCACTTTACACGAGCTTACTGGCACTAGTGGGACTCAAGGATACTGGCACGCAACACCACTGACCAAGAAACTCATTTGTTGCGCTGTAATTTTGAGGACAAAACCGTGCGTTTTCATTCAATCTCTCCTTCGCAAAACTTGATGACGTAGCTGGGCGGTAGCAGTACCGCCCAGTGACGACATTTTAATGCGGTTCATAGAATGGACCCGAGTATGGCGTAGACACTCGATTTGGGCTCGTGATAATCGATAGCTCGAGAAGCATTCGGGTAGTGGCCCGTGTCCAATCGCTGCAATGACGACAACAGCCGAACCATAACAATGTCTGGAACTCAGCGCGTGTCCTGTGCCTTGCCAACCCCAGCGCGTGGGTATGATCCACATTGGCGGCATATAATCGGCTCCAGATCACGTGGCCGCTTGTTCTGGCTGCGAGTTGAGGGGGTGAACTCTGCTCATTTATCTTTATTTTTTTCTGCGACTTCGATTGCATGTGGTAAGAAACGAACGGGTATTTTACAGGTCATTAACGTCAGGGATCCGTTCTAAGAGGTATTTGCGCAATATACAAAAATCGTTGCATCGCCCCTTTAAGACGAGGACAAAAGGGAGACCAGACAACACGGAGCGCTACTTCAACTGTTTATTTTTGAGAAAAGGGGGGACACTCAAACCGCTTCACCTCAGCCACCTGTGCTGTGGCAAGAAGCATAGAAACCCGTTTGTCGGTTGCGCAGAGGGAGTCGTGTACGTAATTCAGTTGATCATGCGGTAAAAAGTACATCGGGCAAACAGGCAGATGCCTAAATGATAGGTTACGAGAGCACAATTTGAATATTAATAATCGCCGTGACGGTCATCTTTCAGTTCATCGTCACGATTGTGGGTGCAAGCCCTTGTTCAACACGTGCACGATTCTATCCAGACACAAAGATAAGACGGTCAGGAAATAATAGAAGCAGACTTGATAAAACAGTCTGGAGCACAATGTGTCAGCGTTGCCTCCATTGACTTGTTAGACAAGGAGATGGCGTTTTTGCGAGCGACGGTGAGGCCTGGGATTGGCTGAGGTGTAAGCGGTTCGAGTGTATATATGTCCCCCGCTTTTTTCAAAAATAAACAGTTGAAGTAGCGCTCCGTGCTGCCTGGTCTCCCTTTTGTCCTCTGGGTCTTAAGCGCCATCATGTCGTCTAACTTAAAGAATATAAAAAAGTCATCGCAGCGTCTTTGCCAATAAGGACCGGTTGCAAATATGTCAAATATTTGCCAACGTTCCCCGAGGTAGGGAAACCTCGCTTCACCCGTACTGTTCGCACTGTTAAGCTGCCGGTCCATAGCGTATAATCCCCGAATGACTTCAGCCATAATCAACATTTCTGAATAAAACATCAATATAGACGGCAAGTATATGGGGTGTACGTTTATTCTCTTTCTAAACGGGAGTTTACCCTCAGGTCCAAAATGCAGTTAAGGGTCAACTGCTCCTGAAACCGTTACATTTTAATTTTTATTTGGAAGGCACCGCCCGGAATGCCGCTGTGCAACCGTGTGTAGGCGTATGAGTGACGATCGCGTGGAACGACATTGACGGCACCGGCTCTTTCGCTCTAGGTTCAGCCACGTGTAGCGCTCATAGGAGAAGGTCGACATAAATGAAGCGCGAAACCAAAGACGACGTCGCCATAATGGGCTTCGGGGGGCACCGAGAGACGAAGATCGCTTCTCATCGCACATATTCCAACAAAACTATAAATTTTCCTAGATCAAAATGAGGTGATGTGAAACACTTATTGGTTCCAATTTGTACTTCAAGCTTGTTCTCTGCACTGCAACATTGAGCCCTATCTCAGTTTCACGAAACTGGTATGCATAAAACAAGTGCAATGTGTGACCAAGGTATTAAAGGGATACTCCAGCGATTTTTTAGCTACCCCAACTAACTATATTTCTAGGAATCACCGACCTTTAACCTTTCCGATATGCTATTTAGTATCGCGAATTCAGCATAGTTATTACAAAATCGGCAAGTGAACATGATGTCAAAACCAACATTCAAATGTAGCTGCGCTTTTCAGTTGCCGTGACGTCAGGAGAAGGCGGGTTTACAGGTCGAACGGGCAATCTGAAAGTGGATTATACCTAGCATTTATTTCGTGCTGATGCATGCGGGTGCTGGAGCGAGCTTCCAAAGCATCTCATTTGATACCACTGAAACTGCTCGTAAACAGTTGGAAACAAAGTCTACAGTTCTAAGGGTGAACCCCTGCCTTCCCCTGATGTCACTTTTTCATTGTGTCCAGTAGAGAATTTTACTTTGAAGAACAAGGTGAGAGACCAAGATTGTAAATACAATAACTTCAAGAAAAAAAAAGCATTTTGGCCTAATACTAGGGTTACTATTTCAGCAATGTTTGTTGTGTTTCGAAAATTTTCACACCAATTGGGGACTATAAAAAAAAAAAGCCAAAATACTCCTTTAGGGGTGTGTGAATGCAAGAAAGTCATATCAGAAATGTATGTTCTATGGTTCAGAAAAATGTATGCTCGTGCCACAATTGAGAATATCTCGACAAGCGTACTTTCAGGCCCACTTCAGACCAGGCACTTTCTCCAGGAATTTCAGGGTTGCAGGTGAATCGCCTAGATCCTCTTGCGGGCGAATAATGACAACCAAAAATGTGATTTAATTTGGTTATGGTTTTAAATAGATTGTTTTCAAGACTAAATTGTTTCAGTGGGATACAGTTAGTATTCTCAATGCCATTTAAAGAAATAAAAAAAAAACGCCTCATTAATACGTAACTATATGTCTAAATAGAGCAACAAAATTAAAATTATAATGATGACGATGGCAAAACGCAGCAATTTGAGTTTTTTTGCGGTTGCTTTGTGTGAGCGCGGACAACCCGTGCTGCTGATATTGCACCGTCAAGGTGTTGGAAAACATTGCTCTCTGAACAGGCCTTACAATGGTCCCTGGTTCTACAATGGCCAATTCTGGAACATCTTGACTTGCTTGTGTGGTGCTGAAACAGTAGCTTTTGAAGCGCTACGCTGCACCAACTTTTACTCGCAACAACAGGGAAGCTATGCTGATGTCCGTATAGCTTTCCAACATCCTAGCTAAAACTGATGCATTGATGGAAAAATGGCCTTAGTTACCAGGAACACTGCAGTCTGTTCTGGCCACGTAGCAACGATGTCACACTATGGAGGCATCTCAAGGACAACAGTGCATTTAGAAACCAACTAGATGGCTCAATGAGGCCCATGTGTGTCACACGACAGGCAATGTGAACAGTAGAATGTGCGCGCAGCCCAGTGTGCTTAAATGGGAGGCCACGTGTCAGCTGGCACGGCACACACTCGGGGACGATGCATGGGCACAGAACGGCTTGCACATGCAAGGAGAAGTACAGTAGCCAGCTGTATGCACCCCACAACCCTCTAGACAGCCCCTCCAAGTCGAGCCAGACAAAAGTACGGTCGTTAGAACCTAGGACAAGGAAGGAAGGCTCACCCGCTGCGGTGGCTGTGCTTCTGAGCCCACCATGCTAGCTCGGGCAACCTGCAAGGAAACCATGGCCCTTTGAAGCGAGCTCCCCCGCAGTGAGGGCAGCTTACGGAACGTTCGGGCCCTCGTCGGGGCCGCAGTATTCCTCCTAGAGGACAGGCTGCGGGCCTGATCTGGCTCCCTCCCCCCCCCCCGAATAGCAGGCGGCCGTACCGGAGAGGCGACCACTCCAACGGCGCCTCGGCGTACAGTTCCTACGCGGGGCAGTCCCTACGTGAGCCTAGCAGTTCTCTCGTGAAAAGTACGCGGGGGCCCGACGCCGCGACAGAGCACGGGGAGTTCCGCCGGCGAGGCCCGCCAGTTCCCTTGGCAACCGAATCACAGCGGCCGCTCAGTTCGCGCCGTGCTCGCGCCGCACCGCCGCCGCGGGCAGCGGGGACCCAAGCGCCAGTCGTGGTCGTCCACGCCGAACATGGAGCCGCCGAGGGGGAATGGTTTGCCGCCACAGGCGTAGGATGCGTCAGCCACTGGTGCTGTCGCTAGAGGATCGCCGTAAACCAACGGGGCGCCCAGCGGCGCCGAGAGAGCGTCCCAGTTCCAAGCACGGCGCCGGGATTTCGCCTAATGCGCGCGCTGCGTCCCTTCCGTCCAGCGAGCGAGCGTTACTGCGCTGTCCGCGTGAAAGAGGACTTGGACGACGGGTCCGAAATCAGTGAAGCACCGAGCCAAACCTCTTTTAGGCTTAGAGCGCTTCGGCAGTCAGTCCGCGTCGAACAACTTGTCCGGGCCGAAGAGTTGTCCGATCGTCGAGGGATCGTGCTGTACGGCTGCGGCGAGCTCTCTGGGCCGAAGAGCAGTGCACACGGGCCAAGGCTGCCGTCAGAAATACGCTAAAACAGTTCTATTCGCGACAGCACAGGAGGGAGCCGCCATTTCGGCCTTCGCTTGTCCAGTGTTGCTCGCTCACCTTCTTCGGGAACGAAAACGAGGAAAAAGACGACCGATTTTCCCCGATTATTCCCTGGAAATCCCTGTTATGCGCCAAGAGTGGATTAATAAACGCGCAAAGTACGATAAAACTCATTGCCGACCACAAAAGCGACAGTAAAAACGCTGCGAAGACCGTAACACCTAAAACTGTAAAACTTTAAAACGAGCAACATCGGATTTCCCGAGACAAGCTGGTTTGTTGTCGGAGTTGTCCACTAGGTTGTCGGTGGTGTTGTTTACTTCCCGGCGTTCTGGTTTCCGGTGCCTGACCCGCCTGACCGTCGAAGTCCTGACCGTCGAAGCAATTGGACGTCTCGTATCGCCGTATCAGCCGCTTGAAGGTGAAGGCGTAAACACACTGCTCTCGCGGTTTCTCACACTAATCCTACTCTTCGCAGGTTTAAATCGCAATTATGTTCGGGCTTCGTGCAACAAACATCGCCATGCGCAGGTGAGCGACACCCCAACAGTTGTAATCTCGTGGCGTGGCGTGGAGTTCACCGCTGCGCCGTCCTTCCAAATGATCAGAAAACAGAAAAAGGCTATCCCGTTCTCAACTTTGCAAACGAGTGCCAGTCGCTTGGATGAGAGACGGCTACCAAGATATCGCACAAAAAGTAATCACTCGCACTTCCCGTGGCTGCGTGCCTTCGCAGCCGTCCTCTTGGTTTAACGAACTATAGCCACACGAAAAATCCTACGAAGGCCCGTGGTTGCAACTTTCATACTATTGGCGATTCCCGACTCTTGCCGTTGACGGCTGGTAAAAAATGCCCGTCGAAAGTTAGCTCACGCAATTCTATGGCCCCACGCGCTGACGCGGTGCCATGTTCTAGATTTACTCGGGCGAAAATGTTCTAACTGAGATCATTTGGAATACCTTACCTAGTTCCAACTGGGACAAGTTGGTTTCGGCTGGAAATCAGTTGGGCAGCTATAGGAGTTCAACCTGAACCAGCGAGACCGTGGCGTAGCCAGTTGGAGAGCTTATGGAGCTGAAGCCTCCCTCAAAATGCAGCTGACCCTTTAATATACACACGCATGACGCCCCTTCCCCCGCGCCAAGTCATGGCACAGTAGCACATCCCAGTCCCCCAAAAATAAATTCCCGACTATGTCCCTGAGGCCAATCTGGGGCCGCCTAGGGGTCAGTGGGATGAATGGTCAATGTCCATGGCCATTCCCGATTAAAGTCATCTGGTCTCACCATTCATAGTTGGGGAACAAGTAACAGTCGGACGGTTAAGAGACCGACAGGTTGAAGCAATGTTGGGGTTGAACTGGACTTACCATTCCCAATACATGGCTCGCGCAGATGTTACATCAGCGACCATTACGAAGGACCTTTCTGCTGCACGTGTGCAGAACGTATTTCGCACCACCCGATTTGTTTTTCTCCGCAAGAACGACTAGGACTCGCTATTGGTGTAACGATGTCACGCCATGTATCGGGGGAACCGCACAAACATCAGCCGAGCCGAAATCCTCTGTTTCGACGTGTGGCGTCAAAGCGAGCGTGTACCGCAGCCTAGTGGGCCGAGCCACAACGAGCCGGGCCAAGCACACGTTGCCGGACCTGCCGTACGACTACGGGGCCCTGGAGCCCGTGGATCTCGGGGGACCTGATGCGGGTGCACCACCAGAAGCACCACGCCGCCTACGTGAACAACCTCAACGCCGCAGAGGAGAAGCTGGCTGACGCCCTAGCCAAGAGTGAGCCTTGGGGCAGCCTTCTTTTTTGCTCCCAGCAAAGCGGAAGCCCTCCTTTGGGGTCACCTTGGGCCCGCTTCAACGGGAAAGCTTTTTCTCGGCGTCTTGACATTGCAGCTCCCGCAACACGGTCTTCCCGCATTCAGCAACTGCCCAATCTCCAAGTGCCATGTTTTGTCCACGACCTCGTCTATAGACTGGGTCAACTCTCCCCACCCCTACGGGAGCGCGCGTGCCTAGAAATATCACGTGACCCCCCTGCTTAGGAACCGAAAAATCCACCGGGTGCCACTGTGGTTGATTTCCATGTACGGCAGGCCGATGGCTGTTGCGAGGTCGCGTACCGGTACAATAATTTGTCGTGAATACGGACCTTTAATATGGATACCCCGCTGTATGGACCAAATTTTCAGGGACAAACTTGGTCAGTACGTGCATTTTGTCTCATTATTATGGACGCTCTTCTGGGGAAACGGATGTCTCCATATTAATGAGATCACTGTAGTAGCAAACATCTTTTTATTTTATTGGTGTTATTTTCTTTTTTTTACATCTCTAATGAACTGACTTGAGTGACAGCATAATTCACTTCAGATTCTATGTAAGTGACGAGTTAGTAACAGAGTGTTTATTTTCTGCTGCCGATTTGTGTGCGCAAATTGTGGCTGGCATCATTCTTTGCGGTCGTTCTGAAATTGTCTGCGCAAGCCAACAGTGAAGTTGCAAGTTCATGCTTTCCTAAAGAAGACACTTCTGTATTTTGAATGTAAACAGGAGAAGAGCCTTAATTAAACATGTTATAAATAATAGGCAGTCAAAGCAACGAGATACGCAGGCGAGCTGGTGAAGGGCAGTACCAAAGTGAGATTCCATTTCTTTTTTGGGGGAGTAAACTGTAGTTGCTAATAAATTAGCAAGGAATACTGGTACACTCTTCAGAAACATTTGGTCACTGTTCCTAATTTTTGCCTATTTATTTTTTTTTGCCAGAGCACCGATTAAGATGTTTCATTTTGAACATTTAACAAAACTTGCCCCAAGTTAGAAGTATTTTCATTGCTCAATTAAAGAGGAGGCCGTGGTTTTGTCATTTCTCTCGTCATTATAATTTTATTTCACCGTTTATTTCACAGTCGCAAAAACAACCTATTGCAAACCTGAACGAAGTGTTCAGTTATCACCACCACCACAGGGGTCACGTGAAGATATTGCATCCCCAATTGACTGCTGGCGCTTCAAACGTCTTAAAATTGTTGGAGCTGCTTGCTTTTTTGTAGCCATATCCGATCCCAGCAATTCGTGTTGGAGCACGAGTATCCAGGGAACAACTCGCTAGCTACCCTGAAGTTGTTGGACAAATCGCTCCGTCTCATGCAAGTCTTAGTATGGGCTGCAGAGAAGGCTACGAATGTGGGCTTTTTGTCTTCGATGTCGCCTACGCTGCACAAACATTTGTGCAGCAGGAGTACCAGCTAAAGTTGATAGGATGAGACTGCGTATAGAATAGCAGTGTCGTTTGCTCCAAGTTGCTGTGAACTGCAGTGAAGGCTGCAGGAGCGAGTTCTAGTTTGCACAAATGCTCTTGCAGTGCCAGACCTACTAAATTATAGATGCACGTTTTGATAGTCACTGATATGCTTTAACCCTTTGTTGACGAATGTTGCCTACAGAAAACAAAAAAACTTCATAAATTGTTTTGTTTAATAGTCTTGGTTTTATTATGTTTTTTAATCTAGTAGTATGGCAACAGTCTTAAAGATTGAAACTACAGCACCATCTAGTGAAACCAAGTGTGAATAGTTGACGAGAAAAAATAAGTTTGGCGCACAAATGCACGGCAACCAAAAACGGCAGAACCGCTAAAAATATAGGTAAGTTTTCTCTTGCCACTAATATTTTATGATGAGTGACCTTTTTGCTTGAGGCTATCGTGTGTGCAGATATTATTGACATTTTATAGCAGGGTGTCAAACCGGTCATTATTTCTGTTCGGTTTGGGTTCGGGTTGAGTAGCATTTTATTTTGTTCCGGTTCGGTTGCGGTTTAGGGTAGCGCACATAATATCACTCCGGTTACCGGTTTTAATAAGCTCGAACCAGTTCCTAACTCGACCTTTGAATATTGGCTGAGCACTTTGTGCAGCCTTTTCTGAGCACAAGATACTTGCAATAGGCTTATCCCAAAAGTACTCCCTCTTCAGGCAGATCTAAAAACCCTGCACAGTTGTGTGCACAAAAGACACCATTAATGTGGCAGGGCTATTACTTGTATTATACTGTTCTTAAGTGAACCATATATAAGCGATCGGCTTTCCATTTTTGTGGTGCCTTTTGCACAGGCAGCTGTGCAGTATTTCAAACTCTGCCAGAAGAGGGCGTAATTTTGGGATGAATCCATAGACCTTTCCAGAGAAGAGCTTGTGGCCGGTGCCACCTTTGGTGTTCGCGCGTATAGCGCATGCTTTGCTTGCTTTCCGAAGCGACGAGCACGCACGTGCTGGGCTGTAAAGATCGCACGCTGTGCTGTGATTTTGTAAACAGTAAAAAGGTCTCTTGATGGATTGCTTGCCCTCTATATATTTTTGTTTGTTTTGCTCTGCACACACGTGTCTCTTAGACATGCTACCTGTTTTCGGCACCCAGGAAGATGTCGCAGCTATGCCCCAGAGTGGCTGACAGGGGAACGAGAGGAAACAAATGTGCCGTAAAACACGGAAACAGATACGTCGAGTGCGCAGTTGGGGTAATTTATCGAATCTCGTTCAGCTGTGGTCGTGTATACATCGGCCAGACTGGCCGATGTGTCCATGACCGGGCACGTGAGCACGCACTGTCGCTGCGTCAACCTCGGTAGGCCACCTTCCTTTACACTGCGTCAATTGCTTGTGGGTCATTCCATGTCAAACGTCCCAGACGTTGCGTTCGACCACCTTCGATTTCTAAAAAGAATTCATGGCCTTTTGCCGCAATGTTTGTAGCCATGCCCTGAAATATTTTTGTCAAAAAATTTTTTTGACGGCGTGAGCGCGGTTTTAATTTTTAGAAATAGTGTGAAACTAGGTATCACTCAATAATTGATGAAAAATCAGCTTTTCTATGAAACACCCAACAATATTTTTTTCTTAAATCTGCACGGCTTTCGACTTTCATTGTGGTTGGGCTTGTGCAGTTTTGTTTAAATTAAATATTTTTTAAAAACAATTTTTTTGAAAATTTTAACATCCTTATTATTTTATATAAAAACATCTAAATTCTCCAAGGACCTAAAGGGACACTGACAGGGTATTTATGCTCGCCGAGGTTTTTAGTTGTACAAGACATATGAGAGCCCAACTACCCAGAACACAATTTGCGACTCGAAATTCGGTTCCTTTCCACCCGAAAACAGCCGATCAAGAACTGGCCGGTTCGAGTCTCGCTCACTCTCTTTTCCGTGGTCACGGGCCGTTTTCTAAGGTATCGATGCGACCACCAAATTTAAGAAAGTTGTTGGTCACTGAAGGCACACACTCAATATTAAAAATAGAAAAAAAATATGAAACCCATTTTTCGTGGCTTCTAAAAAGTTGCAAATACGTTGATTGAAAAAAAAGTTACACAGGGAACCGGAAGCATTCTGTGCGTGCGTCGTTTGCGTATCGTGGGACTCGCGGGGACGGCGATGGCAGCGGACGACGGGCGTGGGGCCTCTACTTAAGAACTGTCGTTCGCGGTACCGGCAAATTCCGTCTGCCTTTAAAAGAGAAATTTGGGACTGATCAAAAGAATTGGTATTCATCCCGTACGACACGCCCGACCACCAAGCCGATTTGCACGTAGACGTCGCCGAGCCGTCGCTCCCTTCTAGTGGCTGAAGACATCGCTCACGCAAATGTCAAGCACGACGTGTCTACTTTGAGTTGAATATGCACGCGTACGATTTCTTTACTAGGTGCGAATGTCGCCAATGCGTGGTGCTTCCCGACTTCGACCCGGGAGCGCTTTTGCTGGAGGAAAATCGGCAGCAAACTTTCCAACTTGCAGTTTACCAGCTGCATTGTTACTGAGTGAAGAGATCCCCCAGTAGCTCAGTGGGAAAGACGTCCGCTTCACACGCGGCAGGACCAAGTTCAATCCCCAGTAAAAGCGTAATTTTTTATTTTTTATTTTTCATACATTTTGCGGTTTACATCTTTTTTTTTTTACAATTATCACTGATGAAACAAAAAAATAACAAACAAATGTAGTGGACGAAACGTCGCTGAATTAAATGGTATGGGATTTCCTTTTTGACACCTGCGAACTGAATGTAATCACTTTCCACAAAATGCAAGGAGCATATGAATCGGGTAGCGTCCGCTTTCCGAGGTGCCCGTAAATGTTCTACAGAAATTGCAGCCAGCCATTGGTCCCGATCCTGTTGATCTTTCGGAAACTCTGTCGCACAATGCCACCTTTTTCTCTTCACGCAACATCTTGGGTGTATTCTTTTCGGAGCCGATCATGGAAATTCACCACGAGCACTTACTACTCATCTCCAACTCCTCAATGTACAAAACAACTCATCTTGGAGTACAGAACAGCGAGCGGAACAAACATAACTGCAAAAGAATCGCACGGCAAGCAGTTCCTGCTATGCCACCACGCATGTCGTCTGCTACGCAGAGGGGAAAACAAAGAAAAAGAAAAGCGCACGGTTGGGTGTATTTACGTGACTTTCGCCACTCACTCTCTCCTCTCCACTTCTCCGACCTCCGTGCGCGGGTTTCGTTTTCGGTTTTGAGCAGTTGCGTCTTTTTGCCTTTATTATAAATATACGCTACTCTGTTGGAAAATATTAATTGGGTAGTCCTCCAACACCATAATAAAGCGCCTGGCAAAAAATGAAAAAAAAAATATTGGGGGGTGGCAGTGTCTCTTTAATAGAACTTTTTACAGGCTGCCCTGCAGGTATAGAATCTATAAAAATATTTTAAACCACTCAATTAAATATGTCGCAGTAAAAAAAATCCTGAAGTTGCCAAAGTGTGTTTTGACGCAAGCAGCCGTTTATTTTACCTGAGGTGGTCCAAGTAAAATACAATATATGGTGGGTTTGGAAGAACAATCGATTGTCTTTTGATTCTGAAAGATCAATCAAAGTAATTTTTGTTTATCGATTGTTCTTCCAAAGCCACCATATATTGTATTTTTACTTGGACCACCTCAGGGTAAAATAAACGGCTGCTTTTGCGTCAAAACACACTTTTTGGCAACTTCAGGATTTTATTTTACTGCAACATATTTAATTGAGTGGTTTAAAATATTTTTATAGATTATATACCTGCAGGGCAGCCGGTAAAAGGTTCTATTAAGTCCCCGGAGAAATTAGATATTTTTAATAAAATAACAAAAATGTTAAAATTAAAAAAAAACTGTTTTTAAAAAATTGTTTAAATCTAAATAAAACTGCACAAGCCCAACCACATTGCAAGTCGAAATCCGTGCAGATTTAAGAATAAAATATTGTTGGGTGTTTCATAAAAAGCTGATTTTTTATTAATATCATGAGTGATACCTAATTTCAGGCTATTTTTGAAAATTAAAACCGCGCTCACGCCATCAAGAAATTTTAGGGCATGACTACGGACATTGTGGCAAAAGGCCATGAATTTTGTTTTAGATATCGAAGGTGGTCGAGCGCAACGTCTGAGACGCTTGACGTGGAATGACCCCTGTGTGTGCCGAAATTTGAGAGGCTAACGAAAACTAAACGCGATCTGCTGGAAACCTATGAGAGAGGAAAGGAAGAATTCCAATGCACCAGCCAAACCTTGATATATTTACATAAAAGAAAGCTTTTTTGAGCATGTGTTGATGCAGTGACGGTTCGGTGATTGGGTTGTTTTGCTTGGTGTTTTCTTTTCATTAAACGTTCAGTTGAAGTACAGCGCTAGTCCTGTCTGTTTCTTTCCTGCGTCCGTGTTTTTTTGCGCGCTCTTACCAGTCTGTTACCTGTTTTCATTGTAACCCATCTCTTATGAAATACCGCTTGGGGTGCTTAAAATGTTTAAACAACTAAATAAATAAATTACACAAAGAGCGGGGCGTATTGAAATCATATTTATTTGTCTCTTCTTTTGATGATGACATATTTTTTAGGTCGTATGCAATAAAAACTAAATGTTTGATTTACTTACAGCTCCTGCAGCGGTGCAAAAGTTTTTGTACCGGTTCGGTCCAAAAATAACGGTTTTGATCCAGTTTTCGGTTCGGGTTTGGTTTGACACCCTGTTTTATAGTTATCCATGGAAGCTGCGCCAGGGAGCCACCTTCGGACTATTGTTTGGTGTTGCCCACAGGCAACAAAGCTATAACTTTCAAGTTTACCATTACAATCTTTTATTTTTAGCTCCACTATTTTATTTGATCTTGATAAACATTAATATCTTTAAAAATGCATGTTTTAATGCAATATTTGTATATTGTCAATAAAGGCTTAAGTTGGTTCAACACATTAATACACACATCTGACCTAGTAACCCAAATTACATGCCTCAATAGGTTTTTCGTGAGGTTATTGAATTTTCAAATACAGTCCAATATGCTCTACTGGCAACGCTGAAAACGTGGCAACAAATGTTATAATCTGCGAACAGTACAGCTTGTTCCCGACGGGCCACTACAAGTTTGATAATGAGAAATAAATGCTAATAAAAAAACCCATATACAACGTGTTTATGAATTCGGATGAAGCCTTAAAGGGACCGTATAAATTGGCTGGGTGACATATCACGCCACAAATTACTGCAGAGGTGCCCAATGGTGGTGGAAGCATAGCATAAAATTTTCAAAGAACAAACTTGCCTAATTAAAAAGTGAAAAGAAAAAATTGACCGCATATCCACGTGGTGAATGATGTTGATTGGGGCGAAGCTCTGGTGGTGCTTGTCTGCATAAACGCTAAGCCGCAGCATGACGAGCCTTTCGTTCGTTTTCGTCAATGTCAGAAAGAGAATGTGTTGTATGGAACATGGTTATATACGCATTTGACCATTTGACCGCAGCGCCCTCTCGTCTATAAACGTTGAGCCAATGCATGCAAAGTTTAACGCGATTATATACGCATTTGACCACAGCGCCCTCTCCTGTATAGACGTTGAGCGGCTACATGCAACGTTTCATCCATGACATCCCCAGCTCTTGAGCTACTACCACATCTCAGAGCCCCCTACTCGTCCCGCAGTCATGGCCGAGTGGTTAAAGGCCGACGACCAGACTCGAGATTCTGCAAGGCAGAAGATCCTCCTCACCATGGGGGAGGAGGAAACAGGCAACGGTGGACAGGGTAGAAGGGGGAGAGGAGGAAGCGAGGAAAAAGTGGAAAGCGCGAACTGCTCGGCGGTCTTTAAGGCGATGGACTAGAAATCCATTCGGGTCTCCCCGCACAGCTTCGAATCCTGTCGACTGCGCAAACACTTTTTTTATTGTTTTTTTTTTTCATGTTTTTTTTTTCTACAGGAGCATGTGAGCACGTGCTCACGAGCACGTGAGCTTACGAGCAGGAGCACGAGCACTGGAAGCCAGACAGACGGACGGACGGACCGACATGGCTAGCCCCTAAGGAGCCAGCCCCTAAAAAGTTAACCGGCTTTCCCTACCTACGGTGCCTGTCTGCTATCCATGCACCTTCTGACTGGCGTAACGAATGACAGATGGCGGCCCCGGCGTCAGCTTACCACCGCGTCTTGGCAAGAGCAGACGACACGTAACTGAAATTACTCGACGAACCATCAGCTTTATTTGTGTTCTGTCCAGTTAATGCGTTTTATTGAGCATGCGCCATCTTTTATTAAAAAACATTGTCTTCTTTTGGCATGATTGGGCGGTAAGCTTGCGCCGGGGCCGCCATCTGTCGGTTGTTGCGCCAGTCGGAGGGTGCGTGGATAGCAGACGGGTACCCTAGGTAGGAAACATCGGTTATTGTTTTTTTACTTTTTACTCGGGTTTGTTCTTTGAAATTTTCTTGCGATGCTTCCACCACCTTCGGACACCTCTGTGATAAATCGTAGCGCAATGTATTACCAAGCCGATCTATGCAGCTAACGGGGCGATGCAACAATTTTAACTTTGAAAGAATTTGCCGTTCTATATTTTTACATTGTTTGTCTAAGGCGTGACGCACAATGGGTATAATGTAATAAGTTTGCAAGATGTGCCGTTACGTGCTCCGTCTAATGCTATATTTGATAAATATTGTGTCTGCAACATGAGTAAATGCGTCAAAACCCTCGTATCATCGACAAAGTTGTGCTATATTCAGTTTTAGTGGCTCCATGTGCCCGAAGTGAAAAACACTTTTCCTCCCTCGAGCCTCACTCAACGTTACTAAAACACTCTGTTGGGAAACAACCTTGAAACCAGACTGCTCTCGTCCACCGAGACCCAACTAAATACCATAACGGCGCCGTCCCGTAGCGACGAGTCAAAATATGAGAGTTGATTTTAATAGCTACTGCAAAATAGCGCTCCAAGAAGGCGCCACAGGACCTCGCACAACTGCACCTAAACCAATTTGTGCAGCCGTGCAGTTCCCGGAGTGCCCGCTGCGTGAGAAATGGTGGCGTTGCAATCGCCATTAGTTCGGTTCTCGAGTATGGAACATAACCACTTTTGTAAAGCAGGCTCTATGGCAGTTTCCCAACTAAGTTGTTCTAGTAATGTTGGCCTCACCCAATTGTGCTCCTAAGTCAGTCGAGCTTTCTTATGGAAAGGCATACTCTTTCCCCCTCTCCACATTGTTCAGACCAACCTTCAGGGTCGTCATGTAGATCGCAAGCGAAGGCCGTGCGTGCGTTGGAGGGTCTGAAAGAGAACCCAACCAAATCCTTCCTATTCCCATTGCACGTCACTGCGCACCATGCGATTCGGAAGATGGTGTACTAGTTAAGAGTGCTTTGGAGGCGCCGAAAGCGTCGATTGTATGACATTCTTTTTGCTAAAAAAATAACGTGCGTAGGCAAAATGTGTTTTCAGTTCTTTAATCCAGACATGACAGGGAACACCCGCCACAATTATTTGGCCGAAGTTTGAACATTGCTGCACGGCCCCTTTAAAGGCTTCATCCAGATTTGTAGGCACGCTGTACTCTGTTTTTTCAACTGCATACTCAAATGCAAGTTGTACATGTGACATCACCCAGCTGGAGAGTGGTAAAATTTGAATGTTGCTTTTACAGGGGTGGAACGGCTGCGCCATTTGCGCCATTTTGCGCCAGACGCATTTGTCTGCGCCATCCTGCGCCATTTTGCGGAAACTGCGCCACAGCCAATACCTCGCGCCATTGTGCTCCAAATCGCACAACGTGCGCCAAAAAAATTATATTTTGTCTTGGTTTCGGTTTTTATCGACTCAATTGGCAACAATGAGCGCGTTTAGCTTGGTCGGCCTTGCAATTTTTTGTTCCGTTTATTTTCCCTGTGTATCCCGAGTCGGAAGCGCGCAAAAAAATTCGGGGGTCGGATTCCAAGCGCTACATCACCTGCGACTGGATTCTTATTCTTCAACCATAAGCGGTTAAGTAAGTCGGCCGAGGTGAGGTCGAGTCGTTAAGCGTCAGATTGCCTGAGGCACTGCGGCCCGGGTTCCGGACGTCAGTCAGTTGAAAACACATTAGCAAAAGATTCCTTTTAGTGCTTCATCGTTCGAAGTTAAAACCGCATTCCTGCGAGATAAATCGTGATTTGATTGAACTGAAACGCGGTCCGATCCGAAACCTTGCCGGCCAGCAGCTCTCACGCGAGCGGTAGATCTGCTCGGCGTACTTTCATCTTGCTCCGGCTCATCGCTTCGAATACGATAACTCCGTTAATCGTAGTCTGCTGCTTCGATATTGAGTTGTACAATAGGATAAACTCGAAATTTGTTGCCCTGTTCCTCCGCGCAACTGCACGTCCGTTGCTTACGTACGTCACGTGGTTCGCACATATAATTACTATGTCGAGCACGTGTGGGTTGTGCTGATAAGCAGTGCTGGTTTGCATTTTGAGCAGCTGAAAGCCACCCAGAAAATATCAGGGACACTATTTTCAGAAACATATGTATACTTGCTTTTTGGTTCTCACTAAGGCCAAGTTTTCGCATCTGTTACACTGTTATCCCATCTACCTAGGTTCCTAACCACTCATGTTCATCTGTGCTGCTAAGCACAATTGAAATTGCTCCCGTGCTCGTCTAAGAAACAAGCTGAAGTGCAATGAAAACTGATTTGAGCTGCTCCTAGCCTGCTCCAGAATGTAGTTTTAGCTGCTCCCAACCTGCTCCAAAAGAGCTGTTACAGCTGCTCCCGTGGCTGCTCCCAAGTACATTGCATGAGTTCCACCCCTGCTTTTAGCATAACCTTCATTGGCCATTTTCTCAATAGCTATTTTGAATTTAGATATAATAAGTAGCACGCCAAGGAAGAGTAAGACGTGGATATTCCAAAATTATTTTTAGCAGTCAATTACCTTTGAGAAAGTTTTTCTTATTCCTTTATAAGAAGCTGGAGATTTCGGTAAACCTGTTCTCTTCACTGTTTTAGCTTTTGAAAAGCAATGATGCCTGCAATGAAACAGTAAAAGGTAGACTGTGTGACACTGTTAGCGTAAACAAATAGTCATAAGTGTTTTTTATGTATAGAAATATAAGCATCAAATGTGGTTGGAAAATTTATAAAATTTACATTTGAAGACCTTGGCGACCCCGAGAGGCATAACCATAAGCTATGTTTGTGTGCACATTCTTCAAATTGTGATGTCACCTGCCGTCACAATCTTTTCGAGACATAGGCGTAGTCACCTCTCCATCGCAATATTTCTAGCTTCAATTTATCACTAAAAATAAGAACAAAAAATTATATTTCTCACCGTGAAGGAGTGCCAGTACACATCTTTGGTAATATTTGAACACATTTTTCTCTACTTGCAATTTCAAGGCATCTTCACACTTTGCGCGCAAGAATTTGTGTTCTTAATATCGTCTTATGACAACCAAATTTGGCGTGCATAAGCTTGATGATATGTAGAATGCAACCATCTAGGTTTTGTTGCAATGTATATTTCTTATATTTAGAAAAACTTAAAAAAAAAAAAATTTGGCCCCTTAAAAATGATGTTTGATGAGAATTACATAAGTGACGAGGACAGGACGACACATCTCTGTAATTCTCGTCCAACACCGCAACATTAACAGCACGCTTCATTTCCATAAATTCAAAATGATGCTTTTTGTGTTTTTTAATTGTTTTAAAACGAGAGTTCTTGTACACATTATTTAGGTTGTTTATTGCACTCAGTGGGTTAAAAGGAGGAAATTAGCCCATTTTACTAGGCTCTTTTAAGTGTGTTGCCATGCTCCACGTGCACGCAAGAACATGTTTTTTTGACGTAGAACTGTCTTTCTCTGCGCTTGGAAGGAGATAAAAAGTTGGGAGATCAGTGTCGCGATAACTTGGTCATGGAAGTGACATCACACAGAGAACACCGGAGCGCCGACCAATTTGCATTGCTGCGCTTCCTGACGGCGTGCCGTGCCTGCTGCCGAGAACCGCGCAGTGCGCACGGGCTTCCTTTTAATGTTTTAATGTGATAGCATTCTTTAGTTACCCCCCCCCCCTTGTATTTCTTGGACTTTCTGGCCTCCTAATGCGTGGTAGGTATGCGCAGTAGACCATTTCAGCTCACATTTTCACATTCCTTTGCATTTGCACCCTCTTCAAAGGACCTGAGGATGACCTAGAGGTCGTCCTAGATGTCGTGCTCTAGGGCGTCGTCCTAGAGGTCGTCTTTGGCATTGTCCTAAACGTTGTCCTCTCGTCGTCTTTTCATTTCTTATGCTACCCACATGTAGTTCTACGGATATTTATGCAGCATAATACACCTATGCACCGACCTTTTCTTTTTCATGTGCATTGCGTTTAGAACACAAAAGCCAAGCTATACAAAACTGACACCAGATTAAAGAAAAGTAGATCAAGCACTATAAACTGAAAATTTAATTTAATTTCTGTAAATATTAAAGAAGAAAGTTTTCCCCAAAGTTTCTTTTGAAACTTGAAATGCTATCGCCAAACTCGGGTGCCAACCCAAGTGGCAAAATCTAGTGGTCTTTTATTAATACCCCATTCGAGTAAAAATGAAAAAAGAAGTCATTGTCGTGTTTGTACTAACTCTGTCACGCAGTTTACATTTTGAATGGACAAATCACCATGTATATTTACACTTTTTCGACCTCTCTGGTCTAAGAACTCTGCCAAATTCAACCTTTTTCCTATGTTATGATGACACAGCTGTTTCCAGAGTGTAGACTCTAAGAAACTAGATAGTCTAAGGGCATAACTTGTCAATCAGCTTTAAGCTTTAATGATAACAGTATTCATGAATGCATACACCACCTGTGGGTAATTGGGCAAGAATGTTAATTTTTAATGCAAGTTATAGTTGCATATTGCTCTAATAGCTGATGCCTCTAACTATCTATTCTCTCTCTCAGTGGCTTCTTACCATGTAGCATCCTCGAAGCAGTGCACTGTCTGATGAAACTTCCTTCGCGTGGCTGCTTCAGACAGCGGTGTCTATTGCGTGTTCCTGCACGGGGCAGCAGGCTTGTATATGTTCCTGATGAAGCTTGCATAGGTTGCATGGGTTTCACAGTTTCAAGCACAGTGCACACTAACTTGAAACAATGAAAAAGCTACAAAGGCTTCACGAATGCTCGACAAAATCTCGAGGCGAAGTGTAGACGTCTGTCTAGCCACTCGGATGCCTCGCCGAGGGCTTGCACCTGGTAGTTCGTACTGTCCATAGCTCGGTGGAAGACTTTGCAGACCGGAGACGTCTAAGGACCGTGGTACAAAATGAGCCGCTTGCATTGCTGCATACAGATGAAAAGAAATGTCGCAGTGAATATGCAGACAAACTTGTTCCCAGACAAGGGCACAAAGGGTAAACCAACCTCCAACAAGTATTGAGCTGTTTGTTTTGGGTTTGTGTCCTGTCCTTAGCTGCAGTGATTAACTGCTATTCTGGTTCCTTGCATTCTCAGCAGTCTTGAGCATCCACATTCCTTTTGTTTGAGGGTCACACTGCACACTTGTCCAGTATCGTGTTCTTTGCCGTAGCTGGGGCGAAGCTAGAGGCAGGGAGTGCAGAAGCATGGTTCTTTTGTGCCACAGACTGTGTTCGGAGCATTGTGTCCTGTTCCATGGCCATCAAGTTCAATGGCGGAGGCCACCTGAACCACAGCATCTACTGGACGAACCTTTCGCCCAACGGAGGAGGAGAACCGACTGGTGAGATCCTCCATTCACATACAGCTAAGTGTCTGCTGAAAGGCTGAGCTTTGCTGAAGGTGCCAAGCGCTGTTGGACTCTCAGATCTTAAGAGAATTGTGTTGTTTTAGGCCACTGAGGCCTTGCCTAAATATGGCTCCATAGAAACACCTTTGATTAAGACCGTACATCTGGCCCAGAGTTCGGCTGGCATAACCTGTGCACTCCTCTGCTTGGAATTTTTTTCATGCATATCAGCCCCAGGTTTTCTTCTTAATTCATTGACCAAAAACTTAAGGTCACTTTCAAAATGTAGCTCAAATACTATAGAAATACAAATACTGTAAGTTTGGTCTCGCGTAGGTGCACAGTGATGGTCAGACAAAGCATTCCGTCTGCCATATATTCAAGCAGACAAAAGGGGGCATACAGGGTGTGCTGTGTGTCCCAGGTGACCTCCTGGAAGCCATCAAGAAGGACTTTGGCAGCTTTGAGGCCCTCAAGGCACAAATGTCTGCCAGGGCCGTGGGAGTGCAGGGCTCGGGCTGGGCCTGGCTGGGCTACAACCCCAAGACGCAGAGGCTGCAGGTGGCCACCACGGGGAACCAGGACTCCCTCTGGGACACCGAGGGTAAGCACAACGCCCCACTACTCCGCTCTTCATGTGCAGGCTCAGCGGGATGGTCTCTGGAGTAAATTTGAACCCTACAATACGGACAGTCGAACTCTTCCACTGTCGTTGACACCCTCAAACATTGAATGTTGGGGGACAGGTCATGATTGGCACATTGCTTCAGAGCCTTAGTCAGAGGCTAAGCTTACTTTTAATCCTACCAGTAACTTCAGCCATGCTTGTGCTTCGACCAGCATGGCTACGATGCAAGAACTTGCACAGAGACCGCATTATTGATTTATATGTTCGGTTGTTTTCGTTGAACTAACAGTCTTTGTGAGTGGCTTAGAGGTCGCACGCGTACTTCACGGGGCAATGTGCCCCTAGCCTCCGACCGGCCTGAGGTGCGTCATCACTGCACTTGTTGATTGCACTTGATGTTTTCAGTTATAAAAAGAAATCTTATTATTGCGAGTGCATCTTATTTTGTATTGTTTAACATTTTTATATTTGTAGTATTGACAGTTCCCTTGTTATCATTATTGTGTAAGGACGTTAGAAATACAATGATTTAATGTTGAAGTAAAGGTATACGTG
This sequence comes from Ixodes ricinus, assembly GCA_037355805.1. NCBI lineage: Eukaryota > Metazoa > Arthropoda > Arachnida > Ixodida > Ixodidae > Ixodes > Ixodes ricinus. The sequence goes on along the minus strand of JAZHYW010015038.1, from coordinate 14,892 downwards.
ACAGTACAGTGGCCGACCGATTTTTCGGAATTCGCAGGAACCAGAAAGACGTCCGAATATTAGAGCAGTAAAAAAATCGGCAGATATAAAATATTGCCGTTTTTACGTCTAAGCGGGCTTAAAAATGCCGTCAGTAGTGCTATGGCTCCACTTGCGTTCGGCCATTTTCTATTAGCTAGAGAGCCTTCTCTTCTAGCGTTATGGTCGAGTAATTTCTGTGCTACCTCATCGACGGCAGAAGAGCAGACGGGGCCGTGACGTCCAAGCCAGCGTAGTCCGAAAACATGATTCACCTAGACGAGATGAGAGGCGCAAGTCCACAACTGCAGAATGGCGATTGAATGAAGCAAAATGGTAACAGTGATGATGATAATGACGTGCAGCTAGAGAAAACAAAAGCCGTAGAATGGCGTCACCTAACAGTAGGACTTGGCAGTACTCAAATAGCGCTGCCAAATCGAGCCAATCCATGTGCAGCCAACATAAAAATGGCGCCTTTTCGGTGGTGTCTCCCGCTGATTGTTCACGACAGTTTTGTCCGAAAACTCAAACTTTCGGACTTTAAGCTCTGTCCGAAACATCTGTCATGAGTATGCGCTATTTCTGTCAGGTAGGTCACGGTTTCTCCTTTAGGTCGAAAATATTGAACAAGTCAGAATGATCGGCGTCCGAGAAATAGGTTGGCGACTGTATTACCATTCATGAAGGCAAGCTCCAAATTCCACGAGCTTCCGCAGGCTTTCTCCACTGAGCGTGCACTTTGTCCTCCTAGAGCGTGGCGACATCTATCACTGGGTATAATTCTTTGTTTGCATGTAGTAATATGTCAAAAGATAGCCCAATTTTAGGCGCAATTTCTTTTTTGTACAAGAACACCAAAAGACAGCCCACCGCGAGAAATTGCACCGCTCAAGTGACCCTGGCTGTGACGAGGCAGTTTTTTTCATCACTCATCAGGTTTGTTGTGGCCTTCGTTGGCACCATTGGAAACCGCTTGAAGGCAGCTTTCGGTGGAAGATCACTTCACATGTACTGATAGAAGCACTTGCATCCCAAGATCAGGAAATCAACAGTAGCCATGCCATTCACCATTGTGGCGATGAATGGCGCCTCTAACAAAATGTCTGACTATAGCCTCAACACAGCTTTTGTGTTGTGTAGGACGTGGGTTGTGGAATCGAGGAGTTTTAGTAGATCATTCCAATACCCCCGATAACGATACCCGATAAAGTGCTATGCATACGCAAAGGCGGCGGCGGAGTATCGGCTATCGTTATCGGAGCTGTCAGAGCAATATACTATAAGCCTCTCTAACATAAAGGAAAAATGGTGGTTACATGGTTTGTGGCAGGCGGTAGTCTATCTTGCGAATGAACGGTGCAAGTGATGTCCGAAAAATAATGTCCAGGTTGACGACGTCTGAAAGATCAGTCGCTGTTGTACATGAACTCTTTCGGTACCACGCCCATTGGTCATCGATCACCCGTGAACAGTAGTTCTCACGCGCTGCAATAATTTGAACTTGGTGTGCAGAACGCGTTGTGCCATCTCGGAAACAGCCAAAGAACTACAGCTTTAGATTCATTTTGCGCTTTCTCCTAAGCTGGTGAGCTACCAGATATCAATCTCTGATCAACGGCAGTCCTTGTCAAATGTGGCGTTCTGCTGGCATTCGGGACTGCTACAAAGACGGCACCAATTGCACGATTTAGCTGCTTTTGCTGCTCTTTTTGTAGGACAGCGAATGAACGCCACATTTGTGGACAATGTTGGATCATTTGATTTGAGCTCCTACAGCAACGTTTCGTCTCCGAGGCACAGAATATTGACTGGCGTTCGTTGGAGAGCGTTGTTTTAGCTTTCTAGGCTAGAATGACTATAGAAGTGATAGTGATGTGTATGGGGCACACTTTGTATATTTAGGAGTTTTAAAAATCCTAAATATAGGATTTTTAACCGCAAATGTTTTAAAGGGACAATGAAGGCAATTTTGGACATCTTTTTGGCGATTGAACTGGGTTCCAGCCTCCAGGCACGTCTCAGGCCACGTTGCCCAAATTTCAGCCAAAACCGGCGCTTGTGTGCCGCGCAAATCAATTAAACAGTCTCGGTAATAATCGTACCGGGATCGACTGGGGCGACGCCCAGAGAGTTGCGGGAGAAGCCAGGAGAAGCGGAGCTCACGTGACCGATGCGGGGCCAAGAAGCGCGACGTCACAAGAGACGCGTCAGCGATTGGTCGAAACGAGAAACGTGCCCTCGGTCACGTTTTGGTTCGCGATTTTTAGGAATACTGTTCTAATTTCTGATTCAATAACCATGAAAAGTATAAATCGGACCGGAAATGATTACTAGATCGTAAATAAAGCAGCATAATTGTTTTTTTCTTTGCTACGCTGGACGCGAAACGGGCAACGAGCAACTATGGGCAAACAAAATAAAATAAAAAAGAACACGGTACTCGAAGGATTCTGCAGAATGGTAGCTGTAGCTGGCTGTTCTAACGGTCGACTGAAGACCAGTATTCGTTCGGGCGACGCTAGTTTTCACGTGTGGGTTGCTGTTCGTGTTCTTTGACGACGAAAAGAGGACGTCCGCGGAGGAACCGGATCCCGGAACGGCCGGATCGCTGCCGCTTTCCCCTCGGCATCTCCCCCGCGTCCGTCCTTCGGCATGCGGGCCGCTCGTTGCCGGCTGGGCGGTCTCCGTCGGGTGATGGCAGAGGCCGCCACACACATACTCCCGTTCCGTTGGTGTTCGGTCACTGAACGGAAGCTCGAACTCGCTCGCGAAAGCGGCATTGCCGTCCATGTTGACAGATTCGGCGAAACGACCGCGCCACCGCGCTGCTATAACGCACCGCGGTAACCAGAGTCTCGATCTCCTAAATACTACCGATACCGACTATTCACACTTGACGTCACTCCCTACGTCACCTCCATTTTCGGAGGCCCAGAAACGAGAATGGAGATTGTTCAGTTTCGGTTTCTTTACTTCTTTCGTAGGCACAGAAATACGCGTCACAAATGTCTACAGAAAATTGGGCAGCATGCTATGTTCCCAAGAAGCATAAAAACACCATTTAAAAAAATTGAATAAAATCGTCTTCATTGTCCCTTTAAATTAGTGTCGTGATGTAGGCGAGTTGGTTCATGGCAAACGGAAATAAACAGCGTGCAAAAATAGACAAGGATGAAGGGACGGGCACAGATCAAACCACCAGAGAATTATTGGAAGCGTATGCAAAAACAAAAGAGGGGCAAGATGCATGCATCAGCCAAACATCGGTTTTTCTGCACAAAAAAGAAATTGCTTATTTTGACACGTGCTAAAGCGATGGTGCGGTTTACTTCGTTGGTGTCGCTCCAGTAAATGTTTAGTTGTGAGTCCAGCACTTGTGTCGTTCCCATCTTCCCTTCGTCCTCGTCTTTTTTTGCGCGCTGTTTATTTCCGTTTTTCAAATGTTTAAACTTTTTGTTCTCATTTTTGCGCAAATGCCAAGTTCAGCATTTAAATTTTACGAACGTTTTCCAGACATTAGTGTAAACCTTTTTGTCTTCTAAAGAGCAGCTTATTGGCTACATTGTGATGTATCATAATTACTCACATACAATCACTGACTGATTGGTCTGACTTGCAGGGACTGAAAAAATGTCGGAATAATAGAGCAGCCCGGAAAATCGGCAGATTAAAAAACTTGCCTTCATTACGTCTAAGCGGCCTTAAAAATGCCGTCAATAGTGCCTTGCTTTATGCCTCTGCTTGCGTTTGACCCCTTTTAGCTTGACAATCGCTGCCTTCTTTTCTAGCGTTATGGTCGAGTACTTTCCATGCTTCTTACCAATGCCTCGCCACGGCGGAATAACAGATGGGGCCATGACGTCCAAGCTAGCATAGTCCGAAAACACGATTCACCTAGACAAGATGAGAGACGCAAGTCCATGGCTGCAGAATGGCGAATTAACAAAGCAAAATGGTGACGATGATAATGCAAAGCTGTCGCGTACGATCAACAATGAGGAGTGAGTTACAATCTTGTGAAGAGATCCGAAAACTTTGTGGGCGACTTTTCAAACCAACTTTCACAATCCGACAGCGTGCATGACGAGCTGACTGAAGGAACTGTATGGAATCCGATTCGCATTCCTTAGAAGACTGCTTTCCCGGCATGGCACAATATGTTTTCTTACTTGTTTTGGTCGCACTCCGAAGGTTATCCCCTATTTGCACCCGATTCGCTCTTCATCTCTTATCTCTGGGGGTATTACGGTACGTACGTATACAGTATCTGGACCTCCTTTGGTGTTTGCTTTCCCCCCATGTAATGGGTTGCTAGATGCCTTGGAGGTAAGAGAAAGTCAAACTATTTGCAGGACTGGTGCCCCTGTTCACCATCGACGTGTGGGAGCACGCCTACTACCTGCAGTACCGCAACGTCCGACCAGACTACGTCAAGGCCATCTGGGACATCGCCAATTGGAACAATGTGGCTGAGCGCTTCCAGAAGGCCCACGCCGAATAAGAGCCCTCTCTCCCCCCCTCGCATTTAGTGTACACGGGACCCCCAGTAAAGACTTGTCCAGATTGCAGACCCGTCTGTGTTCATGCCTTGCCCCCGAGGGACCTTGGCTTTCCAGAGAGAGAGAATGCACTTTAATATTGAGCACAAATTAAGTGTTCAAAACATCCATGGCTTGTAACACCAAGGCCATTTGGTCATCCGGTTCGTCTGACGCCAGCCAAGCACTCCAGGAAAGGGGAGGGGGTTAGGGAGGAACGGTGTGGATAGTGCAATAGGGCACTGTAGGAGACAATGTTCCAGGTTGGCGTATGGGGAGGGGCAGTTAGGGCATGAAGGATCAGAACGACGTCGAAGAAGAAAAAGCCTAGCGGGAGTAAGAACGGTGTTCGTTTGGATTTTTCGGAGGACGTGAGTTTGTGCCACATTGAGGTTCGGGTGGGGTCGAGGTAGTCGTTGTTGAGAGTTACGGAGCTGCTTGTAATAGAAATTGATTGAGCGTTTGTAGATTAAGGCATCGTCACTAGTCGGGGGGCTAGGCCACGGGATCACAGGCGCTCGGATTTGCATTTCGCGAGCGAGTTGATGAACCAACTCATTACCTGTGATCCCGCTGTGACCAGGGACCCACCGAACGGTGACAGAGGATGGGTTTAGTGCGCGTAGAGCTTCATCGAGGACCGATCTGAGATCTGGTGGGATTTTGCGTTGCTGCAGAGCGCGTATGGCTGCCTGGGAGTCCGTATAGATTGTATAAGCTGATGTAAGAGGTAGTTGGGAGAAGGTTTGGATAGCATGTATAATGGGAACTATTTCTAGTGTGATGATATTTGGAGGGTTGCTATATGGACCGCAGGTGTGAACTGTGGAGGTTGGGGATTGTGGTGTGTAGATTGCATATGCCCCAGCTCCCGTATCTCCTGTGTTGGAGATGGATGCATCAGAGTATGCTATGGTGTGTGTCTGAAAGGGGGATTGTGATGGATAGCTTGCGCCCTCCTGCGACCGTCGTTGAGGCCCGGGGACATGCGGCGAGGCACAGGGGCGAAGCGCAGATTTAACGGTAGGGCTGGGGTAGGTATATGTAAGGGGAGGTCTATGGGGGAAAGTCCTGCCTGCTCCAGGATCCATCTACCCTGCGGTGTTCCTGAGAGGCGGGCTATCTGCCGATCCTGATGCAGGTGCAAAAGAGAGGTGAGGGGGAGAAAGAGGCCCGTTTCGTATAGTTTTTGGTTGGAGGTGGAGATGGGAAGGTTTATAGAGGCCTTGTATAATGTGTTTAATGCTGCTGAGAGTTTGTTGATTTGTTGTTGTGTGAGTGTGACATATGGTATAGAATAGAGAATTTTACTGAGGGCTAACGCATGAACTAGGTGACTCGCCTGCTTCTCGTGGAGACCCGCGTGCTTTTTGACCACTCTGCGTACCAGGGAGGTAACCGAGTGGCATGTGTTTACGACTGAACCGACGTTGGCTTGATGTGATCTTTCCCGTAAATGCATGCCCAGAATTTTACATGTAGAGACTTTCGGGATGGGGTGCTGACCGATGTGTAAGGATATGTGCTGGTTAACAGATCGCTGATATTGAGTATGTGATAGAAGAAGCAGTTCCGATTTTTCTGGGGCAGGTTCAAGGCCTGCTTGTTCAAGATATTCAGCTATAATGTCCAGTCCCTGCTGCAGAGTCGATTCCACTTCCCCTGGTGACCCGTGAGTGCACCAGAGGGTGAGGTCGTCCGCGTAGAAGATGTGTGAGAGTTGGGGGACTTGTTGGAGGCGATAGGCCAGCTGGGCCATGCCGAGATTAAATAGAGTAGGAGACAGCACCGCCCCTTGTGGGGTGCCGCGTGTGAGCGTGATTGGTGGGGACGTCTCAGCCTCAATACGAAAACTGGCTGTGCGGTCTTTAAGGAAGTTCAGGATGTAAGTGTAAAGCCTGTGTCCGCAGCCTGTTTCTCGGACTGAGGCGAGTATGTGATCGTGGCCAATGCAATCGAATGCTTTACGAACGTCTACAGTGACAAGGGCGTGGACTTGAGCAGATGGTGGGGAAAGAAAAGTGTGTTGAAGAAGGAGAAAGAGGTCTTGTGTGGATACGTGAGAACGGAAGCCAATTTGTGTGTGGGGGAAGAACGAGATGGTTTCCAGATGGTCCTGGAAACGGTCCAGCACCATCCTTTCCATCGTCTTGCCCACACAGGAGGTAAGCGAAATGGGACGAAGGTTGGTGAGAGAGGGGGTTTTTCCTTGTTTCGGTATCATGGTGATGATAGAGGATTTCCACTCTTGTGGTAAGGTACCCTCCGACCAGTGTGTATTTATATGAGCTAGGAGCTGCTCTTTGTCCTCCTCTGGGAGATTGCGGAGTAGCGTGTACGTAATGGCATCTTCTCCGGGTGCAGATTTTTTAACGTTTTGTGTGAAAGCCCAGTCCAGCTCTGCTAAGGTGAAGGAGCGGTCTAATTCTGAATTCTCCGGGCCTGTATAGGATGGGTAGTTCGACGAAAGTGGTGCCGGGATGTACAAATCCTCTAGTGTCTGAGTCAGCTGCCTTGAGCCCTGAAGGGTGAGATATTTAGCCAAGGTAGGTATGGGAGGAGGGTGGGGTCCTAGCAGGGATCGGAGTAGATTCCATGAAGATTTTTGGTGGAGAGAACCGTTGATTTCATTACATACCTTGTTCCAGTTTGAGATATCTAAGACGTCGCAGTGCGTAATGATTTCCTTGTTGATATCGTCTAATCGTTCTCGAAGTTGGTGATTAAGAGGCTGTTGATTTATGTGTCTGAGGATTCGCTTCCGTCGTTTCCAGAGGCGCGTCAGGTAAGGATCGGGCTGTGGTGATGGAGCTGTTGTGTTTTCCGGCTTGGTTGCCTGTGTCTGAGCTTGCTTTATCGCGTGTATCCAGGTCTCATACGACTCTGACTGGCGCTTAGTAGAGGCCAAGATGCTGCGGAAGGTGTTCCAGTTCGTGTGTTTGAGGGAGACTTTACGAGGACGTGAGAAAATGTTAAGTGTTATGGAGAGGATGAAATGATCGCTCAAGAGTCTTTCCTGGGTGTTGGTCCAAGTGCTTTCAATTCGGCCCTGGAACAGTGTAAGGTCCGGAGAAGTGGATTGCTGCCTACCAGTGCCCTCTCTTGTTGGGACGTTGGGGGTGTTCAAAAGAGTGAAATGGTGTTGTGAAATGTAAGAATGTAAAATTCTTCCTGGGCGGAGAGTAGACCGATAGCCCCAGATGACATTCGGTGCGTTGAAATCTCCACCCAGGAGGACCTCGTATGTGGATGTTAACTCCGCAGTAAAGTCGAAGAGGGCCTTGAATAGACGATGCTCTTTGGGGGGGTTATAAAAGTTGAGAAAGCAGATAGGTTTGTGTTGGGGGAGGGGTAATAAGCACATGCCACTAGATTATGTGCTAGAGACGAGGGGATGTCCAGCGGTTCGTACTGGAGATCTCGCCGGATGTAGGTGGACACTAGTGGGGACCCGTTAGGGTCGGCGTGTATTACTCGGTAGCCTGGGATATTTGCCGGGTGTCGCGTTTCCTGGAGAAGTAAGATCTGGGGTTGTAAATCGAGGGTGAGAAGCCATTGATGAAGGGGAGTGCGATTGGTTTTGATGCTCCGGCAGTTCCATTGTATGACCAGAAATGAAATGGCTTTCCAAGAGCTCTCTTTGTCGTCCCTATTGTCACACATTGCTGTCGAGGGAAAATTGGGAGCCGAGCTACGTAGGCGGACCAGAGGGTCGCCCTCGAGACATCGTGGGAGCTACTTCTGTGGATGCTTGTGCGATAGCTGCTGGTTTGTTTGGCAAGTTTACTGAATCATGATGGTAGAGTGATTTTTATAGGGCATTTCGTTTTGCTAGGTGGACAGTAGCCATTGCTATCTGGAATGGGTTGTCACTATAGGCCTAGACTTTCCAGTTTTGACCGATAAATATCTGCCGGAGTCAAAAATACCAGAGCTGTGAAAATTTAAACATGCAGATTTCTGTAAATGATTGTTCCAGGTGAGGACTGTTTTTGTCAAAACCTTTCCCTTTTTATGCTGCCACATTGCTAAATTTAATGTAATTTCCATCGAACGACATTAACCAATCAATGAATCGGCTCGCAACCTTGACGGGTGAGATCGCTGTGCACGTGCATTGCGCTGTGGCAGGAGTGGTGCACACTGATTGGCCAGTCGGATAATTTAATTAGATGAAAATGACAAAATTTTACTCTGGCAGGGGTATTGGGCATTGCAGGGCACATACTCCTACGTGGAACGAAGTACTGCCTATCCTTAATCAGTGGAATCTCCGAGCTTAGAGGACAGTGGCAAGGGAGTCTGGTCAGTTCGTCGGTCACCACCAACTGTCGGAGCCAAACGACTGTTGAAAACTACGCTGGCGGTCGTTATTGGTTGAATCTTGCGAGAGAAGTAAGAACTACTTGCCTTCCCTGTGACGAAAACATCTTTCTTGAGAACAACTAAATTTTTGTCATTGCACGGAGCAGAGGGATAGCATGATACAAGAAAAAAAAAAACAACCTGAAAAGCTACAAATTAATAAGAAGAGCACTCGGACTCTGGCTCGTGTTTGACCTCGTTTGTTGGCCGTGGTTTGCGAGTACTTTTGCATTATGATAAGTGGGTAGCATTATAAGGTGTATACAAAGTGTATATCTTTTCGTGAGTTTTTTTACCAATAATTATTCATTATAGCGTTGGTACAAAACAAGTAAAATGATATGGACAAATGGAAAAAAAAAATGATATACTGACTTTTTTAATATAAACGCGGGAAAAATTTCTAGCCTAATGATTAGCCAGAGGTAGGCTTCACAAGGCAGTCGCGATACCCTGGCACTGCCTCCAAGTGCAGAACATCAATTTCTTGCGGAAGGGGCAGTGTGTACAACCAGTAGCAGCTAGAAGACGGGGCCTGCACCCTCCCCTCAAGCGTCGCTACTACAGTGAAACCCGTTTAGAACGAACCCACGTACAGCGAATTATTGTCGATATCGAACTCACGAAATATTTAAATAAAAATGCATGTAAAAAGTACTTTTTATAACAAACAACATATTGGCTATATCGAACTTCTCCCCCCTCGGGAAGGCTTCAAAAACGGCGCAAACAATTGTCTTCTTGTCTGTCCCTTCCTCCAAAAAGAAGTAGGGAAGAAAGAAAATACTAAAAGCTGAAGTTGCGAACAAACTTGAGCAAAGAGAAGCGATTCAAAAAGGCGAGAAAGCTAAAAAATACACTCTGCACGCACGCTCAACAAAAAAAATTTTTTCTTCCCAAAGTGTTTGTTCACAAGAAAAGCGATTGAAAAAGGAAGATAAGCTAAAAAAAACACCCTGCACGCATGCGAAAAGAACAAACAACTTTTAGCGCGTTTTTGCAAAGGCGGAAATAATAATAATAATAATATACTTTATTTTCTGGAAGTGTCAAAAAAGCGACCACGAAAGCCTGGTACGCTATAAACAAAATAACCCTCACATTAAAGATGCATCTGTCTGTTGAGCCACAAGTTGAGGCACAGGTTAATCAATACTAGCCACAAAATTAACAAAAGCAATACACACATATACCAAGACGCTACAGTTAACACAAAGCGCTAAAATCAAAAGAAAACATAATGCTAGAAACGCAGACAAAATTTCACACTTGATAAATGCTTCACCATTTTTAAAAACGTATCTGCGTAGATGTCAAATCAGGAGCAGAAATGAAGAGATGAGAAAGAAAGTGAAGCTCTCGCCTTACAACGAATGCATTGTGGAAGTTCATTGTAAATGTTTTTTTCTATATCGAACTTATCGTAGTGTTTCCTGCTGTTCGTTATAAACGGGTTTGACTGTAGTGGACCCGTATAACGAACAGCAGGAAACACTACGATAAGTTCGATATAGAAAAAAACATTTACAATGAACTTCCACAATGCATTCGTTGTAAGGCGAGAGCTTCACTTTCTTTCTCATCTCTTCATTTCTGCTCCTGATTTGACATCTATGCAGATACGTTTTTAAAAGTAATTGAAACATTTATCAAGTGTGAAATTTTGTCTGCGTTTCTAGCATTATGTTTTTCTTTTTGATTTTAGCGCTTTGTGTTAACTGTAGCGTCTTCTTGGTATATGTGTGTGTTGCATTTTGTCAATTTTGTGAAAGCTAGTGTTGATTAACCTGTGCCTCAACTTGTGGCTCAACAGACAGATGCATCTTTAATGTGAGGCTTATTTTGTTTATAGCGTACCAGGCTTTCGTGGCCGTCTTTTTGACACTTCAGAAAATAAAGTATATTATTATTATTTCCGCATTGCAAAAACGCGCTAAAAGTTGTTTGTTCTTTTTGCATGCGTGCAGGGTGTTTTTTAGCTTATCTTCCTTTTTCAATCGCTTTTCTTTGTGAACAAACACTTTGGGAAGAAAAAAAATTTTTTTTTGAGCGTGCGTGCAGAGTGTATTTTTTAGCTTTCTCGCCTTTTGAATCGCTTCTCTTTGCTCAAGTTTGTTCGCAACTTCAGCTTTTAGTATTTTCTTTCTTCCCTACTTCTTTTTGGAGGGAAGGGACAGACAAGAAGACAATTGTTTGCGCGTTGTTGGAAGCCTTCCCGGGGGGGGGGGGAGAAGTTCGATATAGCCAATATGTTGTTTGTTATAAAAGTACTTTTTACATGCATTTTTGTTTAAATATTTCGTGAGTTCGATATCGACAATAATAGTCGCTGTACGTGGGTTCGTTCTAAACGGGTTTCACTGTAGTAGCGACGCTTGAGGGGAGGGTGCAGGCCCCGTCTTCTAGCTGCTACTGGTTGTACACACTTCCCTTCCACAAGAAATTGATGTTCTGCACTTGGAGGCAGTGCCAGGGTATCCCCACTGCCACGGTGAGCCTACCTCTGGGTACCTCATTAGGCTAGAGAATTTTCCCGCGTTTATATAAAAAAAAGTCAGTATATCATTTTTTTTTTTTTATTTGTCCATATCATTTACTTGTTTTGTACCAACGCTATAATGAATAATTATTGGTAAAAAAAACTCACGAAAAGATATACACTTTGTATACACCTTATAATGCTACCCACTTATCATAATGCAAAAGTACTCATAAACCACGGCCAACAAACGAGGTCAAACACGAGCCAGAGTCCGAGTGCTCTTCTTATTAATTTGTAGCATTTCCAGGTTGTTTTTTCTTGTATCATGCTATCCCTCTGCTCCGTTGCAATGACAAAAATTTAGTTGTTCTCAAGAAAGATGTTTTTCGTCACAGGGAAGGCAAGTAGTTCTTACTTCTCTCGCAAGATTCAACCAATAACGACCGCCAGCGTAGTTTTCAACAGTCGTTTGGCTCCGACAGTTGGTGGTGACCGACGAACTGACCAGACTCCCTTGCCACTGTCCTCTAAGCTCGGCGATTCCACTGATTAAGGATAGGCAGTGCACCGTTCCACGTAGGAGTATGTGCCCTGCAAATGCCCAATACCCCTGCCAGAGTAAGAATTTTGTCATTTTCATCTAATTAAATTATCCGACTGGCCAATCAGTGTGCACCACTCCTGCCACAGCGCAATGCACCGATGCAACGCTCACCGTCAAGGTTGCGAGCCGATTCATTGATCGGTTAATGTCGTTCGATGGAAATTACATTAAATTTAGCAATGTGGCAGCATAAAAAGGGAAAGGTTTTGACAAAAACAGTCCTCACCTGGAACAATCATTTACAGAAATCTGCATGTTTAAATTTTCACAGCTCTGGTATTTTTGACTCCAGGCAGATATTTATCGGTCAAAACTGGAAAGTCTAGGCCTATAGTGACAACCCATTCCAGATAGCAATGGCTACTGTCCACCTAGCAAAACGAAATGCCCTATAAAAATCACTTTACCATCATGATTCAGTAAACTTGCCAAACAAACCAGCAGCTATCGCACAAGCATCCACAGAAGTAACTCCCACGATGTCTCGAGGGCGACCACTCTGGTCCGCCTACGTAGCTCGGCTCCCAATTTTCCCTCGACAGCAATGTGGTGACAATAGGGACGACAAAGAGCTCTTGGAAAGCCATTTCATTTCTGGTCATACAATGGAACTGCCGGAGCATCAAAACCAATCGCACTCCCCTTCATCAATGGCTTCTCACCCTCGATTTACAACCCCAGATCTTACTTCTCCAGGAAACGCGACACCCGGCAAATATCCCAGGCTACCGAGTAATACACGCCGATCCTAACGGGTCCCCACTAGTGTCCACGTACATCCGGCGAGATCTCCAGTACGAACCGCTGGACATCCCCTCGTCTCTAGCACATAATCTAGTGGCATGTGCTTATTACCCCTCCCCCAACACAAACCTATCTGCTTTCTCAACTTTTATAACCCCCCCAAAGAGCATCGTCTATTCAAGGCCCTCTTCGACTTTACTGCGGAGTTAACATCCACATACGAGGTCCTCCTGGGTGGAGATTTCAACGCACCGAATGTCATCTGGGGCTATCGGTCTACTCTCCGCCCAGGAAGAATTTTACATTCTTACATTTCACAACACCATTTCACTCTTTTGAACACCCCCAACGTCCCAACAAGAGAGGGCACTGGTAGGCAGCAATCCACTTCTCCGGACCTTACACTGTTCCAGGGCCGAATTGAAAGCACTTGGACCAACACCCAGGAAAGACTCTTGAGCGATCATTTCATCCTCTCCATAACACTTAACATTTTCTCACGTCCTCGTAAAGTCTCCCTCAAACACACGAACTGGAACACCTTCCGCAGCATCTTGGCCTCTACTAAGCGCCAGTCAGAGTCGTATGAGACCTGGATACACGCGATAAAGCAAGCTCAGACACAGGCAACCAAGCCGGAAAACACAACAGCTCCATCACCACAGCCCGATCCTTACCTGACGCGCCTCTGGAAACGACGGAAGCGAATCCTCAGACACATAAATCAACAGCCTCTTAATCACCAACTTCGAGAACGATTAGACGATATCAACAAGGAAATCATTACGCACTGCGACGTCTTAGATATCTCAAACTGGAACAAGGTATGTAATGAAATCAACGGTTCTCTCCACCAAAAATCTTCATGGAATCTACTCCGATCCCTGCTAGGACCCCACCCTCCCCCCATACCTACCTTGGCTAAATATCTCACCCTTCAGGGCTCAAGGCAGCTGACTCAGACACTAGAGGATTTGTACATCCCGGCACCACTTTCGTCGAACTACCCATCCTATACAGGCCCTGAGAATTCAGAATTAGACCGCTCCTTCACCTTAGCAGAGCTGGACTGGGCTTTCACACAAAACGTTAAAAAATCTGCACCCGGAGAAGATGCCATTACGTACACGCTACTCCGCAATCTCCCAGAGGAGGACAAAGAGCAGCTCCTAGCTCATATAAATACACACTGGTCGGAGGGTACCTTACCACAAGAGTGGAAATCCTCTATCATCACCATGATACCGAAACAAGGAAAAACCCCTCTCTCACCAACCTTCGTCCCATTTCGCTTACCTCCTGTGTGGGCAAGACGATGGAAAGGATGGTGCTGGACCGTTTCCAGGACCATCTGGAAACCATCTCGTTCTTCCCCCACACACAAATTGGCTTCCGTTCTCACGTATCCACACAAGACCTCTTTCTCCTTCTTCAACACACTTTTCTTTCCCCACCATCTGCTCAAGTCCACGCCCTTGTCACTGTAGACGTTCGTAAAGCATTCGATTGCATTGGCCACGATCACATACTCGCCTCAGTCCGAGAAACAGGCTGCGGACACAGGCTTTACACTTACATCCTGAACTTCCTTAAAGACCGCACAGCCAGTTTTCGTATTGAGGCTGAGACGTCCCCACCGATCACGCTCACACGCGGCACCCCACAAGGGGCGGTGCTGTCTCCTACTCTATTTAATCTCGGCATGGCCCAGCTGGCCTATCGCCTCCAACAAGTCCCCCAACTCTCACACATCTTCTACGCGGACGACCTCACCCTCTGGTGCACTCACGGGTCACCAGGGGAAGTGGAATCGACTCTGCAGCAGGGACTGGACATTATAGCTGAATATCTTGAACAAGCAGGCCTTGAACCTGCCCCAGAAAAATCGGAACTGCTTCTTCTATCACATACTCAATATCAGCGATCTGTTAACCAGCACATATCCTTACACATCGGTCAGCACCCCATCCCGAAAGTCTCTACATGTAAAATTCTGGGCATGCATTTACGGGAAAGATCACATCAAGCCAACGTCGGTTCAGTCGTAAACACATGCCACTCGGTTACCTCCCTGGTACGCAGAGTGGTCAAAAAGCACGCGGGTCTCCACGAGAAGCAGGCGAGTCACCTAGTTCATG